>KV907494.1:695090-775939 GCA_001990825.1 Aspergillus carbonarius ITEM 5010
GGGGGGGGGGATTTGGGTGGTGAGAGGTTAGAAGGATACTGGATCAATATAGACGGATGTGTGTGTGTGTGTGTGTGTGTGTGTAAGTAAGAGAGAGAGAGAGAAGATATGTTGGTTGAATACTTTGTGTGGATCTGGCGTAGATCGTGTCATCTAAGTGATCCGCTATTTGTATCTAGAATGGATATCGGACTCTTCATGATGAGTGAAATCATTGCAGCGGTGAGTACATCTCAGGTTTACAAGAGAATCGAGAATAATCCTTCAGCAGCACGATGGTAATTGCAGAGGTGAAGTTATCCCACATCGTCACATGACACCCCCTCAGTGCTTATGCGAAACATCACCACTTCAATGCAACCACAACATGCAACATCTCCCTCCAAATGATATGATGATATGATATATGCACTGATCGCCTCTTGCGCTGCAACAAGAACACCCCCACCTCCATATCAGCATCCCCGGGCTTGTGATAGAGGTAAGACCTGCACATCATCCGCCCGGAGCAGAATACATCAGCCCATGCCACTTTGTACCCCGCTCGATCATGCCGGAAATCCGCACGAACAAGTCCGACCGACTTGCAGAATCAACCATCCAGCAAGCAGGTAGATAGCTTTCCTTCCTTCCAGACGGGGCAGAAACAACGGCAAAACTTGATTTCCAAGCGACCTAGTTTTAGTTCGATTGTTGGCTTCGCCCCAGCCACTTAATACCTGGTATTATTCCTCACGGATTGGGATTATTGCTCATCGCGGTGACTCAGTTCAAGGCGCAGCGGGTGACCAGTGACGATGCTCGAATCATCTATTCTTCAAGGCCCCGGATTAAGTCGCCCGGGTGATCGCTCCCCGGTGTTCTCGTGTGCGAGACTCGCACGTGCGGACCTTATGACCCATGCTACGGGCGGAGCTCTTATAATGGAACGGTTATCGGTGTTCGAGGGGTTGTTGAGAGGTGTTCATTTTACCCCATCATGATTAGTGCTTGCCTTGTTGGTGAGCCTTGGGATTTTTTGTCCAGGAGGGTTTGAATTACTGGTCTGGGTGATTTGTCGTTACCTGGCTAGTTGTTTGGCTTTCTGCCTAGGAGGTAAGTACCATTCTCCTTTATAATCGGTCTCATCCGTGGTGGTCGACCCTGATAAAGTTCTTCTACTGTTAGAGCTATTTTCTGTTGATATGCCACACTTGGTTCACCACCGACGACGCCACTCTTGGCCGTACTGCGGTCCTGGGACGCAGCTGCGTGAACGACGAAACCTGCCGTTGGTTATCCCCGAACAACAGTTCTTGACACCGGTGGGATCGGGGGATCTACTTGAGGATGATGCCGCCTCGGCGGGCATCGTTCGGTCCAAGACTGCACGGCCCCATCGGCGATGGTTTGCCCCATGGGATTCAACCACGCCCGGGGCAGCGAACCCGGGGTCTCTCCGGAAAATGATCCGTCCGCCGTTGGATAAGGCGCGATCACTCTTTGTGTTGCCTACCACGACCACTGCCGGGGAGAGTGTGCTGATTTCATACTGGGTCCCGCAGGGAGTTCCTGTTACGCCGGTTCCCGCGCCGATGTCTGGAAGGGGACGGGCTTCTGGTTCCGAGACCGGGGCTGGATACCTGTCCGTTGAACGATATCATCGACGATGCCATTCGGAACAGCCTCGGTCTTGGAAAAGACCGAGCGCGAGTTTGTGGCCACTTGAGGAGGAATAGTCTATGGATGGTTTCAGTTAGTTTGTGTTGTTTTCCCGGTTATCTCCGCACAACTTGTTCTTCCAGGTTGGGGTTTATGCATCGCGAGGTTTGCTTACGGCGTTGACGGGACATTTGCATGTGGCGGGCATCTTTGTACGGCGGTTGCAGGTCTGATTTGGCGTTATTAGCATCACAGTATTCTCTATGCCAGAAATAATGAAAAGACGGTCTTATGACCCGGACAAGTCGCAGCATAACTTCCCCTATACTCCGTCTCTCGGTCGGAACAGCGTGCCGACCACCTCTTGGCAACGAGGACATGATGTCATTGGGTGGATGCAAGAGCCTCAAGTGGGCCGCTGGCACGAGTCCCCAACGGGGAAGTCCGCCTGAGACTTTTCCCGTCGACGCGCCCTGGCCTCGCAGCGCCCATCTTAATTCCCTCAGGACACTCCCTCCTCGAGGCATTTTTATAAATCCCGCAGTTAGGAGCGACATTTTCACCATCTCGACCGGGGTTGTGTTTCAGATAGCAACCCGCCCCCCGGTCGTTCTAAATAAAGCAATGCGTGAGTTCGGTTCTCTTCAGAATTGACTGCCGCCTGGACCAGCGACCGGGGTGGAGAGGACTCAGTAGATAGCAGTAAGCCCTATGTCCCGTCCCTAAACCGGATCCGAGCATCATTTCCTATGCTGCCCAGTAATCTCGCTCGGTTGCCAGCTGCAAGGTGGGGGCGGAATGCTCTCTCCGGTCTCGTCCCGGGCGAAGAATTCTGGAAGATGCTGGGAATGTGATCTCTCACTGATTGACTGGTTCCCTGGAGTAACCGCTGATAAGAGCATTCTCTCCGCATACCTATCACCAAGCAACACACCATCATCCCGGCTGTGCTGTGGACGCGCGCGCCCGAAGGACGACAGCGAGACAGACAAGGCAGCCGTGGTTGTAAGCGGCGGGGAGCGGTGAAATGGAGCCTCCTGATGGGTCATGGCCGGGTGACAGGCGGGCTGATTGGCGGGTGGGCGAATCCATAGGGCAGAGGCGTGGAGCCGGGCGAAGATCCTCACCGACTCAGCTCCGGTCCGTGACTCAGGAAGGGGCCGCTAGACCCTATCGATGGAGTCCTTTCACGCTGGCACCCGCTCATTCGTCCGCTCGGCCACCCCCGGCAGGGGTCCCATGCCCCGCGTAGGGCCAGTGCGGCTTTGATAGGCTCCTCGGTGGGCTTCCAGACGGGCTCGGAACGAGCTGGGTTTGGGGGGGGGGAACTCGTTCATAAATATCCTCGTGTCTCCCTCGTGATGTCGTCTGCTTCACCCTCCTCGTCTCTCTAGTCTCTACACAGGATCCCACTTCACCCGGCATGGACGACTACAACCAGACCCCCTCTCAGCCAACCTTCCACTACCACCCACACACCCTCAAACGGGCCCTCTCTCAATCCACCACGTCCTCCACCTCGTCCACAACCACGACTCCGTCTTCCCCAAACACCCACATTGCAAAGACCAACCCTCGCAAAGCAAGCCGTCTGTCTAGTGTGAAGGGCTTTCTCCGCTCGCGTTCCAACTCTCCGGCTCCTTCAGACTGCTCCTCTCCCGTCCTTCCCTGTGACATTCCTCGAAGCATTCCTTCTCACTTTGATCATCGCTCTGAAAGCCCTACCACCATGTCTCACAGAGTCTGCTCTGATGGCGACAGCCACAGCGCAAGCCACAAGCGCGCAACCTCCTCCACATATGCCCGCAGAAGCGGCGACGACTACCGTCGCTACAGCGGGACGGTCAACCATTACGGTCGTCACTCGAATGACTGGTTGTTCGGGGGCTTTAGTCTACGGGATACGGTCCGAGATGGAGTTGATCGGTTGAGACATCACGCCAAGGGTTGAGTCGGGTACTGCACTGTCAAGACATTACCGACTGGAATACATTGGGTATTGTGGTTCTGAAACAGATGGTTGTCTGTCGTGAACCTGACCTTACCCGTGGGCTCGACTGTTGACTTGAGGACGGAACAAGAATGGCATGGCATTGTTGCCGGTCTACCACAGACCTCCATCACTCATCAAGGAGAGGACTCCAACATGTGACCATTCAAAGAGGTGATAGCTGAACCTAACAAAGTTGGTTTGGGGGATGATTCTACAAGTCGACCACCCGCATCACCTTAATGCATCAAGCAAACGCTACACATGCATATGGTGGCTATTTGATCCAACCGGATCCATGCTTTATGACTCGATACGATATATACCCTGCATGTTATTCACTTGGTTTATACTTAGCTTATACCATTTTTTCGTTAATTCTATCACATTGACCACTGATCTCTATACTCTGTAACAATCTTCCGTAAGTAACCTAGTAATTTAACAGACATACTAAGAACTCCACCATATTCCTTGACAGCAGAAAGCAACCCCTTGGGCAGCAATGACATATCTTCCGGGTCCACTATCCCAGATAATTCAACCCCTTTCCTCCCTTTTTTTTCCAATCCTCCAATTATCTTTCAGTTCCATCTATCCGCATTCCACCCATCCGTTTAATCCAACGCTCGCCTCTACTTACCCTCCCAGTTCTAAACAAAGTCCACACCCTACTCCTTGGGGTCTAGACTTCCACTGAGTCCCCACCCACCCCCCGAATCCCGATAACCAATGCAGTAACCAAGCACGTGCCGAGCCCAATCCAATTTCCTTAGGCACCTACATAGCCAGGGGTACGCAGTGTCATGCTAGTCCACTTGTCAAGCTTACCCTTCATCGACCCGCGGCCTTAAATAACATATCTATAATAAGGCAGGTATATCCTACTACCATTTATGTTAATAAGAATAATAATAATAATAATAACAACAACAACAACAACAACAACAACAACAACAACAACAACATTAATGTTAATGTTAATGATAATAATAAGATCCGCACCCAGAATTCGTCCAATTCTCCCCATTCGGAATACACGCCATACAGAATCCACTTACTACCCACTACCCACTATATATACCATACCTATTTAAACTACGGATAGAGAAATGACATGTCTTATCACTGACCCTATAGCACATAGAAATATTCTTACCTATCTCTATGATAGCTTGAGGGATATACTCCGTACATGATAATACTACCGACTAAAGTAGTAGTAGGATATAGATACCCAACCACCACACCTAACCCACCCTAGCCTACTATACACCCCGTCCAACCAAACTGGTACTTATATATAATTTCCCAAACCTACCATCCCAACAACCCTTGGTACCACTTACTAGTAACTACCGATCCTGCTATTTCCCGAATTCTAATCATCTACTACTACTACTACTACTACTACTACTACATAGGTATTATATCCTCGCCACCCCCTTAATCTTAACCTATACCATTCATTCATATCTTCATCCATCCATCCCTCCCTCCTCCATCTTTCCAAAATAATAAATATAAAAATAAATAAATAATAATAATAATAATAAAAATACCTAACCCAACCAACCAACCACCACCACCACAAACCCATCCACCCATCCACCTACTATCAACCACCCCCATAAACCAAGGTAGGTAAGTAGGTACCTACCTATCACATTCACATTCACATTCACATTCACATCCCCATTCATATCCCCCAATCTAATCCAACCAATTTAACCGACGAATCACAATCACAAACCACACCATCAACAAACCCCAACCAATCAAACCCCACAGCTACATCGCCACATGGCCAAACCCAACCAACCAATAACCAACCTAGGTACCCGAATCCGATGACCTTCCTACGTAAGTGGAAAACCTCAAACCCCCCCCCTCCCAAATCTTCAATTCCATCGGCGATCGATCATCCATTCATCATCCCGTCTATCCATCTCCACAGCAAACACCGACCAGAAGGATAAAATCCCGATCGGTGGGGACAGAATAAGTGGTGGTGATTGATCGATTTCTGGGTTTGTTGATGTGGGGCGGACCGGGCGGGCGGAATATAGTAAGTAGTAACTGTACTAATAATCATCATGGATCTATCTAGGGATTAGGTAGTAAGTACTTAGTAGTAGTAAATTTCGAACTAAGATCGGATGTATGTAGGAACTAGGAGTAGCGTGGATATGGGTTTGGGGTTCCATTCTGGGATGGATCTGAGATTTGATAGGCGGGTAGTTTTTACGGAATACGGAGTTAAGTATCTACTGCTAATCTAGTGGTGTAGTTGGGTATCCTGAAAATTTAATTTAATTTCGGTTCGGATCCTTGGGGGTGGATGGGTTAGATTACGTGGGGACGGAGTACTAGGTGCGGTAGTTAGTTGATGGCGATAAATTCATTTCCAAAGCTGAATTGTGTATCATATAAGTACTAGAGGTGATCGTTATTCGTGTATCTGACTGAGATCTCTTGTTCTTGACCCGGTCTGACGTCAACAAAGGAAATCCTTCGATTAGGGACAAAATAAAAAGATAGACCAAACTCCGAGCTGATCTGGACGTGATCTAGAACATCCGGAAAAAAAAAAAAAAAAAAAAAAAGATAAACAAAACCAGAAAAGAGGGCATGAATCAAGGCTGAACGACTATACGACTAAACACAGTGTCTAGGCAGATTGTAATGCCGCAATGTCGGCCGCAGTAATGTCGATGTTCTCTGGAATCAGGCTCTGGAGTTTCGCAATTTGCGAAGGTGCTAATCCTGTTAGTCACAAGGCACTGGGCGCTATTGTGGAATAGAATGGCACTTACTTGGACGTGCAGCTCCAGCACCGGCCTGAACTTGAATCACCCCCGAGTCAACATACTCCTTCGTGGTCACTCCGTTGAGTGAGGCTGCTCCCAGCATGATTCGCAACCGGTATCGCCCAGGCTGTGTGAATTTGAGAGGCCCGAATCGAGCATATCCACTGGTGGTGTTGCCATTGCGGCTACGCACACTGGAGGTGAGCACTCCTGTGAGCCCGGAAGCAGGTGCAGTGCCTGCTTCATTTCTGAGAGAGGCATGTGCAACCAGCTGTTGCACTCCTCGTGGAGTCCCCACGGGCCGAACTCCCACAACTACCGGCAGAGTCACTGGGACTCCAAGCGGGACAGAGGTGGGAGGCGCAACCTCAAAGTTCATGCCGAATTCCCGACTAGAGCTTCCACCATCGGCTCTTGTGCTTCCTTGAACCATGTTGATTTTGGTGTACTGATCAATGTCAAGAAAATCAAAGATGGGGCACAAAATTGCTTCTAAGAATTCGCGTAAAGCTGGCCGTGAGAATAGCAAGAATGCCACGAGCTGATGATTGAATCAGAAAGAGGAGGACTTGGATGGAATGAATGAGTAGATGAGCTTGGGTGATTGAAAACATCGAAGAGAGGCTTCTTCCAGAGCCTTCATATATGCGTTCTCATGGATATACAAACGAAATCACTAGGGAGAGATTGCCGTAGGGTCTCGAACGGAACCAGGAAAGATGGTCTTTTGCCACCCCGAAGGAACTAAGATCAATAGATGCTCGAGGTTCCAGTATCCGAGATCTGCACCAAAGGCCCCATATGCCCCTAGGCTGCGGGATATTGAAGGTTACCAGACGTTGGGTACTGATAACCTGCACGATCCTGCAACAGGGCGCTTGCATGGACCGTACCCGCTTGAATCATTCAATTGCCTGGGACGTGTTTTCTTCTTCCCCCAGATTAGTTACTTGAGTGGTCCACTGGTCCCCTTTCGTACGCGTAAACCAAGGCCCATTAGCGCGGGCAGAATGGCGACAGCCAGAAACAGAGACCGAAGAGGACTGTGGCTTGAGATGTCAGAGTGCAAATACATGCCAGGGGACCAGATGTGAAGCTTAACCTCACTAATCCCGGTGGGATCGACTAATGATTATCGGACGTACGACGATCAAGAACTATGGTTCGTGGCAGGCTTTCTTTTTCCTGGAGCTTTTCTTTTTCGGCTTGCATTGCGCCTTAGCCATTTTCCTCCATAGGGAGACTGCATGTGGGTTAGGAGGCGGAAAGTGGCTCCATGGAGTGAGAGCTAGAGCTTGGAGGAGGAGGGATCATTCCTCATGCGTCTCCTTGCATTGACCTCCCGGGAAAATTGCAAGATCGAGCTAGGGATCTAGAGATACGGGGGCACTGGGATCCCTTCCCAGTTACCCAGGCGCCGGATCCCAAACCCGGAAACTCAAATCGGCGGTTCAATTCCCGCGCATTGGCGAATCCGCTGACTACACTGTCCCTGGACCGTGCCGGCACCACGTTTTCGACAGCTCCGGAGGGGACTTTCTCGTGCAAACCCCAATTCCAGACCGCGCCGCCCGTACTTTTGGCAGACTACGCGGCTGATATTCGCGATGCGCTGGGCTCCCCCTCGTGATGATCTCCTTTGGTCCTTCGTCTACTCGGTCCAGCGGTCAGAACAGGATCAGACCCAGGATCAGACCCAGTAGAGCGGATCCGTCTGACTAGGGTCTGGACTGGTCATGAACACGGTCTCCACCAATGAAACATTCCGGAATCCAACCATGGTGAGGGACGATCCGACAAGGATGGGACGGGCGAGGCCCTGTCACAGATGGGACACTTCAGAAAGTGCAGGAAAGGAGGCCAAACGGTGGGGAATGCCGCAAGCCCCAGGGGCTGCATCGCCACACAATATGCCCCTTTGGGTCTAGGACGATCCACCAGCCACATACCCCTCTCCAGCCTCAGTATGGCTGGTGATGCTCCAAAGGGAATCGAGGTGGTTCGGTTATGACGGACTAGTAGGCCTAGGACCAAACTTACTTTGAATGTTGCTGCCTTGAATAGCCTCTTGGTGATACTCCTGCCACTATCCTTCCCGTTCTGCCAACCTGGTGGCGGATGCACCCCTCGGGATCCCAGGAGACAGGCCGAGTAGAATGCACCCTGTAGGAATCTCCCGGTCCCAATCACTTCAACATTGAAGACGCAGATTGCCCCTTCCTGGTCGGATGCTATCCTAGACGAACGGTGGGTCCACTGCATGGTATCCAGTACAACGGTATGTACGATCTAGATCCTAGTGTCTTCACGATCGGAATTCCGTGTCTGACATGACGGGGGCCTCAATAGTTCCTACGGTGCCGTCACCATTTGGACTTCGAGTATGCAGCCGATCACACTTTATGGATAACGGAGATGGTGTCATGCAGCTGCAGCATTGGTGTGGAGTATGGTTTATCATCGGTACCAGGAAACAGAAGATCCTCGACAGCAGGTTGTGGTCAGGCCGCTCCTGAGAGTCCGAGAACTGCGGTCACGCGAGAGGCCGCGTCTTCCACTCAACTCGGGATCATCGAATCGCACGAGGAATATGGCTCTCGGCCGCTGGTAGGGTCATTGCTTTTTCACCGATACCAATCGTTGGATGTCTCGACCTGCAATGCAATGCAAGATCGATCGGCACTGCTGTAGGCTCCATACCTCGGGATGCGTGGGATAAGACATGCTCGATCCTGATTGGGCTGGTGATCATGGTTCACTAGCCACCTGTGGCTGAAATGATGATCAACGGCCAAGGTGTGGCGGTGAACCTGAACCACCGCCTTCCTTACGTTCCAACAGTTGTAGAACTGTCATAGTCCACCAAATAGTCCCGTGCCGTGGCGCATCCGGACCCAGCCTGCAGCACCCTTCAAAGGGAGGGATTTCACCGCACTGTTGCAGATGATGCGTCTGTTTCGGACTACTTCGGCGTCGCGGATGGCAGTTGTAAGGCCATCTGGGGTCGTCCATCCTCTAGCGTAAAAAGCCACAATTGATTTCCCTACATACTTTATCCACCTCCTCCCTTAGCGCCCATTTCCCATTCTTCCATGTGGTGTGCCATGGTACTGTGCTTACTGACATGACTCTGATTCATAATCTGGCTCACTGTGTGACCATGATGACTGAACCGGGAAGGAGGAAGCACCCAATGCTGGAACAGACACGCCTTGTTCGTCTGTCGAGGACCAGGTCGATATGACCAAATCCTTTCCCGATAGCAGCCCCAATGATAAAACCTGAGGGGATGTATGATATGGATGGTCCAGGGAGCCATTTCTGCATTCTTTTGCTTTCTCTGCTGCGCCCGAGATCCGAGCTCCAGAGATGGGCTCGGGCAGACACGGCATAAGCAATCCTCATGAACGTGGTACTACCCTTCAGTGGATTCTCATCCATACGAGACCCGTACTCCGCGACCAACCGCGCAAAGACTGGGGCAATAGATACCGGGATCAAATGATTTATTGTTATCAATATGCAGGGCTATGGGCAGCCCTTGGCCAAAGGTGGCGATTCGCTTGGTAAGATCCATCGGCCTCCAATCAGAGCCTGTCTCCGATTACAATGAAGCCAGGAGCGTTGAAATTTCGATATCTCGGTGGGACGAAGGGCTTTCAGCGACCACCGTCCTCCCTTCCCTCCCACCTTTCTCACTTTCAGCCTCTAATTTTGATCCTGTGAGCGAGCGTCTTAGATATTGCTTTAGCAAATTGTGGCTGATGGTAGTGTGATGGATGCACTCCATAGGGCAAGTATATTGTGGTGTTTGAGGAAAGGATGTGTAACTGGGCTGGGGATATTTTCCGTTGCCACCGCCATATGAATCATGGCCTGTGGTGATGTTAGTGTTGTCTTTATTTCGCCTTTGCCTGTCTGGGCAACATGTGTGTTCATCGTTTGGAGCGTAATCGTCCAGTGGTAAATCTAGACCGTAGAAGGATTAGACGCAACCGACCAGGGTCTAGGTGATTGGAGGATCTCCTGGAATCCGGCTCGAATGAGACCGTCACAGACGGCTCAATAATATCTGCCGTTCGCCGTCGAGGACTCTGAACTAAGGGAGGTGGCGCCTGCAGCCCTGGAGATGCTGGAACGAACTAACCCCACAAGCAGCCGGAGGTATTTTCGCCCGGAGGGTCGCGGAAGTGTATGAGCTGTCCCGGTGCTTGGGAACCGCCCTTTAACCCAGGATCGGGGTTTAAGTATGGACTAGGTATGGGTCGTGTAACGTGGGAGAAAGAAAAAGAAAGCATTCCCTGTGGATTTTCCCTGTTTCGCTGTGATAGCGGGATGCTGAATACGAGAACGCCCGGGAAAGCACAAAAAGGGGAAAAGCGTCATACTTTCCTTATCCAATTATTGAATTAGATTGCAAGCAACCGCCCTGATTCCAATCAGACCATGAGTCAAAAGCAAAGTTGTGGTGGTTAATGTGAGGAGATTCGGAGATCCGAAAATTGCAGCTTTATTTGCCATGACTACTGTTCACTAGATCTGAGGCGGCGATGGTCCAAGCAATAAAGCGCGCAGTTCCAAACAGAGAGGGACTGTATCACTAGGATGATCCTAGGAGCCTTTGTGCGACTCAGGTAACTGTAGCGTGGGATTGAACAATTGAATCCCCATGCCCAGGCTATGGTTTTGGTCATGATGAATCGCAGGGGAAAATGAGGCGGGATAGTGAGGCGGGAAACTCACCATCGACGACGGTCACCTGATCTGGGCACTACTCCTTTTACGATGTGTAGGATGGGAGGCTCTTCAAGCCAGGGGAAAAAAAGAGTCTATAAAGCAGCTGAGTGATTTGATAAAAAAAATCAGGAGAGAGCGGAAAAAGGAAGATGGGGCCTTCCCAGCATGTGTGAGCTGTTGGGCCGCTGTGATATTGGGCATGTCTTTGAAAACAAACCGACGGGGGTGGAAAAGCCATGTGTCGATCCTCATCTGCAGTGCAAGGATGGCTAGCCTGACAAACTATTTTTAAAGAGTGAGTCCCTAGTCACGCGTGTAGCATAGATATAGACTAATCCGGCAGCTAGGGTTTATATCTGCAACTATTGCTTCTACAGTCCCTTGGAGTGGCAAAGATAGCCAAGACACCTCAATTGCATCTGTGTAGTTTCAAAATACATAGACTCGCTCAGTGATTTTTCGCCAGTGACATTTACGTTGGCAACATTTCTGTCGTACGCAAGAAATCCTGCAACTACTGTTATTATCCCTCAGAACTATCGAAAAGTCTTTCTATACCGTAGACGCTGTTGTCTTTGGATTCTACAATGTACCCAAGTAGCCTGCGAAGCTTATAACATATTTCCCTTTGGTGTCATGGAAATAGATCGAAGATATACAGAGGCTTTCGATATAAAATACTTTGGCATTGTACAAAAAAACTACAGTCACCCCTGACCCAATATACACAATCAATCATACCAGCCGGAGATGATTATACCCATGCTTCCCCGCGTACAAAAAGAGAGATATTCCGGACAAGGATGTCGTATATCAGATTGGCCCGAGCGTGGGATCTATAGAATCCATCACAGAAGATGCTCTTGATAGATATAACTAAAAAGGCTTTCCCGCTCATAGAAAGTCTGTGTATTTCCTGTAATGAGGACATTTAATGTCGACTTCGGAGGCTAAGGCTGGGTAGCTTGCATAGCTGGGAGATACTGCTGATATTCCACGTTAAGCCTGTCAATTGGATGCTATGGCTGTCGTATTCAAGCTACAAGCACTTGAAAATAGTGACGGGTATCGAGACGAAAGGCAGGCATCCAAGGACATGCCGTCATGGCCAGGCATACCTTCCTTCTTCCCGCTCCTCCCACACCCCGCGAGGACATCTGCTTTACCCAGTACGACAACCCAACCCATAATTGGCTCACACATGCTACATATTGTTATCAGGATGACTACTCTTTGTTTGCTGTGCCTCTCAGCTTTTATCAGATGGCACCCGTCTTGATGCACCCATCGCATTCACACTTAATCTCTCGTTCACCTTGGGAGACACGTGCGGCTCCCATAAAAGTCACAAAATACATCGGCATCAAGGTCTTCCTTCAGCTTTTTGCAGGGACTGTTATCATTTTCATCGTTGCAGTTCTCTTCTGGAAGCTGGGGAAATTTTGCCGCTTCCTCACTCGCAACAAGGTCCTCAGAAAAGGAAACACAACTACCACGCGTTACGCAAGGACCTGGTATGGCTGGGTTTCGGCAGGTCGGCACGAACAAAACAAGGCACTGATTTGGAAATACGTCAAGAAAATTTGTGGCTGGGCGGCCTGGACATCATCGAACAACGACTACCGCTGGGCCTGGTGGGATCCTGGGCAGAAGGAGCTGAATAGATTTCGAAAAGGAAGAAGGCCTCTCCGGTGGATGCCGACCTGGGTCAAAAGCTATAGTTATATTGCAGCCGACACGATTTGGAACCCCGGGCCTCCTCACCACGGTGGCAACACCATGTCAAACCTCAGCAGGCGATCCGCCTCGCTCACAGCTATGACCGGGGCGCTCTCAGCAAACCACACTCTTGAGCGCGCGAGAAGACAAATGGACTACTTATCTAGGATGAGCATCGCTACAAGCTTATCCATTCAACTATATCTTCAGCATGATTGTCGACAACAGTCCATCCGAAAAAATCGAATACGGTCTCACCAGGACAACTTCGCAAGGAAGAGCAACTTCGAGCGGTCACGCCTATACTTTCTAAGCAGCGGATCTACTGGCCTATACCAGTCATATCGTTCCGTCAGAGCCAATGTTTCGTGCTCAGATCTCGCAGATCGTGGTTCGATAATCGCACACAGTCTTTCGCTTCCTTGTCTTTTCTCTCAACATACGAAATTTCGGGGAAGCTCGAGCTTCTTAGATTCATTACAGACCACAAATACGGTAGCCATACACTCTAGGTCATCTCAAAAGCTCGAATTATCGCGCAAGTATCAAGTTTGGTCCACCTGGATGGAACTCCAACAGCCCGAGTATACAAAACTCCTACGCCCCCCTCCAGGAACACCGCGAACTGAGCTCCTTGCCAGTACCTCGTCCGACCAGCTACCTATAACTCCGTTAATAAAGCAAGCGTGGAATGGGGCTACTGGCAGTTCTTCTGCAGACTCAACCAAATTGATCGTCCTCGATCCTAGCAGGCGCGGTCATGTTGAGAAAGGAGGACCAGCAGGAAACCCAATTCCCAGTTTTGGCCCAAAGACACGGAGCTCTGCAGCTTATTTGCGCAGCCAACTGCGCTTACAATATCATAGCATGGCTTCAAATCCATATGATCAAGCACTAAGTTCAAGTCGAGGAGGCTTAGCGCGACAAAAGAAGCTATTGCGCATGCGTCGTTCAGATAAAAAGGAAATTCGAAAAGATAAGGATCGAAAGTTGACTAGACCACTCACAGCCAAAGTTTCTATCCAAGAGTTAAGTAACTGGGAGATACAGTTCATAGATGGACTGGACCGGAAGCTCGAATGGCTCTACAACCAGCTCAGCCCGGGTCGGAGACCGTATCATTTTGCCATGCTTGCAAATCACTGGCTCAATAAAGAAACCTGGATAGTGATTGACCCACCTACGCGGGTCTCTATCGACGCTAGACGGCAGTTGGGAGATCCAAGGTTTAATGTGCCATATCCAAACACCGACTGGACTCCGAAGCCGAAGTACCCAAAGGTGCGACACAAGGCAGTCTATACTCCTAGGATCGACTCCTGGAGAGCAGCTGTCAACCGGAACAGGCAGGTATCCGGGCTACATAATATTGTCCAGGCATTCCAACTCTACGATGACCCTGCCGATAATCCACCGGACGGCAAGGTTGACCCGTCGTGCTGGATCCTCCGTAAACCACCTCAAGGCTTTCATATGTCAACTCGACAAAAACAGGTATATTACGAAGGGGGTGCAGGCTGGCAGGAGACGCTTGATGATTGGCAAAAGGTCCGGCGTGGATATCGCATTCAGAAAGCAATTCATGAAGGCAGGGTCAATAGAACAAGAGCCAGGGAGATTGCGCTTGGTATCAGTCGATATTACCGTATGGTAGCGGCAAAAGATCCTTGATATGTTTCTGTTTGGACCACTGGCGGCGGAGGTAATCAAGTCGCCGCGCAAATTTGGGGAGACATGGCAGTTTGAAGGCGTCCAAGCGGCTTTGTATTTGTAGAAGAATGATATACGGGGCAGATAACAAGATGCAGCCTTTTTATGCTCTATCTCTATTGTTATGCTGCCTCTCTCGCATGGCCATCAGTCCAACAACCGCCTATCCTTACAAGCTTGAAAGATGCCATTACATGTCAAATTTCTGAAATCGAGTCGAATCATGTGCCTTAGGCTCAAATAGTGAACATGGTAAATAGCAAGGCGAACAATGCAGTCATGGTGTCATTCCCCAATTGCCGAAAACTCCGGTGATCCTCCCCATGCCTTTCACGATCCACGGAGAGAATCGCAATTATCACGGGTTGTATCGTATAGTACAATTAAAAAATCCAGGTACAAATCTGCACAGGATGATGCCAGGTATATTGTGTGGGCGATATCGAAGGCCCTCTCGACATATCCCGCGTGTAGAAGCTGCTTAGAAACCCGCGGGGTTCACTCTCTGGCTGACTCGGGTCCACTTCGGTAGCTCTGAAAACATCACCTTAGCAGCTATACCTGACAGACCTTGGGTAGGACCTCTCAACTGGGGACGCCAGCTCGTATGGTAGGAGAATCGGGATACGTACTGTGGATACCCTTGCGGTACTTCTTCTCCTTCTTATCGAAGATCGTGTACTTGTCCTTGGGAAGCATCTCCTCCTCACGGGGCATTTCATTGTACCAGCGCTCTACAGACTTGGTGGTGTATCCGTTGCGTTCCAGAGCTGCGGAGACAGTGTCGACAACGCGGTCAACGCCACGGAGGCGCTTTCTCTGGCGTGCCTTCTGGGGGGCAGAAAGACGCCACGGGATCTTCCTATTCCATTGACGAGCAATATTAGCGCCATAGGACAGTCATGCCGGATGGTGACCATAAACAGAGGGTGCGGGATGTTCGGGAGTTCGGTGGACGACGCGGCGACCGAAGAACGTGGGATTGCGACCTACCAAAGAAGACCGGAGAAGAGGGGCGAGGACGGCTTGAACATCATCTTGGCGATTGGGATCGGAAAGAATGACACAGGGCCCGACGAGAATGAGTGAACGAGGGAGGGAAGCTATTATTCTTCCAGCGGCAGCCGGCCAGACGGACGAAAATCCCGTCGAGGAGGTTTGGGGGTCCGTGCACGGCGACCTCCGCGGGCCCCAACATGATTTCTCCCCCGATTTTTGTCGAGGCCAATGAAGATGCCATCTGCCCTCACGCCGTCGATCCGGGGTCGTTCCCCTCCCTTTCCTTGTGCTCCTTATTTACCGTTGTCTTCCTCCCTGGTCAATTCCCCGGGTCTGCTCTGACTTGGATGGATATTATTTGCTAGAGTGAGCTGAGGTACAATGTCGCGCGCTATGGATTCCGGCGCAACGGCCGAGGCTCCCTCGTTGCCCTGGAGGGCCTTGTCCTCTACGACGATTTTCGGAGTGGCGGCGTTATGCCGTTCGTTTCTGTACGTCTGTAGTCGACCGGAGGTCCATGGACTGGATTCGTTCCTTGAGCTCCTTGACTCGAGAGCCGATCCGTCGCAAAGAACGAGAGGCTTGCTGACAGGTACGTTGCTGTCTGCCCATTTGTTGCGGGGGTGCATCGGCTAACGTCTCTCGTCTCATCAGTTTCAAATCATACCAGCGTGTACGTGCGTACGGTGCGCCTTGAAGGCTGAGGCGACCTGATCATCTCCGACATCAGAGAACGCTGACCATGGTCGCTTAATTGAGCAGGATGGATGATCCGATCATGTGGGGATTTCTTCCGATGCGGTATAACTTCGGGTTTGCGTCTTGGAACAAACGATGGGGATTTGGAAGTCATGACATATGTTATCAAACGAGGTATGAAATGCCGGTTTTGATTGTAGCTGCTTGGACTACTTCAGCGCTGACCTGACCGGGTGAATAGACCTCTGGCTCTGTTTTTCACAATGGGCCAAGTCCTCCCTACGCACCGACTGGCTCACTCGCCGTACGGTGGCCTCGCGCAACCCGTCGTGACGCAGGCAATCCGATTGCTGTCCAAGGGACCGTTCCCCGCCGACCCTCATATGGCCGTCCCCGAACGTCAATCGTGGAGCCTACAAAACGTCTGCGTCGATCCGTTCTCCGACCTACCTACAGCCTACACGACCGATGGCCATGACTCTCATTTGTCGCCGTCCTCATACGCCTGCAACTCCTATTCCTGGTTTCACATCTTCCCGGAGGGAAAGATCCACCAGGCGCCGAACAAGACCATGCGCTACTTCAAATGGGGTGTTGCACGACTCATCCTCGAGGCTAGCGAATGTCCCGACGTTGTGCCCATATGGCTGGAGGGCTTTGACCAGGTCATGCACGAAAGTCGTGAATTCCCGCGATTCCTTCCTCGCGTAGGAAAAGACGTCAGCGTCACCTTTGGGCAGAAGGTGGATCGGGAGGCAGTCTTTGGGGCGTATAGAAAACGGTGGCAGGAAATCAAGGCCAAGGCCGAACGCACATCCCCCGACACTCGCGATCTCCCTCTCGGAGTTCTGAACGACGAGCTCTTGTATGGCACCGAAGCAGTTGAGCTGCGCAAGGAAGTAACCAAGAAGGTCAGAGATCTCGTCCTTGAAGTGAGGCGGACTAGAGGCTTGTCAGACGAAGACCCGAAGGAAGGTCTTGTGGAGACATGGATCCAGGAGGGTCCCAAGCGGGAGGGCAAGATGGATGATGAATCGTGGGTTCGCGATATCTGAAAGGCCTACCGCAAGCCGTGTACAATAGAAAGAACAGCGAATAGACTCCACGCATATGTAAACCAGCGTGACAATTGGCTCTTTGCTCGTCTGCTGATCCTTCGCGCATTATTAAACGGGGGAGAATGACACATCAAACTCATGACATGCGATCCCGTGAGTCATGTTTTTGGAGACGGAAGGCGATAAGACAAGCTCCGCCGATCGGCTCAGCTCGCCTCCCACCACCTCTGGACTTCACCTCTCCTGGATTCCACTTGCGCACACCTCCCTATGCCCAAAAAACACAAGAATCACGCCTTTGCGAAGCCAGCCAGCACTGCTCACCATACCCTCGTTTCCTCAGGCCCCCGACGCGATCACCATAATCAGCTTCGATCGTCCCACGCTTCCTCGTCTTCCGCGGAGCAGCCATCCGTCAACCAGCTGATCGACCACCTCCGCCGCACCCAAGTCTCGAAGTTCTCTGAGAATGGGCCGGAGAGTCCCTTCACATTTGTCGCACCTCGGTCCGTCCACCCCTCATTGCGAAACCTCCTCGAGCTGCCAGAAACTCCGCCTCCCCGCCCCCGTCCGGGGGCGCGCCGCCTAGGGGTTGGCTCCCGACGCCTGAGACGAACTGCAGGGCCACCGCCGCCCGAGAGCTGGCTTCTGGGCAGTAGCAACACCGATGATGTTGATGACTACGATGCCGATCTTGCTGCCGCGGAGAAAGAAAGAGTCATCTACCGATTGGAGCGATTACCAGGCACAACCCTCCCGCCGAGAGGTAGCCTGATGGACACCGTGCTGAGATCGATGGCCACATACTGGGAGTGGCATCTCGAGTACGACGGGCCATTCCTGACGGATCTCCCGAACCATGTCAAAGTGCGCCTACTCAGCTACATGGGGATATACGCAAAGGATCGACCATTGGGTGGGCTGATGCGGGGCCTGCGACCTCTCTTCGAGAAACCCGGCGCCATAGACGGACCCGAGATACTCCACGGAAGCGATTCCGAGATCACGCGCCTAGACCTGAGCAGCTCCCTCGGTCGATGGCTGAGCTTGAAGCAAGTCTCCGCCGAGCTTCTGGTGACTGAGAAGCCGAACCCCGTCCAGCGCCAGGCAAAAGAGCCCGTCCCATCCTCCTGGGAGGGGGCATACGACGAAGAGATAGACTCCACGGCAGGAGGGTCTACCCTTCCCAGTACACCTTCACAAACTCTCCGCTTCGAAAACCTCCGCTACCTGTCCCTCGCACATCCCAAACCCGGATCCGTCAATTGGAACTCCCTCATCAGTCTCCTCTCGCGTCTCTCAACCATCACCCACCTCTCCCTAGCCCACTGGCCCATCCCTACCGTCACCCCCAACGCAATCAACGCGCGAATCCGCCACCCAAACCACCGCTCCCTGACCTTCTCCTACGGCGGCACAGATTCCTACTCCGCCAGCGAAAACAACTGGGCCGAAGCAGCCAGCCTCCTCCGGCGCCTCTCCCGCGTAACCTACTGTCTCAAATGGCTTGATCTCGAAGGCTGCGGCGACTGGATCCCCGCTCTTAAATGGGAGGGTACCGGCCCCGCCGGTGAAACCTACGTCTCGGGACCCGAATGGAACAGCTCCTGGCGAGACATCGAATGGATCCGACTCGGACCAGGCTGGCTCCCTCACATCGACGACAGCGAAATAATACCACCCCCCAGACCCAGCACCGACTCAACCCCAAGCGGCTCATCCTCATCCTCTCTATTCTCCCCAATACGATCCCTAGCATTCTCCGTCCACGCCCCACACCCATCTCTAGCTAATACCACCAACCCCCGCACCGCGACCTCAACAGAGCAAAATTCCCCCGATCTACCATGGGACGTCGAAATCGAACGTATAAAATACCGACGAGAAAAGGAACTTGAACGATTCCGAGAGACCGTCCAGGCGGCAAAAGCAGTCCAACAATGGGTTCTGAGAACCAGGAAAGAAGAGAAAGGGAAATGGATCCAGTTTTCTTTTGGATTAGATGGGATTGACGAGAGTGGGTTGAAAAAGTTATTTGGGAAGGAGTGGTTGGGGTATTTACCTTGATGTTGAAGAAGTAGTATAGTTATTATTATCATGGAGGTAGTATAGACTTGACCTTGGGGTTAGAGAAACATACATACATAGATAGGTTGGTTGGTTAGTTGGTTGGGTTAGTTGGTAGATATGGCACAGTTTCCTGATGATGAAGAAAGGGCATACTATCTGGTTGACTTGACTATAATGCGATAATGAACATGCTATTATCTCGAGTTGGTTCTATAGTATGCACGCACTATCCCGACCGAATATGATAACTTTTTCTTCGTGGAATTTTTGAACCAATACAATATGTACATTAGCCCTACCATCAATCACCTATCCCCAATCCTGCTAGAGGGTTTATTTCCGCCCCCGGTTGAACGTCTTCAATGGATCAGCTTTGCGAACCCCCGAGGGCTTCCGACCCTTTCCCTTGGCGCGGTTCTTATCTCTTGCCTTGCGGATGCGGTTGTCGCTGGATTTCCGGAACCCTACGTAGCCGACGTTCTCGCTGGAGATGCCCTTCCGACCCTTTGAAGGCATCAGGTACTCGGGGATGTGTTTGAGGTGGGGCTGGATGCGGGCGGAGCGCAGCTCGCCATCGTGACGGAGCTGACGCAGCTCATCGGGGTTGTCCTCGAAGTGGCGCTTGAGCTTCTCGCTCTTGATCAGTTCCTGACGGATCTCGCGGGCACGGGCTTCCTGGACTGCAAGACGGGTGATGGCGCGAAGGCCGTCGGTCATACGGTATCGGAAAGCGTCGACTTGGCTCATCTCGAAATGGTACGGCTTGACCTCATGGCCCAGCTTGGATTGCCGTTTGACGATCTTCGCGAGGACGGCTTCATCGTGTTTGGCGGTGGGGAAGGAGGTGGGCTTGTGCTTTCCATACTGGTCGGCCGGGACGACGAACGAGAGCGCCATGCCGGTCTTGCCTCCACGGCCGGTACGTCCGATGCGATGTGTGTAGGACTTGGAGTTGGTGGGGAGGTCGAAGTTCAGGACGCAGGCGACATTCTGGAAGTCGATACCCCGGGAGATACCGTAGTCCTTTTGTTTGGCAGAGAGCTTTCTGCGCTTCTCGGAACGATTCGATTTGCCCTTCTCTTCTTCAACTTCTTCCTCGTCTTCACTCGAACCCACCAGGCCGGCGTCCTCCTCTGCGTCCTCCTCAACCTCCTCCGCCTCCTTGGCCTTCTTAGACGACTTCGTCCCGAGGACTTCTTGATCGTCGGCGGCGATAATGATGTCATAAACGCCCTTGTTGAATTCCTGGACGACGTGGATTCTGGAGTTCACGGGCAATTCCGAGTTGAGAACACAGCTCTTAAGACCGAATTGTTCCAGGAAGAGCTTGAGACGGTAGCAACGGTCGACGTCTCCGACGAATATGATGACTTTGCCCTTGATAAGCTGGAGCTTGAAGATGACGTAGGTCAGGAGGAATTTCTCGTCCTCCGCACATCTGTGCGCAACCGTTAGCTTAAGCCTCAGACTACTTCACCAGCCATGTTACTTGACACACCTGACAACAAACTGACTAACACCAGCACCCTTCTCTTCCTTGTCCTCCAACTTCAACACAACAGGGCTCCGACAGAACAATCCCTTCAGAGTATCCACTTCCGAGGTGAGCGTGGCACTCATGAGGAAGGTCTGCACACCGCGGGGGATCGCCTTCGACAGCGCATTGATGTCTTCGTCGTATCCGTATGAGAGGACCAAATCCGCTTCGTCGATAACGAGGTGCGTCAGGCTCTCCAGAGACAGAGAGGAATTGCCGAGATTGGCAATCACACGGGCGGGGGTCGAGATGACGATATCGGGATAATCAGCGAGCATGGTACGCTGCACAGCGTCCGAGACCTTCTGGGTCAGGTTGACAGAGTGGACATCCTTTCCGCAGAAGGCAGCGAATGTGGTGACAACCTTTTGGACCTGCTCCGCAAGTTCTCGGGTGGGGACGAGGATGAGGCCCGTGGTGGCCTTCAATGAGGGATCGGCCTAAAAACAGTTTACATCAGCTAGGCCGCCTGATGACAGTGAACTTGACCAAGGGCAACTAACAGCTTTCTTCTGGAGGATGGTCTGAAGGATGGGGAGAACGTATGCGGCAGTCTTTCCGGAACCGGTCTTTGCACGAGCTGAGTTGGTCAATATATATGAGACTTTCCGTAGAGAGTACAATGTCACTCACCCAGGATGTCTTTGCCTGCGAGGGCCAGAGGAATCGCCTTGGCCTGGACGGGCGTAGGCTTGGTGAACTTCTCTTTGATCAAGGCTTGGCGCAGTCGCGGGTCCAGGTTGAGGCTTTCGAAGTCGGCGTCGTTCGCATCGGCGGTCTCCTTACCCTCGACCGCCTCGGGGGAGGGCACATCATTGGCATCCAACTTGCGCTTCATTGTGGCAAGAAGAAAGCCCGAGTTCGATAAGGGAGTTCTTGGGTAGGGGGTCTGGGGAAGCTGGTGAACGACCGGCTGGAAAGTTTTCCTCATCAAACGGCGTGGAAAATCCGTCGGGCGGTGAGATTTTCCGAGGCTCTGCTTTGGGTCGGCTCCACTTGGCTCCACCGATAAGCCTATCTACAATTACTACTCCGTACTTACTACTACTACTAGAGTATCCTCTCTACATCCAATGCCCCCAGTGCAGAATCAGGTCAGGGTCTGGGGTTCAGTCAGTGGGCAATGTGGGTTATGGACCGCTCTTTCCTGCTGCGCATGGCTTCTTTCCCCTCCGGGGGCTGTCCAATGCGGCGGAAATCACATCCCAGCTGCTTTGGCCTGCTGAGCAGCTTGTCGACTGTTTGAAACTATATAGCCTGACCTCCTACTCATATTAAGCCTTATCCCTATATTGTTTTCACTATGTCTTTTCAAGATGACCACACAGCAGATTTTGGTCAACATGACCACTCCATCGCTGAACAGCCAGATCCGGGCTCGTGGGGCCCCGCGCCAGAGATATCGTTCGATCGGAGTACTGATGATGTCCCAGCCCCCGGCCAATCCAGGTCGAGGAAAGCCCCGTTATGGAATATGGACAATGGCTCTCAGAGAATTGTCTTTCCTTCAGAATCCCCAATTTACAGAAGCGGAGGTAGCACAGCGCGGGACACCGGTCACAACAAGAGTCGTCGACTCGGAAACGATCATCGGGAGAAACAGACACAGCCCACGGGGAACACGCACGTTGCAGAAGTCTATAAGGCTAAAAATGAATATTACCAGCAGCAAAAGCTGATCGCAACAAATAGACTCAACGTGCGCAGGTTGCGCGCATCTATGAGGGAGAAGAGAGAAAAAGAGACGAATTTGATGGATTTAGTTAGGAGACATGTCAGGAGTATCGCCTGCTGCAATTGCATGATTACTGCAGATCTCATTGAAAAGGATCACGAGGCACTCCAATCAATCGCGCAGTCTTATTTGGACTTGGAATACACTCACGACCAAGCCGAAGATGAATTGGAGGAACACGAACAAGAGCTCTCTCGCTCAGCGGCCAGACTAAACTATCTTTTTCACCCAGAAGCCATTAGAGACTCCCTTGAAGACATCGGATTCAAAGAGAAGGCTCAGGTTTCCAAAGCCGGTCCTCAAAGCCCCAATCGCACCCCTCTTTCACTGTCTGCATCTGAAAGCAGTGGCACTCTATCTCAGCCGCAGGCTCAAATGACCGAGTCGCAATTGCCGAAGCCGACCATCTTCGGAACAGAGGATCCCCACGAGCCCGTTCCACAGATCAGGGAGGCAACAATTACAGGTCCCAGTAATTACCTGCAAATCTGGGATAGGGCAGAGACCAAGTCATGCGGTGACCTCCCTAGCCTTGACCAAGTACTCCTAGATGTTCTAGGCCTTTCGAGTGACGAAGTCCGTCCCCTAAGCAGGCAGAGCCCAGCTGAGCCTGATTCCGCCACAGATCCCTTTAAGCTAGCACTTGATGAAAAGTTTTCCCCATTTGATCAAGATGATTCCGTTGAGTCTGCACCATCGTGCCAGCGGGGTAGGTTCATCAACAATTGGATCCTTCATCAGCTTCGGACCTCGTCGCGGGAAAGTGCGCGCTTGCGGTCGCACCCTGAGTGGCAAATGATGCGTGACCAGGGCTGGGATGATACTGATATCAGCCGACTGGCCCTTGACCGTTGGCATTCGGATGACACAGGCACGGTGGCATCTGGTGAGCGGACAAGAATGCCTTCACCGTCCGGGGAAGTCGGAACAACAATCTGGCGCGGGAGTGGCAGGCCTTTATACCGTCGAAAGAGAACAAGGTCTGTTGCCTTTGCTCCTGTACCGCCTCTTCGCCGAACGTCGCGCCATGGCGTCGCCTGGGAGAACTTTTGTCCAGAGGGCCAAAGCAGTCGGCCGGCCAACAGACCGACCCAAGAGGATGAGAACCCTCACTAAGGTTGAATTTTATCGCTTCGATTCGCTATCGTTAGCGGGAGATTTTTCGCTAGATTTGGGTAGCTCCACAGGTTGATGCCAGTATTATCCTTAGATTAGGATTAGCCACACGGACCATCTTATAGCAATCCAATTCCAGCGTTCCATGATGCTAGTACTTGTGTGTATCTGCTCGATTTCACTCAGTATTGTATCCGTTCCATGTCTCATCCCTCACCGTAACAGTCTCCTGCACGTCCCTCCTCACCGAGACTAGTTAGACGTATGAGTCCTTCGTCCCGCGCAAAGCCTCTAGCAGTCAATCTTCTCCCACCGCATCCTTTTCTCTATACAACAACTCCAATACCAAGATTTTCAACGTGAATATGCCCCAAGATGGTGACCAGCGGTTGACCGTACCTGTCCATCCAAGCAGGGTGCCTGGGAGAATCGGACCTCCGGAGGTCGTAGCCCTCTTCTTGCTTTCTTCCAGTTCCTTGGCTTTCATACACGCCTCAGGCTTCCTGTACTGGGAGTATTACGTTGCGATGGCAGTTCACGAGTAGGGATAGGAGACTGCGATAAAGACGGGGGGCATCAGAGGTAAGTAGAGCAACGTATTTCCGATTGCCCGAGATCCGAAGCTAGCAGCAGCCCGCCTCAGTTCATTTGCCTTACCTACTTATCATACGCTGTCGTCGAAGGATATTTCGTCGACACGACAAGCATAGTCGCTAGCAGCACGAGGTACGAAGGCGGTAAATCCCAGGCCAGCCTAGAAATCCTTGCCAGGCCCTTGAATGCCGTCTTCTTTTCAACAGGTCAGTCCCAATTTCCAACCTTCCCCTCTTTGCATTCTCGGTTGGCTCCCTATACTTGCTCGAGGCTAATCGAGCATCCCTCTATGGGAATGCAGCGGCCACTAGGACGACGTTTCCGCGGTTGTATCCGCTTCAACTCGAAGGCACCAGAATGCTCCGAGCTATTGTGCGGGAATTCGGCTCTGCGCCAGAGGTCGTCGCTGTCGAGCCTTATGAGGCGCAAGCCGCCGGCCCCGGGCAAGTTCGGATCCGGATGCTGCTGGCCAGCATTAATCCTTCGGATCTCGTGACTGTATCTGGCGCTTACCGATCCAGAACCTCTTTACCGTTCGTGCCCGGGTTTGAAGGCGTTGGTATGGTCGAGTCAGTCGGCGCTGGGGTCTCCGATTCACTGGTTGGGCAGCGGGTGCTGCCCCTCGGAAGTGCCGGATCCTGGCAAGATGTGAAAGTCACCGAAGAACGGTGGTGTTTCCCCGTACCCCGCGACCTCACCGACCAGCAGGCCGCGATGGCATATATCAATCCTCTGACAGCTTGCATGATGGTACGTCAATATAAGCCTTCGCCTACAGCAGACGTGGTGGTCAACGCTGCCACGTCCGCTATTGGCCAGATGATTATTCGCATGCTTAATCGCATCGGGGTGCGGCCAATTGCCCTGGTTCGACGACCCAACGTTCAGGCACAACAGATGAGTCATCTGACCGTGTCGGCCGTGATCTGCACATCAGACGGCGGGCTACAGCAAAGGCTGCTAGAATTGACTGGCGGCCGTGGTCTAGCGGTCGCTTGGGATGCGGTTGGTGGGTCGGAGGGAGACACCCTTGCTCGTGCGTTGCGGCCTGGCGGAACCCTTGTTCACTATGGACTGCTGTCTGGGACGCCATTGTCACTGCGTTTGCAGGATGAATGTCCAGAGGCTCGGATTGTCTTGTTTCGGCTACGAGACTGGGTTCATTCGACCGACCGCGGTGCACTACAACTAGCTCTAAATGAGGCCTTTCGGCTGATTCGCGATGGCCTAGCGGCGTCGAATTTATCCGCTGTGTTCCCCTTGTCAGATATCCGACAGGCGCTCGCATATGAGGCCACGCCAGGACGACAAGGGAAAGTACTTTTATCGATGTCACGCACCTAGCAATGAGTCTTCCCCGGGCTGTTGGGTTGACTTGAGTAGATAGATATTACCCTAAATATAGGTCAATGGTATGGAGTCACGACACCTGTTTCGGGCAAGTATTGTGCTACGAGGTCATTATCATCAAAAGGGGTTATTGGTCATTGTCCAATAATGCATAGTCGGCCGGTGATTGGTCACTAACTACGCTTGGAAGGGATGCACACCTGAGTCTAGTAGTAGGTAGCTCAGAATCCTAGTCTTTTGTCAAATGGTGAGTGCCACTCGGACTTTAGCCAACAGTTTGGTGAAACCAGCACTCTTTGACAGCCTAGTAATTAATGACACTTTCCGTGTCATTGGAGGAGACATGCCTATATCCTTGTAGTAGCGCATGTTAAAGATACATTATGTGCAGGGAGTGGTTGAACTGGGTGATATCTCATACAATTGAGGCCCACCTTGAAACCATTGAGATCGAAAGTCTTCGCAGCATTATCGTAAGCACAAAAAGGGGGAAACCACACTATCTCATACGTTTCCATTCCACAAACCGTTCGACGGAAGTATAGTTTGAGCCGAGAAGGGCTTCAAACTCGTGCTGAGCCTCTTTGTGTTCTGGGGACAGTTTCGGCATCGTGGGCCATGCTTCCACTATAGTGTTGTGTTTCTTCATTGCAAGATGCAAATCTTTGCATATTCGATTGAATTGGAAGAACTTCGTGTATCTGGTTAGAGTGTTAGGGTATTCTGTGGAAATATGATTCATCACTCTTTACCTCTGGAAGAAATCATGTCGGTCAAGAACAATTGTTCTTGCATCCCAGAATTTCAGACTATCAGCACTCTCTGGTTGCAATAGAGAGAGAATGTCGAGATGAGGGAAATACTCCATAAGTAGCTGGATATTGGGTGTCTGGTCTTTCTCGTTACCTCGTTTGACCATTTCCATGACTGCATTGAGGTACGTCGAGATGATGGTGGCGTGAAAGTTTTCACGTGGCGGTTGCAGCAAGGGAGACAATAGGCAGAGGGTTTCCCTTGTACCCAGATACCCTGCATCGGTAATATTGGACACCTAGCTGGTGTCAGGATGTCGATATTGTTCATTCACTTCTCAACCCCGTCTTACCTCGATTCTGGCATATTTGCCTTTTTCAAGGATTTCTGGAAGTTTCATTGCATCCATGTGCAGTAGCTCGAAGTCGACCTTCGCTGTTGCTAGGCGATCGAGAAATTGCTTGAATCGATGCTGAAGATATAGGTATAGTTTCCCATATAGATCTTCTTTTGCCCCTGCCTGTATTCGAAGAACATCTAATAAGGGCCAACCGTCTAAAGGGTCCGCTTTGTCGTCCATCGGCCACCTATACGGTGACAGATAGAAAGTTCTGGCATGTTGTCAGGTGCATCAGCTCATGCGTGGGCAAACAACAGCAGTGGTTCTTACGGATTTGGAATATCAAAGCCATCTCGACTATGACCAAAGGGAAGGAGAAGCCCGTCTTCGCGAAATCTCTGTTTCGACACCCGAATCGATGGCGTGGCATCCTTATAATACCACCGGTCCCGATAGTCTCGCCTTTCTGGAGCCAGCGTTATGGCCGTCCGGAGATCCAGCGCTTCCTGCCGTGCTAAGTCCGGAGGAATCTCGCAAAGCGCCTTGAGCTGAAACCAGTCTTCTTTCTTCAGAGCGAGCCGCAGACTTTTCTCGTGCGAAAATAGCCAGGTCTTCTCCACGATGTGTCCAGCAGGCTCGGCAGATATACCCTCACAGACATCAGCGAATAGAGGTTTTACTCGTTGTGCCAACTGGGAAAGAATACGATCTGTCAGGGAAGCCGAGTACCAAAGATGGATCAAAGACTCGATATCGCTGACGTCATGTCGGGATCCTGTAGACATTTGCCCCGACCCTGTCAGGCAGAAGAGAAGGAGGATTGCATTTCTGGCGACCACGTGAAACTCCCGATCATTAAGCGTGATTTCCAAGCGTTGCGCAAAGGTATCAGGCAGTTGAGAGATGGTTTGTACCACGTTGCGCAGATCCCCAGATGCTTAATGATTGTGAGAAACATTGCATCTGGGCTCCGCATGGAACCAGTGAGGCATCTGACCTACCCGCGAATAGTACCGCAATATCCCCGCTATAATGATGGCCCTCATTGCCGGGCATATGGAGAACATCGACGGCGGGGACATTACCCCACAGATATCTTCCATTTCCAAAGGGATTATGGGGGTTGCTGGCAGCTTGGGGGGTTGCAAATGAGGGGGCGCGGCCTTCCTGTTCCCAACCTGGACGCCATTGGGCGCTCATCAGCACGGATTTGCAGATCTGTTTATGCTCCGACCAGTGCGCGACTTGACAGCTCCTGTCGCAATACTGCATGTGGTCAGCTGCTCGCAATGCGAATCAGAGCTTCCGATAGACATCCAACTCACAGAGACCAGCTTGCAGTTACTGCACGAGTATTTGCCATTCTTTCCGCAATGTTTCGCGGCGCAGGGGAAGAAAGTAGCTTCACGCATTTTGCTCCATGCACTTGGGCGAGGTCTGGATGACTTTCTCACTCGGTATTGCAATGCGTGGGCTCAAGTGTCTTTAACTACGATCTACCCCGCCACCTTGAACAAGGCCAGACGTATGACACCCGCGGACCAATCACTTGGTGACACGAGCCTTTCTCAACTGTCGTATGTGACTGTCAAGAAAAAGAAATGACAAGACAAGGCCTTTGAACAGCCGTTACCTACAAGAGAGCCCTTGACCTTTGGTAAAAGTCGTTATCCAAGGTTATTTCTGTCGCCCGGTAAATGTTATTAATTTCGAAGTAACGGACAAATTCGAATACTTTATTCGTAATCTGGAGCCTTGGTACCACGAAGAATCTCGCGGGTGACCCGGTATGAATCCTCCAACGCACCAGACATTAACCCACGCCAGCCCTCCGCCCAGTCAGACCCACAGAAGAAGAGGTTCCCATGCGGTTTTCGCAGCTCCTCCCAGTATTTGGAGATAAATCCGGGCTTGCGACACCCCACTACCCCATTAGAAAAAGGATCCTTTGACCATAGATGTGCCCGGACCGACGTGATACCCAGCCCTGCTGGGTGCAACCTGTCAAGGAGCCTGATAGTTTCATCACAGCAGTCAAGATCCACATCGGGTTTCGAGAGCATAGTAATGAGAGACTGGTCCTTCCGCTGCACTCCATCTGCAAATCCAGTCAGATAGGGCATATCCCCCCCTTCGCAAGTAATACTGAGACCGTCCGCGAGATCCTTCGACGTCGTTGCGAGGATTTTATCGATCTTTGCAGCAGCAAACCCTTCGCTTAATCCCTCTCGGCGCAGACTGGACAATGGCGGGTCGTAGTGAATCGACAGCGCCACATTGGCCGGGATGGTGGAGATGACCTTGCTGCCCAGAAACTCTTTCCCCGATGAGAGAGTCACTCTGCAACCATCCGGCCGTTGGGTGATGGCGGATACGGGCGACGATAGAATTCGATGTCCCGTGAAGTCCTTTAACATTGCCAGAGCCAAAGCGGTGGTCCCCTTGGAGATTTTGTACTTCATCGTCGTCTCTTCAATCAGAGCGTTATTGAAATGACACAGCGAATTCATATGAAGCAGTTCCAAGAAGGAAGTCTCCTCTCCTGCGATCCCGAAGAAAGACGAGGCAAGCTCAATAACCCCCTCCTTCTGCGTCTCACTAAGACTCGCAAGTTGATGCGCTCGTTCAGGGATACTTAGCTGATCAACAGCCAAATAATTGGGATTTGCAGCCGCACTGGACCGAGTATCAAAGGGAAACGCGACAACGCTTCGACCACCTTGGCCATCAACATTCCAAAACTCCCCCATTGCGGCTGTTGTATCTGCCATGGCGGCCTCTTGATCCTCCTGGCTTTCGACTCGCACCGGTTCGTTCCTGAATCTTTGAACCAGAACCTCCCCATTCTTTGAGTAGGGGGTGGTGATCTCAAACTCATCCAAGCCATAGCGCTGAAGCTCGGTGAACACCTGCGGTTGCATCCAATGGACCCAAGCACCCCCCATTTCAAACTTGGCACCTTCCTCGTCATAGCTCGTCCAAGTACGTCCTCCAATTCTATCTCGCCCCTCGATGAGAAGGACATCCTTGCCCGCAAGAGCCAGATCTCTCGCTGCTGCTAACCCTGCAAAACCAGCTCCAATGACAATCACATCATATCGAGGGCGGAGTAAATCTTCGGGTGTTGATGGGACCACAGCGGGAGTTCGTAGCCCTCGACTGATGTTAGGTCGTTTTCGCTAGGTAATAATTCAACCCAAGGTGCTCACCTCGGTGGTATCCGCCACTCGGAGTCCATATAAATCCTTCCGACGATACCGGTAGGATAGTCGCGGTGTTTGCCATATCTCATAAGAAGGGGATTGAGAGAAAGTTATTTGAAAATATAAGTAATGAGCATACATCAGGTCCTAATTAAATAGTCTTCCCCACGGCCTCCGCGGAACCCGAAAGCCGAGCCTGTTAGACGGGGTCACATCAACTAGTATTCTGATATTATATCATTTAAATAGAAGAACCAGCAGGACTATACCAGGGAAGCTAGAATTATGAGAGTATCAACTATCGTGGTGGAGTACTCTGTTAACTATAAAATAGTATGACTATCTTCTCCTAGTACTGATCCTTCAAGGATCAGTCTACTCAGTGAACATAGACGATTGACTATTTTGTGGTTCTACTACCAATTCTAACATGTTTGTGGCCTATTTCGTACCTATTTGGCAGGCTTTCTACCCTGACCAGTACTAGATCCTATCACAATAAAACTGTTGTAAGAGTGAGTAGATCTGCCTCTTCAGGCTTGTTTCTAAGATGAATACTATTAACATTCGACACGCTGAGATATAAGTACTTTGAAGCGACCGGCTATTGGTAGAACCCCAAGTAATAATTTTGTTTTTATCTCTACTGAAATTGAAGAACATATTATAAAACCTTCAATGTATACACAAGTACCTACCATAACCTGGATAACCCTGCAGCAGTTAATTGAGTATTCAGCCTGAGCGTCGAACCACGCACTGATGAGACTCAAATAGTATGATGCATAGAGCCTGTCTCTATCCATACATAATTTGGTAGTAATGTTAAAACAAAAAAAAAAAAGCTTCGTTACTGAAGTTGAGGGTATTGCCAAACGTCCAATCGATGACTAGACGAGGTGGGCTAGGATAGTCTTTTGGAATGAAAGACTGATGGTATTCAATTTGATATAATATATAATACTAGTATAAAGATAGTTGTTGTAAATTTAACAATGTTATTGCCAATGATATCCTTCCGGCCAGAGGATAAAATATCAAGAACTCTATGAATTATTAGATATTGAAATGTAATAGACCAACTTGAGGGTGTTGCTCCCAGCAAGGCCAATACATCCTCGTTACTCGCAGCTACCTGTGGACCCTTAAGAGTCCCACTTATATAGGCATGTACACACGGGAGCGGGGGTGAACCACCACACACACAGGCTACCCCTCAAGGTAGTAACCTGGATCTATTACAACTTAGATAGGTAATATAATTTGACTTCTGCAAGGATTCTGTTCGTAACAGCAGCAGCAGCAGCAGTAGTAGTAGTTGTTGTTGTTGTTGAAGAAGAAGAAGAATGAGAAGAAACAAAAGCTGTTATGACAACATCTTACTTCACAGACATACTAAAATCACAGGGAAATTGAGAGAGTAATAAGTCCAGCACTATTGTTCAATTTAAATATGTGTGGTCTCTGATATTCCAAAATTATCCAAATCATCGCAGTTCATGTCCTCGTTCAACGTGGAAAGAAAAACATAAGCATTATGTACAGTCACGGTGCATATCATATCGTAATAGTCAATCCGTCTTCGTTGCTCAATCCTATCTTTCAATCACTCTCGCTCAAACTGTCCCGACGACGGCCTCGTCCTCCCTCCCGGCGGTATCCCTTGCTCAACCCCGGAATCGGGTGGTGGTAGCTCTTCGTGCCTGAATCTTCTGTCTCGACGTTCGAGTACTGATATTCCGACCTTGAAGGAGCTGAAGATGAGAAGTCCAATGCCTCCGTGTAGTGTCCCCTCACTGCAGGTCGCTCGCGCTTCTTGGGACTGCTGGTTCGAGATCCTGAAGACTCTGACGGCGGGGGGTTTCTTCTCCGTTCTCGGCGCCGGTTGTGTCTTCTGGTTGAGGAATCCCGAGTCCTGCGATCGTTGGTAGGTGCTTGACTCAGTACTTCTTCGCTTCCCGGCACAAAGGAAAAGTCGCGTCTCTTGCTTTGTTTTCGGGATGGAGACGGAGCAGGCGCCGGGTCGTATGCGTAATCCCGTACCTGGCTCCCAGTGATTTCGCTTTGATTGTAGTGACTTGCTGGATTGGACAAATCGTAATCGCTCCCGTAGTAGGTTCCTTCTCCATCACGATTAATACCCCCGACCCGTGCGGCCTTTTCTTTCCGATACGCAGCCACGTCCTCGTCGACTTCGTTCTCCCAGTTCACTGTCATCTCGTCGTTCTTGCGTCTCCGGCGGAACTTCTCGCGTAATTTACGTCGACGCTTACGCTCCGGATCGGCCGTAGCGCCCGTCATGCCGGTCTTCTCCGTCAAGTTTGTGGCGGTGTCGGCGTAGGTGTAGCCGTCGTCGGTGTAGCCCTTGTGGTAGACGCTGCCGCCGCCAAGTTTGGTGCTCTTGGTTGCGTTACTCAGGGTGCGGCCGTCGGGACCTTTGCGACGGAGAACTGTTGATTTGTATTCCTCCCAGTCGCCTTTGCGCCAGACGAAGCCGCCGTTTCTGGCCCAGAAGAAGAACCAAATTGCAGCGAGGACGAAGGCAGCGCCGATGATGGCGAACAGGGCCATTAGACCTTTCATGTTGATGTTGGTTGGGGCGACGGTGCCGGAGCCTGCGGTGTACGTCTGGCTAGACCGGGCGATGAGGTGGTGGGCATTTTTGAGGGAGGCGGTGGTGGTTTGAGGTGTGGGGAGAGGAATGCTGTCGGGGTGAATTGGGGGCATGGTTACTGAGTGCTGGATTGGAGAGAGGCGTCAGGAGCTTGGAGCTCGAGACGGAACTCTGGGGTTGGCAATGTGCGTTAGATATTTGGTGGGACTGGTATGTGATGGAATGTGGGTGCATACCTTCAAGGTAGCTGTCAGTACTGCGTATCGGATGGCGTATCGCGATTGCGATCGATTGGGATACTATCTAGTCGGGATGATGGAATGTGGACCTCGCGATGCAATGCTGGGTAGGCTAGTTAGTCAGTGCAATGGAATTGTAACCAGCTCCGGTAGACGGAGACAGGCAGAATGAAAGACACTTAGCGAGCAGAGTAGACAAACAGCCGGCGAAAATGCGGTGGTTGGAGTAAATGGAGAGGCTGGGGATGACGCCGGTTTGTTTGGGTGTCCGCGTGGCCCCGGCAACTCGCTGACTCAGCAGCCCTATCTTATCAAGATCACTGCCGAGAGTGAACTGTGAACTGTGAAGTAGACTGGGAGACTGCGTATGAGTGTCTACGAGGTTTACGATAATCCCCGATGATGGTTTTTTACTCCGATCATCTCCACGACGCTGGAAGTTTACGGACGCCCTCGCCAAGACGCAGGGGGCGGGAGGCGACAAGGAATCCTGGATGTTGACAACGGGGGACCCTTGGGATCATCCTGGAGTATACAGACCGAGCCGGAACGCTTGGATCGTTGGTTGATTGGCTGAATATCGAGCTAATAATCCCCAGAATTTGATAGAATCCCAGATGGGAAATGAGTCACGAGTATTGGGCACCAACGTCCGACAGACTCATCTGAAAGACGGGAACGTTGAGGGATATACCGAGGTGATCGAAGGCCGTCGACTGAGATAGTCCGAGACAGATTATCCAATTTTCATTTTCGGTACGGAGTAGTCGGCGGAGAGACACAATTACCCGACTGTTTGACAGCGGCAGATCCCAGTGAATAATACCTCATGGATCCGGACCAATCGCCATCAGTGCATTCCGGTGAGCCAGTATGACGCAGAGAACGCGATAAAGTTATGCCTCACTCAGCCTCAGCTGAGCAGGGGCCAGGATGTCGCCTGATTTCAAATCCTCAGAAGTCACCTTCATTGTTTTATTTTTCTCAACGGCGTTGATGCCAACAACATCCATACGGGCGGAGACTAATGACGCCGGGGATAGTCAATCTCATTCTGTAGCCAGACGCAGGGAAACACGATGCTTCCATGTCCGATAATATGACTCACGGGACCATGGATTTCTGAGCCCCTGTCATGAGATTGATGTATCGTTAATGCCCGAGGAAGCTTGTCGAGAAGCAACCAGGATTAGGATGTTTGACTGACCCGCGCTGCTGTGGCCATGGTATCCAGGTCATCCGAGACCGGAATGCCTTGTAGGATGGGAAAATAATGGATTATGCCGGGTGCGATCATGCCTTCCATTAGCAGCTGTCTGTCACGAGTATAACAGGGTAGAGCAGAAACACTGGTGTAATTTGCTTGCTTACGGGCAGTGCTGTCGGGAGACTATTTTCTAGCGTGCTTCGACTCCATCTTCCATGCCGTTTGTTCACCGGAATCTCCACCGGCAGACTAGAATATCAGGATATCAACCAGCAGACAATGCCGGTAAGTGGGGTCAAAGAGATTTCTAGAGCAGAGATGACTTCTCTTTTATGTCATGGTGGTCAAACTGCATAGGCTTTAACAAGAAATTCTACTGCTTCTCGCTTGCGCAGAGTATCTTGGATCCATCCCATTGGAATGGGCTTGCTTGACGGATGCCTGTCCGATTTCGCATAAACTTTCTGCATTTTTACATCCCAGATCCTGGATGCTGAAACTTATTTTCTTCTTTTGGTGGTTTTTTTTGCCCCTCCGGTTGAGAGATTTTCACCTGCAGAGCCGGACGGCAGCAAGCGCCGCGGTGGAGGCCGTCGTTATTGGGCCGCAACGGGGTTCCTGCCATCCTCCAGGACTTTTGGGCAGCCAACAAGACGGGATTATCTCGGAGGGGCATGGGCTGGATCTGATTGATTCTTGCAGGCCTGTGACGGTGCCGCCTGTCCAGTGCTGACCAGAAGGAATCGGAGACTAGGGAATTCGAAAATGGTGGATTATGCGTATCCCCCATCACCATCGACATCAACATCAACAACCTCCGGAGGGGCCAGGGCTGATGAATATTATTGATTGTTCATGGGTAAGGTTGTGGGAGCGTCTGGCTGGTCCGTGGTTGGGTTCCGCTCAGACCCAGGGTTCTTCCGATGGGGCCCGTGTTTATTTAGTGGGGGAGTCTAGTGCATTTATTTCCACTCCCCTGGTGTTCGGGTGATACACTGTCGCAACCAGTGCCCTCACATTTCTGACGCACTAGTGGTTAGGTTAGGGCCTCTAAGGGCGCGCTTAGGAGATGAATGATATACCAAGCATAGGTGAGACCCTGACTGATCCATGGGTATTCGCTTGAAAGCCAACGTGATTGAAGCTTTATGTTACTCCGAGGTCGACCTTCCTGCGTCAACTACAAGACAGGATAGTTTATTGCTGAGCAGCACTGTGTCCCGACAGTATCTGTAAATTCCAAAAACGTTGGACTTGCCCAACTCTTAGCTCCGAATCTGGATAGCACAATCCCTTTGATGGTATGCTCGGGCTCACTGTGTCACTGTTGGCAGGTGCACGGCGTACAATAAACCGCCATGCATAGCCGCTTCTAATTCTCCTCAGATACATCTAGAATATCCTGCATGCACCCAAAGGCAGGGAACCGAGCATGTGACCTATTCGAGCTACTGGAGTATGGTCGTTCCGGTCTCGCTATCCTAAAGTTCTAGACATGGAGCTCAGGATCATGGGACGCATACGACGGACAGGATCAGCAGCGGCAAATATCATACACACTTCTGGAGAGATCTGCCCCCGGTGACCATTAGGTATTAGCATCTTGAAGTTCTGTGGGCAGTACAAAAAAAGACGGGAAGTAATGGATAGATAACCTTGGAAACAGTCCGGGGATGAAATGCCACGCACTCGGATGCAAAAACCACGACCGCACTGGGGTTATGTCCAGGGGTGTTTACCCGTGGTTTGAGTCAAATGAAGTATACTCCGGATATGAATCCCTCGACGTTTGGATAGATCAGATCAACTGTGTCATGGTGCGGTTGATTGCCCGTACCTCTCGCCCTGATACGTCAATGGATGGATTCGATTCCGACCTTGCATCTGCAGGTGAATTCCCTGTCGGGAGTGGAAGTATAAGATCATGATGAATGAAGTCGCAGCGTCCGTGACGTATGCAAGGCCAGGAGTTAGTGAGCGAGAGCGAGGGAGAGAGGAAGAGTCGCGATCTCTTCCCTTCGCTTCGCTTCGCTTCTTGCCTTCGTTCATTCAACCGGACCGCCCCTCCATGGTATTAAACGGTAAATACTCGATCATACCGGGTGTGTTAGCGGCAGATCAGGCATCGGCTGGCAGCCAGTCAGGTTGGCATCCCCACCTCCTTGCGACGCTTTTCCGGCTTTCTTTCTTCTTCGATTTGCTCCGGCCTCCAGTTTACCAGGAATCCCTCGGATGGGAGTTTATTATTCGAGTTGCTGACGGACCCGGAAGGGTGAAGGGTTCCTTTCAGCGAGGCCCGGCAAGCATCGAAAAAAGAGGGAGGATAAGCGAGCAGGGATGTCCGGGGACGAAATGGAAAGCATCTCCGTGTCTTCGCGATGATACTCGGCCATACTCGTCCGACTATTCCTCTGATTTTGGTTGTGATTTAAGGAGGAACGAATGAAACTCCACCGGCAATGGTGGACTCGATGAATCTATTCGCGTTGGGTCGCGAAGATAACTTTAACTGGCGCGTGTTTGGTGTTTCGTTCTTTCATCCGATCTGGTTTTCTGTAATTCCGCCTTGCATCCGCCTTTTGATTTTATTTTATCTTTTTTCTTTTTTCTCTCTCATTTTCTACTCCACCCGTCATCCATTGTATCTGTATATTTATATTTATAATTTTTTAGATGTATGTTTTTAATCTTGATTAATATTCTCATCCGGTCCAGGGATGCGAGTGACTGTTCATCGATGGATCTGCCCATTAAAAACCCATCCAGCGACGGTTGCAAGCCATCCAATCTGTTTCTTCCATCGCGTCTCTGTCTCTGATCCTCTCTCCACCTCCCCGTCATTTTACCAGCAGACCGTTCATTCTCCGTCCTGACTAGTTCCCCCCCCCCACCTCCGTCTTGCGCTGCTCTCATCTTTCCCCTCCATCCATCCATCTTCCCCCCTCTCTATCTATCTATCTATCTTTCTATTCATCCACTATCCCCTATCCACTATCCACTAGTCTACTATCTACTTTTTCTTCCTCCCCCTCTCTTCGTCAGGCCCCGACGAGAGGGAAAAAGAGTGAACTTTACTTGCCACCACACAACCTTGGCCATCTTTATCACTTACATACATCGCCTTTTCCAATAATTCCCGCCAACCGCCATCGGTTACACGCTGCCCGACTGCATTGGAGACTGCAGCCCGTGGACTTTTTCTGCCGGACATCCTCCACTCACCGTCTGCCAGACTACAACTGCAGCAGCGCGCGCTCCTCCTCGTCTTCCTTTGTTTCGCTCCGTTGGTTCGACCCACGCTGGCCTCGTCCACCGTCCCGCTCGCCTGTCTCGTTCCCACCATCCACAGCGCCGCCTCCCCCTCGCGCCGAACCAACCCTGGCCAACGCTTTTTGTCTTCGATGGAGACTGTGCAGTCCGTCGACGACCGCTATTTCCACTACGCACCCACTCTTCGTCGCTGACACTCAACGATCTAGACACGCGCCGTCTTCTGACTATCGTCTGGCCGATCTGCTCCGGGTAGTTTGCTTTCTGGAGGCTACCGCTGAGAGTGGATTCCCGACACTGGCATTACTGGGCTGAAAGGGGAGAGGGTGAAGCAGCCCAGCACCACTCCCTGCTCACGAACTAACGCCGGACACACAAAAAAAGTAAAAAAAAAAAAAAAAAAAAAAAGGGAAAAGGGAAAAAAAAAAGTCTCATTGAGTCATTCGCATGAGCAGCAGTCGGTGGCTGCTGTAGGCCACCCAGTGTCTGAAAGCCTGTTGGACCACCACGTTTCACGTCATCCACCACTGCACAATCCAACCCCAACCCCAACCCCCCTCCCCTTCCCCCTTCCCCTCTTAGGGTCGGGCCTTTCCTTGGCCGCCTTTCCAGAAGTCATGTCGAGGAAAGTCCCTCACGCCGCCTTCTGTGAGGAATACGATGAAGATGCCCATGTCATCCTCCCAGAAACCCGTCAAGTCGCCAACCTCACTTCTAAGCGTTCTAAGCCTACCTTGAGATCGCCTGCTTCCCCCCAAGTCGATATTGCCAGTGATTCCGGTTATTCTAGTCGCACCGCCGCCACTGTCAACAGCACCCAATCTGGGCCGTCGGGCCGGAAGAGCCCTGTCCCTCTTAAATTAGACACCTCCCTCGTCAAGCGAGCTGACCTCGACCGCGTCGTTCGATCCAAAACCAGAGAACGTCCCAAAGACCGGATCGCTCGTCCACCTCGTGAGGACAAAATGCAGGTCGGCCCCTACCCCAACGGCGTGGGCCATGCTCCTCCTGCCCACGCCCAGCGGTCTCCATCCCGCTCTCGAGGACGCGAGAGCGCTCAAGTGCGGCACTACCCTGGCACTTGCTGGGAGTGCGACAATGGATTGTATCATTCCTCGACTCCTGTGGATAGCCGACCGATGGATTATCCATACTACATGTCGCAGCCTCCCTCTTCGGGCCAGGACTATCCTCCCCCTTCACCGCGAGATCCTCGCTACAATCCCAACCCTGTCCAGGACATTCAGGTGTCGCGCAGCACCCGCCCTCCCGCCCGAAGCAGTGCCTCCATGTACCATCCCAACAACCGACCCGTCAGCTTCCACGGCATGATGCCAGGGATGGGACAGATGATGTACCCACAATCTAACATGGGTCGCTACGAACACGGCCCCCCGCTGTCCTCGTCCGCGTACGCCAACTCCCCGTCGTACGCCTCTTCCCATTATGGTCAACAGTCCTACTACGGTATGCCCGACTTCGTGCCCCCCTCCGAGCATCGACAGGGGCGCTCGGCTTCGAGCACGCGGGATCAGCCCCGTGGTCGGCGCCAGTCTTTGTACGGTTCGCCAGTGGTTGACTACGACTCTGCTTCGGCTGCCTTCGATGACGAAGAGCCCTTGGACCCTAGCCCGCCGCCGTCATCTCGTGAACCTCGGCACCGACTTCCTTCTCATTCTTCTCATGAACGCGACGAGGATTACTACCGCATGCCTCCGCCACCCATGAGACACAAGCCTGCTCCGCATATCATCCAGAAACGCCCAGAACCGCGGAAAATCGCAACAGCGCCGTCCATCACATCCGACCGTCACACTACTCAGCCATTCGATATGAATAATATGAAGGATGCTTTGCCCGACGGCTACGGGTACCGGCGCCCCTCGCGAGATACCGTCGTTCCTGAGCGGAGCCATAGTTTCCGGCGCTCGACTGCGTATCATGGATCTGCGCGACCGTCTCGAATTGCCGTGGAGAATTCCCGTCGCCGTCGATCAACGGTTTACGACTTCCCGGGCGACGATGAAGACGACGATGAAGAAGAGGAGGATGATGAGATGGATGAGAAGCATCGCGAGGCAGAGGAGTATCAAGCCAACCGAGCGGCCAAGGCGGTGCCTCCGGCGCCGCCTGTTCCGTTGACGGCCGATGCTCTCTACAAAGCTAAGGCAACCCAGCGCGCTGAGAGTGACAGTGGAAGTCAGAAGAGCCGCTCGAACAGCAGCCGCGGCAGCGATGCCCGAACGCAGACGGGCAGCAACGCCGGGTCCAAGCCGGAGGAGGACAACAACATCGTCATGACGCTGAACGGCGTCACCATGAGTTTCCCACAGGATTCAGTTGGCGGAAAGAGGATCAGTGTTCGGACTGGCGAAACTGGCGCAGTCGAGCTAAACATTGAAGGCAAACAGCGACCGAAGAAGTACCTAACCAACGGGTCTGAGTACACTGGCAGCGTGGCTCCTAGTCGGAGGGAGATCGAAGACAGCCGTCGGGCGCGGAGTGACCGCAAGTCCGATCGTGCCAGTCACCGTTCCAGCCGGTCGAGCTACGGTCGGTACTAATTGGATGACCATCTTGACCCCAAGATGCCGTTCCACTCTTGTCCTTTGTTTCACACACGCACACTTCATGGGTTAGATTTCTGGAGCGAAGAGCGCTGTTTGCTAAAAGTTCTTCTATCTTTCTTGGGCGGCCATTGTTCTACGAAATAAGAACAGTCAAATGCCACACGTCTGATATATTCTGTCCTGGGTCTTGGAAAAGTTGGAAGGTTCGTTCTGGAGAAAAGAGGTCTGCTTTTGCCATGGGAGGCTTCTTTGCATCGTTTTCTGTCTCGGGTGTTATAAAGAGGAGGGGCGGGTTTCACCGATCACGTCCATCATGGCGACATGATTGTACGATTCTGATGACCTGCATGACCAAAGTTATGTTTGATGTTATGTGTTATGTGATGCCTTGATGCCCCTGTTATGTTTTGTGTCCATGTTGACATCTATGATGTCTAGGGCGTTTGTATCATTTTTTGATGCCCTGACGTGTTTCTCTTTTGTTTGCTTTCTCTGTCGTGAGCTTGAAGTTGAGTAGGAATGACACAGGAAGGTATACCCCGTTTCGCTTTGATGTATTTCTTGTCTACTTTCTACCCCAATTCCCTGAGTTTCTTCCTTGTGCACGTATATCTTCTTGGATACCTATACCTCCTATGTTTGATCACCTTGATGATTCCCTTCTTCCCTTTCCTGTTCGCTATTCAGTTCTTTGGTAGACTTGACGTGATGGCTACGGAGCCGGGAAAGGTCCCGACGAAGATGTTCCATCCTGATTTTTTTTTTTTTTTTTTCCCTATCTCTTTCTCCCTCATGTGTCTGTCAGCGATTGTCTCAATACCCTGGATGTTTTGTCCCCCTTACCTACTACTACTGTACCTACCCATCTACCCACCTACCCAGCACCCTAGCAAAACACAATAAAATCATCTATATATACCACATCACATAGCTGTATATTCTTTGCGTTTTACTGGCTTAGTGATGATCTTATCTACTGGATCATAAGTAGTTGTAGTAGATTAGATTAGATTAGAGTGGATGAAGGTAACTTGAAGTCAAAATTGAATCATACTTGTATCGTGATACAGATGTCGTACTATTCATACAATGGTAGAGCATAGTAGCATATAATATTACTAGGATAATGGATATATAGTAGTAACTAGTAGTCGTTTAATGGATGTAGTAGCCAGCTATTCTTTTATACATCCATCCCGCTGCGTCTTTTCATACATACATACATACATACATACCTATCTATCATCTAGGAACCACAACATCGACTTATTCATTCATTCATTCATCCATGCATATTACTCGAGCACTCAACAATACCTACACATAGACACAACCAGATAGACAAACAAACAAACAAACAAACAGGTAATAAAGTCCTACTATGTCTTCCTTATCACCAGAACCACATACGCAAATAATCGATACACGGCAATAATCCCAATCAGAATACCTACCCATTTCCCCGTCCGACCCGTCGCATAGCCGTATTGATGGAGTACGCCCGTCCCGCGGATCTTGCACTCGGAGGCTAAATCCGTCTGGTACATGCAGGCGCAACCAGAACCGCAGGTGTAGGTTCGGTGTTGGAATTCGTTGACCATCATGCCTTGAAAGACGTAGGCCTGGTTTTTCTTGGTTGTTATTATTGTTGTTGGGGTGGGGGAAGGGAAAGGGAAAAGGGGGGACGGACCTGGTAGTCGATATAGTGGAAGACGTATTTCCAAAAGGGGTTGAGGATGGTCGGAGTGACCAGGAATCCGCCGACGCTCATCCAGAGGCCGTTGGCGAAGGCGACCAGGGCGAGGGAGATGACGAAGTTGGGGAAGAGGGAGGTCATGAAGACGACGAGGGATTCGGCGGCCACTAGGTCGAGGAAGAGCCACATGACCCAAGTGAAGAAGGAGGTGGCGGTGGGATGGAAGTTGGAGAGCCAGTAGGAGATTATGGAGAAAAGGAGGGATATTAAGACTGTGGGCTGTTAGTGAGTGGGTGATAGAGGGAGGGGGAAACGTACAGAGAAAGGGAAGGCCGATGATAAAGTTGGACAGCAAGAAGGGGAGGGCGCCGTAGAGTCCGTTGGCTCGCTCTTTGATGAAGGTGGCGCGGTCTTCGAGGAAGGCAGGGACGTAGGCTACGGCCATGAAGCTCATGAAGGCGGAACCGAAGAACTATGAGGGAATATTAGCTGGGCCTTGTGAGTAGGATTAGAGGATGGGGTCCAAACAATGGCGTTGATGAACGGTTGGATGCTGCTTTGTTTCGTGGGGAGACGCAACCAGACAGTGCCCATCATGATTGCCAGCCCTAGATCGGTCAGGAATGTCTAGTCATGTATGGGAAGACTATACGCACCCAGGTACATGACGATTCGGATGCCGTACGCCACGACATCGCGATAACTCTTAATGAGAGAGCGGTGCAAGAGCGAGAGAGTAATGCTGGGGATGCCCGGACGGCCAAGATCGTCGACATCGATTGTGTCTCCTTCTCCCTCGTATGTAATGGTCCGCTGCGAGTCCTTATCATTCAGCGAGGCCGCGTAGGAGGAGTTGGACCAGTTCAAATGGATCTGCTGGACTTGCTCCTCGGATGCGACCTGCGTGCTGCCAGTGAAATCGCAGCTGACCAAGTCGAGGATGAACTCGGCTGGGTTGGTGTTCGGCGGGAGGGTATGACCGATGCTGTCAAAGTAGGTCGGGACATCTGCGACGGCACCGAAGTAGCAGGTTTTCCCACCGGAGAGGAGAAGGAGCTTGTCAAAGAGCTGAAAAGTGGCTGTAGACGGCTGGTGGATACTTGCGACGATGATGAGCTGAGAAGGGTGAGCCTCCAAATATCCCACAGGGTTTAATCTTCACCGTACGTTGTTTGCGACAGCCAGCTTCTTGACGTAGTTAATCACTTCGAAACTAGCTGACGAATCCAGTCCACTCGTCGGCTCATCTAAGAACAAAATCTTAGGACAGGTCATGAGTTGACTCGCCACGCTGACCCGCCGTTTCTGACCACCGCTGATGCCCTTGCGGATGGGGGTGCCAACCAGGGTAGACGCTTGGTTCTGAATACCAAACGCCTGTAACAGGGACTGGATGCGCTCCTGGCGCTGGACCTTGGTGACCGAACTAGTCGCGTCAGTGCCATCCGCTATGGACACTATTGGTGGAGACGCACCTAGGCAGGGAGAGATCTGCAGCAAACTTGAGGGTCTCGCGCACCGTCAACGAGCCGATCAGCGCATCCTCCTGCTCAACGTAAGAGGTAAGTCGACCAAACGTCGCATTGTCGACCACGGTCCCGTTCACGTAGGAGTTGCCGGTGGTCTTCGCCCCGGATGAAGCCGCGCGACGAGCCAGAACATTCAGCAAGGTAGTTTTACCGCATCCCGAGGGACCCATTAGAGCAACCAGCTCACCTGTTATTGGCAGAGTTAATCGAGTATCCGTCCGCGATCCAGATCCGGATCCGCAAGAAGCTACCCACCTTGCTGAATGGCGCCGCTGATCCCATCAATCAGGTTCCTAGGCTGTTTGGTATGACGATCCTTAACGGAGACGGTGAGATCGTGCCAGGAGAAGCCGTGAACCATATTGTTCCTGAAAAAGCGCTGGTCTTCGTTGCGCTCGAGGTCGGGATCAGGACCCTCGAGCTTGGGAGAGAAGCCTGCATGCATGATGAATGGGGGCAGGAGGAGGAGACAGCTGTTGATCGGAAAGCTGGAACGGTAAGAGGGTCAGTGCTAGGAAGACGGTAGCTGCGGACTTCACAGAGTCACACTCTCGACCATGCCAGATGACTCCTGAACAGTCAGGCTTCAAATGGGCACCCACACAGGAAGGAAGGGAGGGAAAGCAAGTCAGAGAGAGCAGAGGAGGAAACGAACGAGGAGACGAGAGGGGAGGAGAGAAGAATGTAAATAAATGGCCGGCAACGGCCGCCCGTCACCTGGAGGGGTGCTGTGCCGACCTTGGAAGTCTGATGGTGGCGGTCGTATTGTCTCGGGCAGAGGGTGGTTGAGGTCCCCGACGAAGCTCGCCGAGGGTCTTGAGTCTTCAGCAGCCCGACAATAGCTTTGACGACGGCGTTCAGGATGAACGCCAGAAAAAGCAACGAGAGGCGCTATCAGCTGCATCAGCAGCCTAGTTCCTCGGCCAGGCCCTAGCCGCATTCCTGCCAGCTGAACCCTGGCCCCAGCACTGGTTCAGTTCGACGGGGTTTCCCGGCCATCTGTCATCGGCGACCTGCTCTCTCCTCCGCAGCCCGGATACGAAGGGCGGAACGAGGAGGAATGCAACCCCGCCGCGCCCGACTCTCGGGGAGTGCCGTCCATCGATACCTGACCAGCCAGGCATCCCTTTCCGCCCCAGAGCAACTGGGTGATAGAGAAGTGACAACATGCCTTGCTGCTTCGCATCACATTCTTGTGCGACCCGCACCGTCGATCCTCTACCCAGTCCGTCCTAGTCCGTCCGATCCACGAGAGGCTGCAGGCACGACAGCACCGCCCTGTCGTCACACAGCCGGGGATTAGGTTCCATGTGCAAGCGTTTGTGGGCACCAGAGTTTGGTCGGAGATTCATGCTCGGGTGGCGGATCCGGCCAGGGGAACCGCGGGTGCTTATTGAGACCACCTTGCGGGCCTAGACAGGGTCGCTGGGATGCAAATCGGGGGCATTTTCATGGGGGAGACCGGGGAGGGGCCCGGTGTGATTCCGGACGCATCTCGGGGCACGCTGAGGCGGTTTCCCCCCTTCACCGGGTAGGGCCGCCGGTTGCCAGCCCGGATCGCAACGTCTTCGGCCGAACTACGCACGAGACTGGTCTGGTCCCTGGGTTGAGGAACAGAGATTGGGTATCCTACAGAGATGGAAAAGGGTACGAAAGAAAGATGGGGAAGATGGTGCTCTAGTGGCCTGAACATCAGGCGCCAAATTGTCTATTACTCCCGAGACACTCTAAGGACTCTAGGTAATTAAGCACTAATACAACATCTCCAACCCAAGGTCAGAGGACAGAATGATAACCCCCATGCAACACCGCCTCGAAGCAGTTGCTCCGCTAGCCCAAGTGACCGTTTAGTCACTGCAAGAAGCACCCGAGGGGACGTTCTTGCACTTGGAGCTCTTCTTGCCGCCGGTGACGTTGACACCGCTCCAGGTCCAGTCCGAGCAGCTGCCGGAGCCGCAAAGGATGTAGATGTCGGTGGCGGAGCTCTTGACGGTACCAGTGACCTTCTCGAAGGTGATGCCCTCAACCTTGACACCGTTGGTGGGGGTACCGGTGGGGCTGCCGTTCTCGTAGTCCTGCTCAACGACGATACCGTACTTGCTGATGCCGGAGAGGGTGATGTCCTCGAACTTGACGTTCTCAACCGTGCCGGTCTTGTCGTAGACGGTCTTGATGCGGACACCGTTCTGGGAGTTGACGACCTGGGTGTTGGAGATGGTCACGGTGTTGACGGTGTTGTCGCTGCGGCCGCCAATGGAGCCGATGGAGAGACCGTGGCCACCGGAGCAGTAGCCGTTGGTGAAGGTGATGTGCTCACCCGAGTTGATGGCCAGACAGTCATCCTGGTTGTAGACGGTGGCACCGTCGATGGTGATGTAGGTACTGGAACCAATGTCGAAGGCATCGGTGTTGTGGCCCTTGCTGGTACCGGCGGAGTTGTCGATGGTCACATCGGTGATGGTTAGGTGGTCGGACAGGATGCTGAAGCCCTGGACGGGGGTGTTGTAGATCTTCAGGCCGGTGATGCTGGACTCGTCCAGCTTGTGAGCCTTGAAGAACTTGGGCTTGGTCTTGCCACCGTTGCTGCCCTTGGTGTCCCACCAGCGGGCACCGTCGCAGTTGATCTTGGCACCGGAGGCCTGCTTGACGGTGATGTCGGTACCGGACATGGAGATCAGGGGACCCTTCCATTCCTTGTAGCCGAAGGTGGTCTCACCCTCGAAGATGACGGTGGTACCCTTCTTGAGACCAGTCAGGTCGAGGGTCTCACCGGCGGGGACGGCGATGTTGTCGAGGGTGATGGTGGAGCAAGAGGTCTTGCCGGACTTGGCGGCGGAGGCCGAGGTGAAGGTGCAGGAGCGCTTCTCGAGCTCGAGGGGAGCAGCAGCGACCAGCGCGGCGCCCATGGTGGCGGCCACGAGGGTGTTCTGGAGGAAATGCATGGTGAAGATAAAGAGTGGAACCTGGATCAACCGGGTATGATTAAGGAAGGACAGAGAGAGGTAGGAAAGAGAAGAGAGAAAGAGAGTGTGATGGAGAAGAAAAGAAGGCCCTTGACGGGGGATGCAGAGGATCTATATGTAGGATTTTGGGTCGGTCTCCCTCCCCGTCTCCCTCTCCCTCCTGGTCTCCTTTCCGGTTCCATTTCCCTGGAGGTACCCTGTTTCCGTGCGGACGGCAAGACATCGGCAGTCTGGAGGCACGGTGCTGGACCTTGGGCGTCGGATCGGACGATGGACGCCGGCGGTTTGAGAGCGAAATGAAGTGGGCTTCCAGACTGGCCGGGAAAGGCGTGGATATCGCATGCCAAGCTCGCTAAGCTCGATGGATTGGAAGGAAGCCAGGGTCCGGTGGGGCCGGTTGCCCGAACGGTTCGTAGCGCCCAGCAGGGCTTCGCCCCTGCCCCATTAGGGAGGTTTAGGCATCCGGGTTTTCCTGCTTTCGGTTCCCTCCCGAGACATTTTCATTATTCTTATTATTCTTGGGGGGGGGGGTGGCTGTCTATCTCATATCTAGTCGGAAGCATCATGATCCTGCCGGAATTCCGCTGTGCTCTTTCTTCTTAGACAGGCTAAAGACGGCATGGTATGGCATAGCACATGCCACCATCTAGAGTGTTCGGGATCCCCCTTCAGATCGGCAGCACGGTGCGGCAACCCGGCAAGCATGGGTCTGCCCTACAGTCCCGAGGCAGATCCGACACACACGGAGTTTTCTCTCCGAGAGAACAGAATTTCGACCAAGGACCCATTTCTAGATCAGGGCACTTGAAACACACGGGTCCGGCTGTTAGTCCGCATTAGCCAGGGGTTGTCTGACTCTGACAGGTTCTGCACCGCACAGGATGCAAATGCCAAGCCTAACAGATTAATTCGCTCCACCCCGGGCTCACACTGCTAGGCAACCGGAGGGTTCCGCTCCATTAACCACCCCTCCTCGGCAGAAGGAGCAGCCGGGAGTTCCGGAAAGTATTCATTCCTCAAGGCTTCGATACAATCACCTATGTCCTACATGCTAGATAGTAGTGTCGGAGTTGTCTATGATGTAGATGTACGCAATTGCGATGAGCATGGGAGGTCGCTGTCCAGTGGACACTCCCGGTGGAAACCCTGCCCATCAAGCTTCGACAAGCCTCAATAGGGGAACCAGACTCTCATCGAGCCTCTTGGCTCGTTGCACGTGGCTCTTGGCACCGGACCCTCGGTCTCTTCTTGAAACCGATATGAAAGTCAGGAGGTTCTTTGCTCTACCCATGGCTGTAACGGCTCCCTCCCTGCGTTCCAGGCTGTATAGACTGCCATTTTCCTGACCCACCCCAGCAATATCGAAGCCTCCATAAAAGGAATCCTCGAGACGAGGATGGAGTATTTCAGGTGCTGTCAGCGGTCAAGCTACTGATCCTAGACGGAATGCAACGCAATGTGTATGGCAGCTTTAATTAATCTTATCGTTAGGCCAGACCCTAGCTGGCTAGTGGCGTTTAAACAGCCGCTGACTCAGGCCATTAGGCAAGCCACAATGGATCCGCCGCACCATCCACGGCATCCCAATTCCTCAGCTTACGACCATCCATGAATAGAACAGTCCGAGCTTCATCACGTACTACCTAACGCCTATCAACTGGACGTCATCCATCGAGTCCAGCAGTGAGTGCTTCGGAGTTGAAGGTCAGTCCAGCATTGCGACCAACCGACTCCGGAAGCTATCACAAGTCAGTCTCATATAAAAACCTCCCATTAAATTAGGGATCGAGACGTTTAGGTAAGATTCCAAATATCTCCGCTGGATATTGCACTGGGGAACCTCGCTGTGCTTTAGGTTCTGAGTGGCATCGGCCCCACTGTCCCCCGCCGGCGTCACTCAACCCCCCAACCCCCCCTCCTTGAATCAAACGAGAATACCCCTTACTAACCACGGGGTATACCCGGTTATCCGTTGAGTATTCCGGAAGAGTGGCATAGCCATGATCTTCTTATCAAATGCTTTGAAAACACTTGGTCCTACATGGAACTGCAAAAGATCCAATCCAAGACCTAGCCAGGGAGAAAACGATCCAAGAAACTACAACAGAATTCCAAGCTAGATGTCAAAATCGAAAAGAGAAAGAGCAAGGATATTTAGCCGAGTGGACCAAATAATCTCGAAGACGAGAAACATTTACCCGCGAATCAGATGTCATATTAATCTGGTTACAATGCACCTCGTATTGTGTATCCACCAAGAATGCCTAGACAGAGACATGAAGACTTGGCATATCTATCTCAACCACGAAGAAAGCAACAAGAAAAGGCCAGGAAATACGCACAGACACATGTATCCTGTCAAGACTGTGACACACACACACACACACACACACATACTTAGAGAGAGAGAGAGAGAGAGAGATCACATACCCTAACATAAACTGAACAATAAACATCATATTAACATCCACAAACAAACATATAGTATCTGCCCCATTTTCCCCCCTACTCACCTCAGAACCATGCCACCAACTCAATCATCATACCTAACATATTTACAAATCATAAATCATAAGCGCTACTTTTCCAACCAACCAAAAGACATCCTGGATATACTAAGCAAAAGTCACGGTGCAAGTAATAATAATTCACACCGCGATCATCTCAGAAGAGCACACTTTTCCGCCTGTTTCAATTTGACTACTACTACTACTACTACTACATAGTAGCAGTAGTAGTCATTCACCGTGTTCATAAGTATGAGTGCATACTGCAGTAGTAAGCTCTGGTATCTATATTCTGTCGTCATCATATATATATATATACTGGTATAGATGAGTAAAAATATATTGCAATGTAATAGTAACCAAAGATGGACAACAATGTTTTAGTCGTCGCACCGGCTTATGTATGGATATGATATACACACAGAAGTACTATCGTATAAGAGGTACGAGCGAACATGGGTATCATAGGGATAAGAACCCGACGAGGTGAGGTGTTTTCATGTATATGATTCAAGGTGCAACAGGGGTCCGCCCGACCTTCCGCATCTCCACGCCAATTGGAAGCAAAACAAACCCATCTCGTACGGAGCTCTATCCCGCCAGTAAAGCGCCGCGGTTGTTCCCGGCCGGGTACTTAGTAGTAGTCATGACACATGGGCAAATTGTGCCGGCTGTTAATGACTTCCCACCTATAGTAGATGAGAAGATCACCAAATGGGATAAGATAGGAGGCAGAGGCCGATGGGACTCCGTCTCCGACCCTTGGCGCAATATGAATGCGGTGCCATTGAGTGAGATAGCGGCGTGAGGCCCACCCCACCAAATGGTGGATCAACCAGCTAGAGATAGCACCCGATGAATTCATCTTGTTTATGGGATAAGCAAGGCTCCTGGTTTTTTTGTTGAGGCCCTCCCCGGTTTTCCAAATAGTTGTAGCTTTGTGTTCGATGGGATATAGCCTGGATGGAGGCGATCTCTGAAGAAGGACTTGAAAGGCGCCGGCTGAGTGGCCGTGCTCGCAGAGTGTCGGGATGAGGAAGCGTGTACGCAGCAATTCAGTTCCAAGAGGGTAGTCCGTTCGCTCGTGTAGCTTAACAAGTCGTTGAATGGCTATTGATTCCATTTCGGGGGTGGGAAGAAGTCTGAACCATAAGTCTCGCAGATAATCATCTGTCTTGCTTGCCTTCTCCACGAACAACGATCTTTACCCAGGCTTGTTTGCTTTCACTGAAAGCTGAGCGTAGTACGATGCATCTTCTGTAGTTCAGGCTGGTCGCTATCATGGACACTAGACGACTTGACTCTGCTCAGTAAACTGTGAGCACAGCAGCGATTGGGAAAATGAGAGCACCCTGATCATTTCCCAGGCAGCATTTTTGTCCGGACGCAGCCATTCTCCCCAATGAAAAACAGTATCCACGATGTATCTCTTCACAGACGACGGACCCCCGAAGAACTAGTGACGCTAGCTCTGATTCTCCCGTGCCGTCGGTTCAAGGAATCCAACCCATCATTTCATCCTGGCATACCGCTTGTCCAGGATGGAAGTGTCCCCATAATGTTGGCAAATATTTCACGGGATGAAAGTGGATGCATCGTCGCAACTGGCAGGACTTGGTGTAATTCTGTAGAGTGGCGAGGGCCCAGTAAGCTGTGAATCTTCACCTGGAATGAAAGGTGGTACCCGGTCATCGTCCCATTGTTCCACTGACAGGTTGCGAAGATAGCGGTGCAGATAAGCTTGTACGTCGGCCGTGAGCATCGCGGTTGAAGAGAAGAGATGGATGTCTCGTATCTAGCCTGATTTCTCTCGAGTAGAAAAATTAGTAAGCAAGGTGAGCAAGTTTGATCGCATACTCCAAAGGGATTGTGGTATAGCTGCTCCAGCTGTTTATGGAACAATGTCGCATGCATGGAAGTCCTGTGATGCAGGCAATCCTGTAACTTCGACATCCGCAGAGTGTGAGCATCGGCTGCACCCACTCAAGGTCCGATAGCACAATTTCATCTCTCTGTGATATATATTTGTCCAAGCCACTTGGCATGATATAGTTCATGTTGAGTTCTCCCTCGGTGGAGTTATATATACCGGTTCCACTTCCTGACCCTCCGGTATCAAATCCCCATCACTAGGCCATCTTAGATCGATAACCTCCCCAAGTTGCAGATCTGACTACCGAACCCTAATGCAACCCAAAGCCTTTAGTGCAAATAGATGAACCCGGAAAGGAGTAATATGACAGCTGGGCCTAGAGGAGTGACTTACACCACACGCGGGACCATCAGTATGATCTCCACCAACCAGAGAATTACATTGCCACCAGGAAGAGGGGTAATCCCACAAGGCTGCGGGTGACTTAAGCCTGCAAGGCACTAAGAATAATGTTGATGCCATCTTCGGGGGCTGGTTTTCGAGCACCCCTGCAACCAAATCCCCAACAGTTGTGATCCCCATCACCACTTCGAATGGCGATTGCCGAGCCAAGAAGGGTATAGAGGCTGCTGGTGAGAAGTGAAAGGGACTGAGGGGTGAGTAGATGTTGGGGAAGGCATTAGCTGTCGGTACCAGTGCCTTGGGTTTTCTAGGTATTTGGTACGTGGGTGAGTGGGTGAGTGGGTGGAGATGTGGTGAGATTGATGTCACGCCAAGGTACAGACCTGAGGAGGGAAACTTGGCAGTACCAGTTGTTGTAAGTTTGCAGGGTAACTGAATGAGAGAATACCTCGAAAATAAATCACGGCAAGTATCCGGGAAGTGTCACAGATTTTCAGACCGGCCGAGATCACTAGTGTTATTTGCAATTTGACTTCAATCCATATTTCCCAAGGCATGCCCTCGGACTTTTCCGCCACAGCTTGTGACAAGACAGATCAATTCTACAGGTGTATCCGCGGAGTGGCCCTGTGACCTTTGGTCCTCCGAGATTTTCATCCACAAAGACCGTTATGATGCTGAAAACGTTGCGTCGAATCCAACCGTCATCCAGATTGAAACTGGAACATATCCTGAGTTTCCGATACCACAGCATCTGGAATAGCGCGGAGAAAACATTGAACGGCAACCTGGCAATCTTTCATGTGGGATGCTCCCTTTCTTGGCCCATGAGGCACAGGGACCATGCTGACGCCCTAATGGTGGGTCTTGACGCGCCTCATTTACAGGAACAATCGTGAGTGGGCTCACCCCCGTTCAGATAAGGTTGGCAAAGTCCACCTCACCATCAACCCTGCCCGGACACACACTGTCTGGACGAAAGTATTGTGCAGATCATCGCAATGCATCCACTAGGACCCCCAGTGGACAACAGTATAACTTGATTGCCTAACACTCTGGCCACGGCACCTTGACGCCTGGTGACTGGGAATGCGGATAAACCGGCAAACTGGGTGCAGGTTAACCAGTACTATTTATATGGACGTCCCACCATACGTCGAATATGGAGGTCCATTTTGACAATCGGGTACCTGAAAACGTACCATGAGGCCAATACGATATCCTATATGGTTTTGCACCCTCGCCTTCGCCCTCGCATTCCCGGGAATGCAGGATTTGCTCCATGAGATTACACGTCGACAGTCGAGCTCGGGGAATAGTCAACTTATTGGAGATCTCATTGGCGGGGCTACCACGCCAGTGGGAAGACGGGTGCGCGATTGTATCACAGGGGGCTCATCCTGTGAACTCCAAACCGGAAAGGTTGGTGCACCATGGAGGTTCTGCGACGGTTGAGTTACTCATGGGAAATAGAACTACGAGCGCCCAGGCAGCTTAGACAGTGCCGCGTGTCGAGCCGATGCATGTTGTGCTTGGGATTTTGTGCAGCAAGATCTGGTCGACAGATTCCGGAATGAAAACGGCACCTGTAATGGCCTGGCCCGCGCCGCAGTGAGATTAGGATTCCATGATGCCGGGACATGGTCGATGACAAGCGATATTGGTGGCGCGGATGGTAGCTTACTCCTCAGCTCCGATGAAATCGAGCGACCAGAGAACAATGGTCTTCAAGAGATTCGATCCGAAGGGTTGCGAATCCTGGACAGGTACTCAAGCAACGGGGTCACCGCTGCAGATTTGGTGCAGTTCATGCACAATGTCGCCACAGTGACCTGCCCTTTAGGCCCTAGACTGCTGACCCTGGTCGGGCGAGAGGACAGACACGAAGCGGACCCTATGGGTCTCATTCCATCCAACAATGCGACCAATGCATCCTACCTTATTGAGTTATTTGAAAACAAGACCATCACTCCTCAAGACCTAGCTGCCCTCCTGGGTGCACATACCGTTGCCCAGCAATTCTACGTGAATCCCGCGCGTGCAGGCCAAGCACTGGACACAACCCCAGGGGTGTGGGACACGAATTTTTATCAAGAGATGGCACTTCCCAATTCTCCTCCGTAAGGCTACTATGACATTCAGCCATTGATCCAATGCTAACATGGCCACAACTCCTTTAGGAACGTCTTCCGCCTCCCAAGCGACGAAGCACTTTCCTTAGCCGACGGCATCTCTCAAAGCTTCGACACATTTACCGTACGTATTACTAGTAATATGTCTGCGTTATATAAACGCCCACCAACTAACAAAGTACTACTACCTACTCTTAGGACGTTACATCTGGTCAAACAGTATGGAACGCGCAATACGCCTCGGCCTATGTGCGCCTCAGTCTCCTTGGCGTGAACAAGATCAACCAGCTTACCGACTGCAGTCATGTGCTGCCTGATGCCATTACCTCATTCTCAGCGTCCTCGTCAACACCTTCCTCGACCTCTTTGGGCGTGCCACTATTGCCCAATAATCCTCACGTTATGATCCCCGGATTAGTCATGGGAGTATTCCTATCTATGCCGTTTGTGTAACCCGTCTTCTAGAATAATAACCGAATCATATGACTTGACTACTGTAGCAATCCGACAGAGATACTAGATAGACTAGACTAGAAAGATAGATCGAAACCCCTACCAGTTCCAAATCCCATCCGCCATCTCCGGGACCCACCATTAGCGCAGTAATCCATGGAACGGCAGCTTAGGCAGGCATCGACGTTTACCTACCTACATAGACTGTGTGCCCATAGGATGGGTACTTCCGTACCTACCTAGTAGTAAATTGCAGCCTCTTACATCAATCAAACAACCCGGGAATCGGACTCATCATCTTCCATAATCATCATGGTTAGTTGGTGCCTATCTCATCATCGATCTAGCGGCAATATCCCCGGAAAAAAAAAAAAAAAACAATGACAGGTAGTAAGCATCATTTACTTACTTACTTACTACGTTGCGACTCCGACCCACAGTCTCGGTGTAACCTTCATGTTGAATCTCATACCGTTTGTTCAAAGGTGGGTTGACTATATTTAGATCCGGTAAAACTGGCTAATAGCTGGGTCCGGCTTGGTCCTCGGGTTGGTTGATTCATGAGATTGATCCTCGTCGCCACCATGGGAAGTTAGATTCGACGGATGTGTGGATTCTAGGCTGCATAGTGTATGTGTGTGTGTGTGTGTGTTTCTTTGGTTGATATGACTGGTCGTAGGAAGAGGGGAGTCGATTTATGTCATGGTATGGCCAATGATAGTTTAAAGTAGTAGTAGTAGTAGTAGTAGTAGTAGTAGTAGTAGTAGTAGTAGTAGTAGTAGTGTACATTCTCTGAATTTGCAAGACGGGAGTTGAAGCTATTCTGTTCATGTGCCCCTTAACAAATGGTCTATAGGTCAATCAGTGCTTTATCGCACCGCTGGGATTGCGGCATGACAGGTTAGAACATACATGCTCCGATTGGAAGGTATCCAGCCAGAACAAGTAGAACACAACACACCTTCAGCGGACTGATTACTGCGGAGCTGGGGCACTAACTCCGTCATAACTCCAGTGGCAGACAGCATCGTACATATTGCCCGGCGCCAAGCTCATGGGCATATTGTCGAACCCGATACGAGCCAAGCTCCTCCCCGTTCCGCTGTACTGCGGCCAACGCGCGTCAAGGCCCTGCTGTGGGTCTTTGGCAAAGCTAGACCAAACATCCCGAAGGTAATGTCCGACGGTGATCTCAGCCGGCGTGCTGGGCAGCAACGTCTGATTGACCGTGTCGAACAGGGGAGAGAGCTCGACACCATGATAGGCGCCGCTGGGCGGAGTAGTGGTCAGCACCAAGTTCGGGAAGTCGCCGAAATATCGGTATCGCCAGGTTGGGTTGCCGCTCGCGATGGATTGTTCGATTCTCACGACGTCTGCACATGTATACAGGCGGTTGTTGAAGTCGGTCCAGTAGCTCTCATTGTGAGGGGCCTCTAGGAGCTTGAACAGACCTGCCTCGTTATGATTATTGCCAATCAGATAGCCCCCCTTAGCGGCCAGCCGGTCCCGGTAGCTCGAGAAGACCACGTCGTCATCAATGACAGGTCCATACGGAGACGGGTTGATGGGGACGGTGGCAGGGTCGTAGCCAGCAAGGATCTCGTCGACGGTCTTGTTTGCCATGCAGTCGCTCACAGCAACGGGGTCAGAGGTGGCATCGCCGCAGCCCACTAACGCCGTGACATGGAACCAGCGGTCGTTGGACGCGGCGGCCGCCAGGGCTGGAAACCCGTAAATAGTCGCGCTCATCTCGATGAAGCCAGAGGCAATGGGATCATCGGCATACGCGAATGTATAGAAATCGACGATGCCGGCGCCAGCAGACTGTCCAAAGATAGTGATGCGCTCGGGATCCCCACCGAACTGCCCAATATTGTCCCTGACCCATTCCAAGGACATCCGAACATCACGGAGGCCAAGATTGGCGGGGGTGGCTGGGTTACCAGGAAAGCCGAAAATGTTCACACGGTAACTGTTCTGCGGTCAATACCTCACAGGTCTGTGCCAAACGTTGGTGGGATCGTACTTCATCGAGACGACGATAACGTCATCTTGGTCCGCAATGAACTCCCCTCGGTAAGTTGCTTGCCGGGAACTGCCTAGTTAACGTTCACGTTAGAAGGCTGTCATCACAGATGCTTCTGGGAACCATACTCACCGGAGACATATGCTCCTCCATATATCCAGACAAGCACCGCTTTTTTGGTCTCTCCGGTCTGCGGCTTCGTCCAGACGTTCACCGTCAGACAGTCTTCACTTGCTGGGTAGACCTCGCTTCCGAAAGCGGCCGCTGCACTGGGCGGAACACCGAGATCCTGGGGCGGTGCGCTGCTGGTGTCGTTACTTGGAGGGGCTGCTGGCGGTTGGATACAGGTCGGGCCCTGCGAGATGACGTGGTGTTAGCGCGCAGAAAATGCGTAGGCCACCAGATACCATATCCAATGTTCTCACATACAAAGACGGTCGCATTGACAGGATCATTCCCGACAAATCGGACGGGGGGCTGGAAGCGAAGCTTTCCCAGCGGAGGAACGGCATATGGGATCCCCAGATACTCGGAGACGCCGGGGGCGTTGGCTGCGGCATGGCCTACGACCAGACCGCTCGTAGTGCGCACCGGCTGTCCAACCGTCCAGCCGGCATGGGCCGGGGTCAGGACTGAACCAGCTGCAGCGATGTGCAGGACTCGAGTCAGCGTCGGCTGGATCTTCATGGTACCTAATCAAGAGCATCTCCAATGGATCAAATATGGCCTCAGCCTATGGAGGACCATGTTCCTCTTTATAACAATTGGTTCTGCCTAGGGTCCATCAAAATGGGATAAACCCGCGCCTGTCCCGGACACGCAAAGCCAAGAACGCATAGCAAATAGTATCTACTGCAGTGGGAATGAAGCCAAAGGAGGATCCCCCAAAATTGGAGGGGATAACCAGGCCGACCCACCGTTAGTGCGTAATCACGACGGCACCAAGAAATTGATCCTCTCGTATCAGCAATCATTGCTCTATATCTATAATAGAGATTTGATATGTTTGTTGCACTGTATCTGATGCGGATCTCCATGAATAGCGTGATATCGTAATACTATTAGTGATGGACGTGAGTATCATTAGAGACAGACATGTGAAGTTTGTAGGTTGGTGTATTATGTATTATTAGTGTTGAGTAGGGCATGAATGTAGACTGACAACCTAGCGCTGATGAGGTATCCCTCGGTTGGCAGCCATCCAGCATCGGAATGTGCAATCAGTCCAGCTACAGGCATTGGCACTTCAGTAGCTAATGGCAATCAATACAGGTGGAAATCTTGGCATCCTGACAGATCTCGTGATAATATCCGGCCGTATCTCCCGAGACAATGTAGCCACACACACACACACACACAAGTTGAACCACACCGAGTAACACTTCGGTAAATAGTAGCTTGGAAACCCTGCTCTAGTACGCATAACAACACAGCGATTCCATCCCCCAAGGAACTGCCAACTTCCATACTAGTGACAAAGAAACCAGCACCCAATTCCAAATGATATTACCAGGGTATTACCCGGTAGCTATCGCCTCGAAGTGATGGTCTACAAACTAAACGGCCACGCTGGAAAGTGAATGTGCCCCATCCAAGAGTCAGGTACTTTTTCCGGATCAGAGAGTAAAGGGGCCCCAATCGTGGATAATCAGTCGCCGTCAAATCCAAGTGGATACCGGTGGATTGAACGCCTCCGTAATAACTATCGCGCAAGTAGATTTCGGAACGCCACGATGGAGGCTGGTGGATGAGCATTCGTCTCCAGCTTGCTTCCCGCCGGAGGTACACGTCGATCTGGTGAGGAACAAGCCACGAGGTGAGAGGGTTGGCCAGGAAGGGGAACGACCAGGTGGAAAAATCCCTTCGAAAGAATATCGGGGACCACAGTCTCTCCAGGAATGGGTTGTCGTCGCCACCATCATCCTCCTCCTCCTCCCAGTAGAAACTGCGGTATGGCCGGTATGGCTTGAAAAACAAGACCATCTGTAGAAGATTGGACTGTTGGATGAGACGGTTCCAGAAGCGACACACGCGGAGGGCCGAGGTCAGCAGCGTGTGAGGGTCGACTTGGAGAAGGATGGCTTCTAACAGCTCCGCCGTGAAGAAGAGGGAGCTGGGGGCCATGGTTGCGCGGAATTCGGTAGATCTTCGACGATGAAGGAACAGGCAGACTATGAGAAACTTGACGGTGAAACCGGACAGGTAGAAGTCGAAGTCGAAGTCGAAGTCGATCGACTGTCGCGTCTTCGATTCCACGGTCCCCGGCTTTGGCATCCGGGGGAACAACAACCCTGACGAGATCACTACGAGTCTACCGGAACCTAGATCATGATACAACCCGCTGAAGCTAACGAAATGCTTGGTATTGGTTTGAAACTATCAGGACTTATTTTATGTTCGTTTCCATTACATACTGCACATGGGTTAGTCGGATCCACCACAGACTGACGGGCAAGAACATACCGGTTGACAGGGCTGAGACCCAAGATGCGCATACCGTTGTGCAGCACCTGGCGGGCAGACTCGTACAGAGCCATACGGGCCTTCTTGGTCTCGGGCTCGCTGCCCACCACCTTGAGCACGTCGTAGCTCGAGCTCAGCACGTGAGTCATGCGGAACAGGTAGGTCAAGATGGTGGTCGGCTCCAGAGTCTTGGTCGTGTTGAGCAGCACGTCGGGCCACTGGGCCAGCAGACGAGCAAGATCGGTGGCGTGGGTCTCCGTCAGCAGCTCCAGGTTGGCAGTGTCGAGCTCCTCAACGTTCAGGCCGGACTTGCGGACAATGGAGCAGAGACGGGCGTGGGCGTATTGCAGGTAAGGACCAGTGTCACCCTCGAACGAGGTCATGGCCTCCAGGTTGAAGTCGTAACCGTTGATACTGCCAACCCATTAGTAGATTCCCGAGGACGGTGGGAAAGAAATACATACCGCTTGCCAGTCATGTCCTGCACCATGACAGACGACATACCCAGGATGTCGGCCGTGCGCTCAGGATCGGCAACCTGCTCGTACTTCTCGGTGTTCTTCTTCATGACCTCGTGCATCTTGTCACGGACATCCGCGAGGATGTCGTCCAAGAACTTCACAGTACCCTTACGGGTGCTCATGCCGCGGACCATACCAAAGTTGATGTGCTGGCACCGCTTGGCCAGCTCCTTGTGGCCCATGAGCTCGGTGATCTTGAACAGCTGAGCCAAGTGGAGATCCTGCTGCGCGGCAACCACGTAGATCATTTTGTCAAACTTGTAAGCCTCGTCACGTTCGAGGATGGCACCGATGTCACGGGTCAGGTAGAGGGGAGTGCCGTCCTTGCGGATAATGATGGCCTTTCCAAGCTTCTTGGCACCGTGCTTCGTGAAGTCGACGATGACGGCGCCCTCGGACTCCTCGGACACACCGGCCTTCTCCATGGTCTCATAAGCGGAGGTCATGCTCTCCTGCTTGATCTGGGACTCTCCAGAGTAGACATCAAAGTCGATGTTCAGGCGAGCATAAGTCTGCCTGTACTTCTCGATACTGAGCTCACGGAACCGGCGCCACAGAGCGAGAGCATCCTGGCTGCCGTCCTCCATGCTCTTGAAGTAACGGCGGGCGTTCTCATCTTCACTAACATCGACGAGCTTCGCCAGCTCCTTCTCAAGCTCGGCGACGTCCTCACCCGCCTCCTTCTTCGTCTTGATCTGCTCCTTGAGCTCCTTGATGGGGCCATCCTGTTGCGAAACGATGTTGTTGATCTTGACATAGACATTGAACAGGTGGTTGATGGGGTCCTTGGTCAGCTCCTCCTCGCTACCGAACATCTTGAAGCCGTTAGCAAGCAGACCATACTGCTTACCCCAGTCACCGAGATAGTTCATCTTGATGACATCCCATCCCATGACAGTGTAGAGGTTGGCAAGGAAACCTCCGATGATGGTACTGCGCAGATGACCAGCATGGAAGGGCTTGGCAATGTTGGGCGACGAGAACTCAACGATGATCCTCTTGCGACCCTGGGAGGCGTCGGCAGGGTCGCGCAGACCCTGGTTACCGTTGGTACCGAAGGCAGCCTTCTCCTTCAGAATCCGGCTGATGACGGTGGAGGTGAGACGCTGGGGCCGGAAGAAGAATTGCAGGTGGGCACCGAAGGGAACAGGGGGGAGGATGAGGTCGGACTCAGGGAACTTCTCGGCGAGTTCCTTGCACAGCTCCTGGGGATTCTTCTTAATCTGAAGAGAGGGGACCTACAAGACACCATCCTACGTTAGTGGGGTGCACAAGATGCCAGACTCGATGGCTTATAAAATTGATTCCATTGTTTGTGTTTTTTATGGCATACCGGCAACACCAAGTCACCCTTGTCCAACGAGTTCGTCCATGCGATGCGGGTAAAGATCTTCTCAGCATCGATGCCGGTGGCCTCGGCCAGCTTCTCAGCAATGTGCTCTCTGTAGATGTCGACGGGGTTCAAGGAGGGGAAGCAGTTGGGGAACTTGGAGGTCTCGGAGGTGGACTGGATAGTGAGCCCCTCGATGGAGACAGCGAGGTCGGCAGCGGACGTCATGGCGGCAGCTGGGTTCTGGTGAAGCGTCGCGGTGGAAAAAGACGAGCACCAGGGATTTAATTGAGGGGAAAAGAGAGCACCGCGGTGGCAGGAAAAGCGGCTATTTTGTGGACAGTATGACTGGACAGTCTGGAAAATGGCGCTGGAAAATCGCCGGGCCCCGCTTACCAGATGACGACCCATAAATGGAGGGGAATCTCAGCTTTGGAGGGGAACTTTTTTTTCTCTGGCTTCGCCTCCATTCGGCAATCGCCCATACTGCCCGGGCGGTCAGCCCGTTGACTCATTCTGCAGCACGTGACTGGTTATCATCTGATCGTCGCCAACCCTGACCCTCAACCCTATCTGCCGCTGATTTTCATGTGAGGGTCATGTGACGGCTGCCTCTTCCGGGATGGGGTCAACCGTCCTGACGTCACTCTCTGCACCGCCAGCAAACCGTCCAACATGACTTTCCTTCTCACGACGTCGTGTTCAACTCCAACCCACCATGTGGTATCATCACCAACACCTTCGTGACAATGGGTAGTCATCGCCAGGCAGCCCTGTCCAAGTCCATCCAACTTGCCCTGTTCCGCGACCCAGCGACCTTTCGCAAGACTCTCATCGGTCGCATCCTGGCCTTCTTCAGCATCTTCTACATCAAGCTCTTCCGCTACGGCAGCCATTTGTTCCGGCGACTGCGCGGTGAAGTATGGGAGATTGATGAGGATGAATACAAGGCAAGCTTCCGGAACGAGAAGAAGACCGTCCCATTGAAGCCCATGGGCGACCTCGGCCTGTCAGGATCGGTATTACCCCTTCACAACGGCCATGACCTACTGCACGCTGGCTGACATCCGAGAGACCTTCTTCAGGACATCCAATGGCAAGCTCCTCGTCAAAAGCCTCCCCAGACACTTTGAACATTCCTTCTTCCGCGACGACCTGCTTGAGCCCTACTACGAATACATGAGCGCTCATCCCGATTCCCTACTGGTATGGATCACCGACTACGTATATGCGCCGTACCGGACCATCGGAAGTCTCTTGGGCAGCACGCCGGCGCATCACATCATCATGGACAATATACTATACGGGAAGGATGACGACCCGGCCGCTGATAAATGGGAGACCTACGACCTGAAACCGATCGATTACTTCTACCCCGAGCGGGACCTGGTGCCTGATCCGCTGGTCAGCGAAGACACACTGCGCAAGATTGCCGACCAGTTCGACGACAAGATCCGGCTGACTCGCGAGCAATACGAGTTCCTGAAACAAGTCTTGGGAGCAGACACGGAGTTTCTTCAGTCGTCTAATGCAGTGGATTACTCGCTGTTCTTGGTGCGGTTTCCTGCCTCCTCAGAGCCCGCCGTTGTTGGCAGAAAGAATCCTTGGCGCGTTGGTCTGACGTCCGCTGATGGCAAATGGAAATATCGTGCTGTGGTGCTGGATTTCTTCTGGGCTAGGCACAAGCTGCACGCCCAGGCCATGACGGGAATGGTCCAGACCTTTAACGTCATTGGACGCCAGGGGCCCATGACGATTACGACGACGGCCGACGAATACCGACAAAAGTTCCTGGCTATGGTGGATTCGTTGATTGAAGTACAGCAGTCTGACTAGACTTAATAATGTCACAATACCTAATGAAGAACCTGGCGCAAGACACGCTAATCGATAATCTCAAGTGACATGTCGCTTCCTAGATGGATTCTTGGTCTTCTCGCATTGACTCATAACACCGTATATCAAGCACCCAATGACCAATGGTCAGCCCTCGATGGGCTTTTCTATCGACAATCTATCAATTCCCCGAAACTGTGGTGCAGACAGTCTCTGTCGTCCGCACTCCAACTCAAACAAAACGCCTGACATTGCTTTAGAAGCAGAAGACCTGGTCCTCAAGCTTGCTGACGGGACGGGCCTTGGTGTATCCCAGAGACTCGGTGGCCTTCTTCATGGCGCTAACCATGGGGGGAGGACCGCAGAGCAGGATCTTGATGTCACTAGCGGGGGCAGGGAGACGCTCCTATACGGCTGATTAGTGGAATTTCCAGACAGCCACCGGGAATCAACGAACCTTGATCATGTCAGGGGTGACGAAACCGACACCGCCAGTCCAGCCCTCCGGGGGGTTGTTGAGGACGTAGTAGATGCGGAATCCGTCGTCATCCTTGGCCAGGGCTTCGAGCTCCTCCTTGAGCAGAATATCGTCGGGGTTGACATTGGCAAAGATCAGGTCCACCTTGGTGGTGTCGTTGCCGCCGTTACGGGGACGGTTGCGGATGATGGCCTTGACAACCTGGAGCATGGGGGTGATACCAGTACCTCCGGCAATCATACCAATGTGACGGCACATGTTGGGAGTGTACACCATGGCACCCTTGGGGCCGCGAACCTTCATGGTCTGACCGACCTGGAGGGTGGTCAAGTACTTGGAGATGTTACCCTGGGGGTAGGCCTTGACGAGGAGATCAAAGTAGCCAGCCTCGTTGTCAGAGGAGATGGGAGTGTAGGAGCGCACAACCTCCTTGGGCTGACCCTCAATGGTGGCGGCGAGAGAGATGTGCTGGCCGATGGGCAGACCCAGGATGTCGGTGGGACGGGGCAGGGCAAACCGGTAGATGGTCACATTGTGGGAGATTTCATTCTTCTCCTTCAGGGTGAAGTGCTGGAACTCGCCGGGGTTGAGGACCTTTCTGGGCTCTGGAAAATGGAATGTCAGATTATGCGGCCAGTCATACGATGAGGGATTCCGGGACGCACTGTTGCTGAACAGCTTGTAGCCCACCAAGACGGCGGCGAGAGCGACGGCAAATGGAGTCAGCTCCTGCTTGAAGAGGAAAGTTCCGGCGATGAAGAGGGCCGAGGGGATGAAGGCCCCGGTGATGTTCTCGGGAGAGAAAGTACTGTGGATTGCGACAGCTTTTTGTTAGCCGCCAGTCTATGACCTTGGCTGGGGCGGAATGCGCGCATACCTCATGTTGACGATTGCTCCAGCGACCCCTAGAGAATTGAGCCCTTGAGAAGTGAATGAAAGAACAAAGAAAAGAAAAAGAAAAGAGGAGGGAGGGAGAGAGGGAGGGAGGGAAGAAGAGGAGAAAGAGGACAGACGAGGCGGGAAAGTGAGGAGACCGACTCGGGTTTTGTGACGGTAATTTCGGACCCGGTCACGGGAAGACACTCCCGATCGGGTCCCAGCCCGGCTTATCGATAAGTTCTGTTGAGAAGAAGATCCACCAACCCTATACGATCGATGTAGTCAGGAGAGATCTAGTATCTACGGAGTCAATGGTCGAGTACCTGTGGGAGAAATCTTCCTGACAGACCAGCATGGCCTCCCGTCCATTCCCATCCCGGCCAGCCTCGATTCCACGCCACCTCACTCCAGGCGCGGAATTCAGCCCCGTTGGGAATGGCTGTCTGGGGTAAAGATTCCCGCGTCCTGTCTAAAGATTGGGCCTCCCTGGACTTTTCCCTATCTCGACCAAGAATTCCGATCGTGTGGAGCCCCTCACTACTTCTACTACCTACTACCACTACGACGGTCCCTCAGCACCTAATTCCGGACTCTATCTAGACTCTATCTACCCTCTCCCCACGCCGGCCATGACGCCCGAGGAACCCCCGGCCTTCAACCTGACCGACGTGGATCGTCAGGTCCTGGCACAGACCGACGACGAGTTCATCCTTCATAACTGGGAGGATCTGAAAGCCATCATCGGTAGGTGATTCCCTCTACCGACACCATTTCTACATCCCGAGGGACGTCCAAGGACCCAAGAAAGGCACATCCTACTTACCCCTCATATCAACCGTCCTCTCCCTCCCCGCTCTTTTCTTCTCTTGCATTCCTTCCCCCCCCCTTCCATCAACCTACCTACTCCATGGTTCCGCATTCCTGACCCTGAACCCTCCTCCTTCTCATCCTCCTCTTTCCAAATCCCTATCCCCAAATCTCCCCAGACTAGACTAAACCACCTACTAAGTATAACCAACCCAGCACGCAACGATCTCGGCATCCTCAAACGCAAACCCTCCGATCTAACCCGCTACCTCGCCTGGTCCCACGAAACCAAACTGAAATACGGTACTATCACCAACTACATCTGTCAGCATCGACTGGGCTGGATTATTCCTCAACCTTCCCCCCCAACCTCTAGTACCACCAGCACCAGCACCACCCCCTCTACCTCATCTACCCCCTCCTCCACCAGCACCAGCACCAGCACCAGCACCAGCACCCCCGAAACTCCCCCTCTCTTCCCCTATCTCAACCCCACCCCCTTCGCCCACCCCCACGACTATAAAATCCTCCGCAATGACTGGCCCTACGGCATGACACCCGGGATCTCTCATCTAGTGGTATGGCTTCGGACTCCCGTGGCTACGAAACCCGAGAACGGGGATGTGACGGATGAATCGAGGGCGGTGATAGAGGCGTTTGTGCAGAGGACGTTTGTGGACCGGTTGGCGAGGGAGAATGTCAATGGGGAGGGGGCGAAGGATCAGGTACTTTGGTTTAAGAATTGGACGGCATTGCAGAGTGTGAGGAGTTTGGAACATATTCATGTGTTGGTGAGGGATGTGCCGGAGAGGATCTTGGTGGAGTGGACGGGGGAGGGGCCGCCTAGGCATTAGATTTAGTATTTGGGGGTTTGGGGGATAGAGTTGATCGAGGAGGGGTAGAGGCATTACAGTGATCAGAGAATGTCCATAGAACACAAGACATAAGATGGGAATCTCGAATCAACGATCTTAGGGTACAGTAAACAAAAGAATCATAACAACGCCTGCTCCCCATCCCGTTCATTACTCAGGTAACAAGTCTCACGACTTCTGCTCCTCCACAAATTTCAACGCCTCTTCGCGCGACACCACGTCGATCGTACTGGCCTTCTGCCGGAAACTGACTCCGTAGCACTTCTCCGCCACGTGCAACATCTCCGGCCGGAAGGTCGTGCAGATGAACTGTCCGTTGGTCGAGTCGGAAATCGACTTGAGCATCTGCGCAACCGCCGTTCGGTATTGGGCGTCGAGGTTGGCATCAATCTCGTCGAACAGGTAAAACGGCGCGGGATCACACGCCTGAATGGCGAACACCAAGGCAAGGGCGCAAAGACCTAAACTGCGTTAGTAGGGGTGGGTCAAGTCTACGGAGAAAGAGAGCACTCACTCTTTTGCCCTCCACTGAGCTGCTGGATGCGTTGCTGTTCATCATGTTTGCTGTTGAAGCTGACGCTGATTCCAACACCCACATAGTTCTCGACGCTTTCCTGGGTCTCCTCGTCCTCGGACTCGAGCTCATCTCCCTGTCGCAGGGCACGGTCCGTCTTACGCTGGATGATCAGGCGTCCACGGCCAGCGGGGACAAGCTTCTCGAAGACGTTAGCAAACTCGCGGGAGACCTGCTTGAAGGTTCGCTCAATGGCCTCGTCCTTGCGCTGATCGAGCACGTTGATGAGATCGTCGATGGATTTCTCCGAAGCCTCGAGTTCTTCCCTTCGGCTCGTCAGAGTCTCTCGCTGCTTGGTGAAGCTGTTGTACTGTTCAAACGCCTTCTTGTTGACATGGGAGTATTTCTTGAGACTCTCGTTGACCTTGTGGAGCTTCTTGACAACGGCGTTCGAGTCCGTGTTCTTGTACTTCGTGAAAGCCTCGTCGGGAAGGACTCCCAGGTCACGGATATTGGCAGCACACTCAGCGGCTTGCTTTGTCAACGCAGCCTTCTTTTGCATGCTCTTTTCCATGCGCCGCTGGTGCTTCTCGATCGACTTGGCCAGTTCTTCCAACTCTCGTCGGGTCTCCGCGTTCCTCTGCTGGAGGTCGCCCACACGGGCATTGGCTTGCTCGATGGAGTCATCGACCTGCTGGAGACGCTGACCCAGTTTGTCCAGCGCCTTGTTAAGTCGCTTCACTTCTCGCTGTGTCTCCTTCAAGTTACCTTGGCTATCGTCTTCCGCCATGTCAATGTCCTGACCGACAAGTTGGTCAAGGCGCGGGTTCAGGTTCTCCCGCAATTCCACCTCAAGGACGGACTTCCTGGCTTCCAGCTCACTGCGCTGGCTGGAAAGCTCCTGGTACTGGCGCCGAAGCTCTTGAGCGGAGTTGTTGAGAGTCTCTAAGCGCGCCTCTTCCTCGTTGCTTAGCGCTTTCTGGAACGTCGAGGACAACTCGGCCTCGAAGGCGCTGACTTGATCAGTCAAAGCGGCGAGGTTGCTCTCAATGTTGCGAATCGCCCGCCGCTTGGCTTCGAGATTGTCATTCTTTTTCTGGAGAAGATCGCGCTTGGCCCGCAGCTCTTGTCGCATAGGCCCACTGCTGTTTTGCACCTGGTGTCTTTGTTGCTCCAACTTTTGCAGCTCACCAACGGATCTCGTGATGAGCTGGTCCAGCTTCTCAAGCTCCTTTCTAATGTCGGTTCCACGGTTCTTCTTAGTCTCATACTCGTCCCTCCACTTCGTCAGGTTCTTCACCGCGTCGAGACGTGATTGTCGCGAATCGTGGAAACCACCAGTAAGGGCACCACGCTTATCCGAGCGATCTCCCTCCGGGGTAATCGCATTCACTCCATGGCTCCGGGCGTACTGCGAAGCAACCTGCAGGTTCGGGCAGATGATGGTCTTGCCAAACACGTGGTTGAATGCCTTTTCATACTTGCGGTCATACTGGAGCTTCTCAATCATGGGAATTGTATCACTTGCTCTAGGCATGTTGATCGGCTTGGATCGGAGTCTGTTAAGAGGCATGAACGTAACTCTGCCCGCCTTCTCGTGCTGGAGGATCTCAAGCACCTTGGTAGCGGTCTCGTCCGTGTCGACCACATAGTGGAACAGACTTTGACCCGCTGTGACTTCGACGGATGTCCGGTACCTGTCGCTGACTTCGAATAGCTCAGCGAGCGTACCGTAAACACCCTCGAGGTTGTGCTGGCGCTTGATTCTCCGGACGGCTGCGATGCCACGGCTCGTGTTGTGGTCCATCATCTGGGACAGATTGCGCTCGGCACGCTCGACTTCATTGGATGCATTTGACAGGATCGAATCCAGCTTCGCTTCTTCTCTCCAGAGCTCCCTAACACATCGTCAGTTACATATTCACCACAGAGCATATATAAAGATCGAACTAGCTCGACTGTCGACATATGGTGCACATACTTCCTCTGGTCCATCAACCGGTCTCTCTCATCCTTTGCAGACTGGACTTGCTGCTCGACAGAGTGGATAGTATCACCTCTGCCGTCGATCTGCTTGCGCAAACGTTCGGTCTCGGGCTCCAAAAGGGCAATCTCGTTTTCAAGCTCCTTGATGTCCTCTTGAGTCTGTGCCATCACACCCTGTACATTAGAGATAGAGGCGTAGTTGTCCCTGATCTCTGCTTGCAGCCACTTGTCGCGCTCGCTCTTGTTCCTGAAGCGAGAGTTACGACCCTGCTTGGCGTAGAGCCGTTGGCGTGCAGTCTCTGCTTCCGTGAGCTGCGCCTTAACGGTCTCTTCCTGTCCTTTGGCGACATTGAACTGGGGCAAAAGCTCCTGCAGTTCTGTCTCGCGCTCTCGAATCGCGCTCTGGACCGCCTTCAGATCTTCGTCGCGACGCAATTTCGAGGCTTGAGCGGCGACCTGGTTGTCCGAGAGCGACTTAGCCTGCAGTTCAACCTGCGCGAGGGCCTTGGAGGCTTCACGACGTTCATCCTCCAGCTGTGCTTTATCCACCTTCAAGAACTCGATCTGCTGCTTGCATTCCGCAATCTCGGCATCGATCTGGGCCATTTCCTTCTCTCCTTGGATGAAACGGTCACGGTTGAGATCTGTATCCTCAACACCCGTCTGCCTCTGTTCCTCAAGGCTGTCCAAGAAACTGGAAATCTCTTGTTGCTCGCGAGAGTAAATTGTATATTCCAAGCATCGGCGCTCCTTGTCCTTATCCTGGTAGTTCCGCAACTCGTCCTTCTCCTCTTCCAGTTCGGCAAGACGCTCGTTGATAAAGTCCAAGAGTTCGTCAATCTTGGCTCGCTTGTTGTTCGTTTCGTGCATGATCTTCAAGGACTCCGCGCGGCGCGCTTCATATACCTGCGTTCCCGCAACCTCCTTCAACAGATTCAAACGCTCAGAGTCCTTCATGTTGGTCAAAGTTGTCACTCGACCCTGCGGCACAATATAGTAGGGGTTCGATCGCGAAAAACCGGCGGACTCGAGGAGGTTCATCACATCGGACTTGGTCGCGTTCTTGCGATCAAGAGTGTATTCATCCTTCTTCAATCCGATGGTCCGACGCAGAACCACTTCCGGCTTGCCAGTGGGGAACCGATCGTCGGAGTTGTCAAATATAATCTCAACGTAGGCCGACATCACCGCAGACCCCGAACCTTCCTACCTGTTTGTCAGTCTCTAAGCGCGGGGGGGCTTTGCGGCGGAATACACACGTGAAGAAGGGCCTGTCGTTCCTCTCGACCCAGATGGGTGTAGGCATCGCTGAGGACGAAGCGAATGGCCGCGAAGAAGTTACTCTTTCCGGAACCATTGCGACCAACGATAACATTGTGTTTCGGAGAGAAGGGCTCGATCACGGTCTGGTCTTTGTAGCTGTAAGATGATTGCGGTCAGCTACCATGCGCCAGCCGCTCTATACTCGGTTGCAACCCACCTTTTAAAGCCTTGGATGATAATCTGTTTCACGTACATCTTGACGAGGCACGCGCGACACGAGGGATCAGGGTAATCACAACTACAGCCAAGTCATCACGCGCCCGGAGCGGGAAAGTATCAGGAGCCTAGGCCCTGACTAGAGTGAGCAGGGCGGCGAGGTGATAAACAACGCACGGGAGTTGCTGGGGTCGATGCTTGACATGCGACGAAGCTGACCTGGAGCCACGCGTGGGCGATCCGGCCCAGTTCTTCCACGCGTTGGGAGCCGCGGGGTTCTGCCGGGCGGTGAGCAGCCTCGATGGGCCCGCACCCAAAAGGTACCCATTTTTTTCAGTCATTTGTTCGCTCGCTCTTCTGCCCACTCGACCTTCCCAACCGTCAGTATCGCCATGGCAGCTTCAAACGCTGATGCGCAAGCCTCGGGCTTGGCAGATGGTCAGGATCCGACGCACACCTACATCCCCAACCAAGGTTATGTGAACCCAGACGGCTCGCTCCCCGCCATGGCGGGGCAAGACTCTGCGGCGCAGGAAAACCAAGAGGAGGACGATGACTACTACGACGATATCTTCGAGGAAGACCTCGACGAGGAGGACTTCAACTCGTCCAATCCCTCCGATCTCACGAAATCCTACAATCGCCAACGCAAAACGAATGAGCTGGCTGCCGACCCCAATGCTCCCAAATGGACGTACCCCAAGACCAACATACAGAAACCCGCTGTTAACACCCGCGCCTCGGTGGACGATCAGGTCAAGTCTTTGACGAAGCATGCGAACAAGATCAAGCTTGATGATATGCAATCAGGGTTGGCGACTCGGGGTGATCGTGGTGGTGACAGGGCCGACCGCGCCACCTCCGAGCAGGTGCTGGATCCCCGCACACGTATGATCCTGCTGCAGATGATCAACCGCGAGATCGTCTCAGAGATTCACGGATGTTTGTCAACGGGTAAAGAGGCCAACGTCTACTACTCGATTTCGTACCCTGAGAACGAGGAAACCCCCCTGCACCGCGCCATCAAGGTCTACAAGACGAGCATCCTGGTCTTCAAGGACCGCGACAAGTACGTGACTGGCGAATTCCGTTTCAGACAAGGATACAGCAAGAGCAACAACCGGGCGATGGTGAAGCTGTGGGCAGAGAAGGAGATGCGTAACTTGCGCAGAATCCACGCGGCCGGCATTCCGTGCCCCGAACCCATCCACCTGCGCCTCCATGTCCTGGTAATGGGATTCGTAGGAAACTCGAAAGGTATCGCCGCTCCCCGACTCAAGGACGTCGAATTTAATGTCCCGGAGCCGGAGGCCAAATGGCGCGAGATCTACATCGAGCTGCTCGGCTACATGCGCGTGATGTACCAAACTTGCCACCTGGTCCACGCCGATCTGAGTGAATACAACATGCTCTACCACAAGAACAAGCTCCACATCATCGATGTCAGTCAGAGTGTGGAGCACGACCACCCCCGCAGTTTGGAATTCCTGCGTATGGACATCAAGAACATTAATGACTTCTTCCGCCGGAAGAATGTCGACATCCTCAGCGAACGGGCCGTCTTCGGATTCATCATTTCTGACGACGGCCCGACCACCGTCACCCCGGCTGAACCGATGCTCGAGGCCGTCGAGCATCTCTTCGTCACCCGCGCCGAGAAGGGCGATGACGACGTCGACGCCGCTGTGTTCCGTCAACAGTACATTCCCCAAACACTGGAGCAAGTGTACGATGTCGAGCGTGACGCTGAGCAGGTCCGCGCCGGCAAGGGCGCCGACCTGGTTTACCAGAACCTTCTTGCAAGCGGGAAGCGTGCTGAGGACGACGAGGAAGGCTCCGACGCTGGCTCCGACGTCAGCGGCGGTGTGTCAGTAGAAGGCTCCGACTCCGAAGAGCAAGGTGACCAGGACCCGTTCGCGAAGAAACCACCCCGCGGCAAGCGTTTCGAAGACAAGGACGAGAAGCGCGACCACAAGCAAAAAGTCAAGGAAGAGAAGCGGGAGAAGCGCGCCAACAAAATGCCGAAGCACATGAAGAAACGTCTCGTCTCTTCTTCCTCGAAAAAGAAGAAATGATCCATCTCACTTTGATACCTCCTTCTCTTTCGCTTTGAAGATCAGATCTTGGATATTTTGGGCTATGGGAAAACAAAAGTTGGTTCGGATGCGCACGATCTCATGATGTTTTATGACCGGGTTGCGTTGCTTGCTTGATTGGGTAGTTATGGTTGGTTGGATGCATATACATAGTTTACATGAGCATATAGACCTGCATATGTAGGAGTGGGAAATGCGAGAAACTTGCATGAATCCGATGATAGTACTAGTAGTAAGTATCAGTTGGATCTTTTTTTCGATTGGTAGCTGAAGCGGCCCGGGTGTCTTGTGCTGTGGAACCACTACTAGTAGACCATCGCTGTCCGAAAATATATTTTGGTACTACTTAGTAGTAGCCAGAGCTGAGGGTAGTAGTAAGAACACCGAATATGATGTGGCCAACAAGTGAAGTGATTTAATACCAGAAATGCATACTATCATATCCATTGCCACACTAGTTGTGATATCAAGGAGAATAAAAAATAACGATAGATGACCCTCTCACAGTCAAATGACCTATCAGAGCTCTCTTTGATCCCCATTCCAGGCCATCACCTACCTCCATAATGGACACTCATTAGCACTTACATCCGGAGCAAGTCATGGAGATCAGCTGGAGTATGTGTCTAATGGGGCTTTTGTCCACTCTATATGATGTTGAGGTATGGCCAGGTATCGGACAGGACTTGGCCTGATTGTGAGTTCATCATCTAGGTCATCGACTATGCTATATCATGATTGCCAAAACAATTCGCAGTTCCAAGCTATACCCTGAAGCTGACGAAATTTCCAATCATCACAAATGCTACGTGGCCTGTCTGCTCCTGGCCTTGAGCCGATTAAGAGCCCCTTCAACAACGGTTTTGGGTAGGTTAGGAATAACCTCGCCTTCCTCGGCGTTGTCCCCTGAAGGGGCTGTTTGTGGCTCCTGGGATTCAGCAGCCGGCTGGTCTTGTCCATCTAGTTGCCCTGCAGTGACCCCCTTGAGGTTGCCGCCGGATATGCGTCGGAATTCTATACGCATTGGCTCACGGCCAATGCCAGGCCAGATATCAGACGGCAGGTAGTCGCCTTGCTCAACCCGGAATGTTTCACGGGCATTGACATCTTCTTCATACAGCTGGTCCAGTTTGTGTTTAGCGTCGCGGAGCACCTTCTCCACACGATGTCGCACATGCCTTCGGCGTGCCACTTCCAGAATCAGGCCGTCGTAGGCCTCTAGAAACCCATCATACAGGGAGTTAAGATCGGAGAGGTCCGCCAACCCACCGTTGATACAGTCGTGCTCTTCGTTCCAAACGCGAGTGAAGTTATGTGCCTGAGCAATATAACCAGGTAAACGAGCAGAAGCAAGAGACGATAGATGCTTGAAAACGCCCGTTGTGGCATTGTAGACGGAGAGAAGAATATCGCGTTGAGATAAGACATTCTCTAGGACTGATTCCATATCACCAATGCGATCTTGGATTTCCATTACCACGTCTTCTGCCTCAGCCGCATCCTTGATCAAGACATTTACCATTTCCTGATAGTCCGATTCGCTCAAAGGATCGAGTGGAGCGTTCAGATTGGCATTGATACCTTCTTCGAGGTTGGGCACCCCAGGGCCACTAACAGTGACCGCGGCGGGCATGTCGCCAGTGATGGATTGCGCGGCAGCTCCGCCGCCTTCAGTATGCTTAACAGCAGTTACACACAGGTCGAAATGGCGGACCAAGGACTCTAGTAGATTGGCCATTTCTTGCGCATGCATCTCCAACGAATGCAACATGGGTGGCATTGATGACAGCGAAGGTAGGTTCGAGTTGGACGTGGATGAAGAAGAGGAGGCTGACGATCGAGAAGAAACTAACTTGGTAGCTTCCCGGTAAGTACCCAAAGCCTTTTTGATAGACTCAAGTTCATCGTCAAAAGCGACATTGGAGGAGTCTAGTTCCGCCTGTGCAGCATTGGTACGGTCAATCGCGCTCTTTAGGGATGCATGGAGTTCCTCCACACCCCGTTCATCAACAAAATCATGTAAGCTTCTGGGCTCTTCTCCATCAGGACGGAAAGAAGAGTGGACAATGGTCTCTCGTAATAGGTCCAGGGTCTTTCTTAGTCGGGCGTCGGCCGTGTCGAGGCTTTTCAGCACACCGGCAAACTCCGATCGACCCCTGAGTGAAACCTCCTCAACCTCAGACCGGACACTGTAGAGAAGCCGCAGCTGATTATTGAGACCACGGCGGAGAAAGCCCGTCCGTGCGGAAATCACGACACTTTCTTCCAGTGCGGAGCGAGCGGATGTGACAATCTCATTGGCACGCCACACGTGATTGATGGATGACAAAGATCGTTTCGCTGCAACCAGGTGTGAGATGAGGGCTTCCAGCTGAGGCAGTGAGCTTCCATGTTCTTCCATCGGTTCGCCAGGGGCCGAGGCAGCACTAGAAACCGATGAGGATTCGGACTCCGACATTCTCGATAAGGGGTCGGCGGAATTGGTGCTGATCGTCAACTATAGAAAAGGAAGGAACGCTGGCGTGATAACCTGACAGAATGGTCCAATGTCCAATGAAACACCAGAGTGCGGATATCGAGGGCGGCTCATTCGATGGCCGGAAGGAGTAAGTTTCAAAGCAACGTTACAGGAGCAATGTCGTGAAAAGTCATAAATTTAGCGCGCAATCACCTCATGAGACCATAGACAGTAATGGTTATGGGGGCTCGATCCTGCTAGATGTTTTGATTTCATCAATTCCTCCGCTTCACGTGCGATCGACGAGGTCCTGCTCAAAAAAAAGGATATGGCGGTGAGTTTTCAGGCGACTGGTCAACAGGCCTAGTAATGTAACAGCTGTGTAAGTCTCCGTAGACCGTGCGTCTTGTCTTACCACCTGCAGCAGCAAACAAGGAAGGCTGCAGAGGAAGAGGGATGGGAAACGAGAGGGGGAGTACCGAGCACTGGCCTGGCAGGGTGCGTTGGTCCTCCACTGCCTCTTCAGTGGAACATGATACGGGACTGGACGGGATCGGGGGGGAATGCCATCCCGGGATTGGAGGCCAAGATGGGTATCGAGATACCTGGACGGAACAGTTGGGCCTCGCAGCAGGGCCTAGAAGGACAGAGGGCTGCAAATAATGCGGGAGAAGGGAGAGGTGACGATAGAGGATGGAGCTAGGCAGGCGAGACGTTAGCGTGCCCGACGGCCATTGAGGGTTCGGTTCGAGGTGCAGCTCGACCCCAGGCAGACTACTGAGAGCCAAGCGACAATCTTCTGGAGAAGGCGCCTTGAGTCAGAGTTGGGGGATCCGCAATCGGTCCCGGCGATGGCGACAGACGGCTAATAGTTCGCGGTGGTGGTGATGATCGCTGGAGTACGGAGTAGGTAGCGCCCGGGGAATGCGAATGTTGCGAAGGCGGACGCCGATGGCGCCATCGCTCGCACGTGACGCGACCCAATGGCCGCCGCAGCACGAGACGGTTTACTGCCTTTGCGTGATCACTTTTGCCTCTCGACCACCCTTTTTTTCTGTTTTCTTCCTTGCGGAGCATACTACATATACGCCGTCTCACCCTGGCGCGGATCTTGAATTTTGGCTGGCCCAGCATCAAGCTCCGATTGTTCTGATTTGTCCCTCCACCTACCTCCCTACTCCGATCGACATAGTACGAAGTGCCTCTAGTTGCGACCGTCTCCCGCTCTCCGTCTCGCCGTCCTCCGTCCTCCGCCCCTCTCGTTGGCCAACCGACTCAACCCTCTTCCCCCTCCTCAAGGGTCCTCACGAGACACCTATTTCATCATCACATCCTCCGCCTCTCTGCGACCAGCGCACCGATCTTGGAAGAATTGCCCGAAGCCAAACAGGCTTCTCCTGTCGTCACCAACTGCGCCGCCTTTACTGTAGCCGAGGCCACGCTAACGGGCGAGTAGCGGGCGCTGCGGTTCCAGGGCTCGACTTCGGCCTGCCGCCGCGTGTTGAACTCAACCAATTCTTCATTCAGCGCGATGGAAAGCACACAGACTAAGGAGGATATGGCACTATCCGCATCCCCATCCTTTACGTCGATCTTTGGTGGTTCAGCTGAGGTCGTGGAGGAGATCGATGCCGATGCCGCGCATAGCCAACTGCAGCCCCACAGCCGCAGCAACGTAACAGCAACTTCGGCGAAGCTGGTGGGCAAAAGTGTCGCCCCATTCCTCGCCAAACACGTTCCCGACCAATACGCCCCCTTGGGATCGCAAAATCGAGACCCTGCCGAATTGAGCAGCGCCAATTCCCGCTATTGCTATCGACATAGGCCAGACCGCAAGTGTCGACGGCAGGCCGACGAACCTTCCATGGACAAATTGCAGCGGGTAGGTACCTCTTGGAGTGGCCTTCTCATGGAAAATGCCAGGCAGACACTGGGTGCCACTATCTGTCGGGGACTAACGGGCTTTCCACAGGAGTTGGAATCGCTCCCTCAGAGCGACCAGCAGGGCATTGCGCATGTCTGGTCGCTCTTCTCCGCCGCTCCAGCGAAGCACCGAAAACTCATACTTCAGGGGATTATGGCCCAATGCTGCTTCCCTCAGCTCTCGTTCATCTCCACCACTGTTCGCGATCTGATCCGAATCGATTTCATTGCCGCCCTGCCCCCGGAGATCTCGTTTAAAATTCTTTGCTACCTGGACACCACCTCGCTTTGCAAAGCCGCGCAGGTTTCGCGACGCTGGCGAGCTTTGGCGGATGACGATGTGGTTTGGCATCGGATGTGCGAGCAGCACATTCACCGCAAGTGCAAGAAATGTGGCTGGGGCCTTCCTCTTCTAGACCGTAAGAGGCTACGCGAATCCAAGCGCGAGATCGAACTACGCGCCACAACATGGGACATAAAGGGACCGTCTCCGAGCCCGACTCCTACGCTCACTGAGGGTGCGGCGCCTGCGATCGAGAGCTCTACTAGTGCCAAGCGGAAGTCTGAGCCAAGCGACGAGGAGACTGCTATGATCAAGCGCCAGTGTCAGTCGCTGGGTTGGCGCCCAGAAGGCTCCGAGGATTATTTCAAGACCCGGTATAGACCCTGGAAAGAAGTGTACAAGGATCGTTTTAAGGTGGGTACGAACTGGAAATATGGCCGCTGCTCCATCCAAACATTCAAGGGCCACACCAATGGCGTGATGTGCCTGCAGTTTGAGGACAATATTCTGGCCACCGGATCTTACGATGCCACGATCAAGATCTGGGACACCGAAACGGGTCAAGAACTCCGCACTCTCCGGGGACACGAGTCGGGAATTCGCTGCCTGCAGTTTGACGACACCAAGTTGATCAGCGGCAGTATGGATCGCAGTCTGAAGGTGTGGAACTGGCGCACTGGCGAGTGTATCTCTACGTACACTGGTCACCGTGGCGGAGTGATCGGGCTGCATTTCGACGCCAGTATTCTTGCCTCCGCGTCGGTCGACAAGACCGTGAAGATCTGGAACTTCGAGGACAAGTCGACTTGTCTCTTGCGCGGCCACACCGACTGGGTCAACGCCGTTCGCGTGGATACGGCCTCTCGCACGGTGTTTTCGGCCTCCGACGATTGTACCGCTCGGCTCTGGGATCTGGAGACTAAAACCTGCATCCGGACCTTCCATGGACATGTGGGACAGGTTCAACAAGTGATCCCTCTGCCCCGGGAGTTTGAATTTGAAGACCATGATGTGGAGTGTGAAAACGACAATCTCAGTACGGTCTCGGGGGATACTGAGCCTGCCTCTCTCCAGGCAACACTTGGGCTCGAGTCGAACGCGGTGATTTCTCAGAACTCGCCTTTCGGTCCATCATTCGAGGCCGGCCGGCCGTCCCCCCCTCGCTACATCGTGACCAGTGCGTTGGACTCGACGATCCGCCTGTGGGAGACGAGCACCGGCCGATGTCTGCGTACATTCTTTGGCCACCTGGAGGGTGTCTGGGCCCTGGGGGCAGATACGCTCCGTATTGTGTCTGGCGCCGAAGATCGGATGGTCAAGATCTGGGATCCTCGAACCGGAAAGTGCGAGCGTACGTTTACGGGTCATTCGGGGCCTGTGACGTGCATTGGACTTGGTGACAGTCGGTTTGCTACTGGAAGCGAGGACTGCGAAGTGCGCATGTACAGCTTCCAGAGTTAGAGACGGTTCCACTAAACGTGCGGATCTGATTAATGTGTTTCTCATGATGATATCCTTTAATAGCGGGTTTTCTTTTGGGCTGGGAGGGTCAGGAATGGAGTGGTTTTCTTCGGTATCACGGGCTGTCTGGCGTTGTGGGTTGGAAACTGTACTTTAAAACAGAACTAATTTCCAAAATTTTACCTTCTTTCTTTGCAGCCTTGGTAGTTGTATGTCACCTTCCTCTTCGGCTTTCTTCTTCCGGTAATCATGAGTCTTTAGTTGTCGCTCCGTGAGTCAACGGCTGGCGAGTCGACTCCTCAAACCATGGTTCTAGCACCGCGGACGTATTACCCAAGGATGCCCGCCTATCCATACCCCGCGAGCTCGGCCTCGATCTATATCTTATACCTAGCATGACATAATATATAGCACATTTCAGGTGTGGTGTCGACACGACCTCATGACGCCGGAGAAGCCAAAACCATAACGAGGATGACTCCCACTTCCCTTTTTCGGACATGAATCACAATGAGGTCTACAGACATGGTGGACTATATAAGCCCCATCCAGCTGCCCTCTGCCCTGTCCCACTGCAGTTACTCAAGTGCCCGTTTTCAGCAGAAACTTCTACCAAGCGAACCCATCTATCAGCGACGACAAGGTCCACAGAAACAGCATGGCAGCTCCTGCCAAGAAAGACTCCACCATGACCATCGACGATATGGCTCCCTTGACCAACAAAGAACTCGTCATCACCATCGATGACCCCCTTGCCTTGCCTGAGAAGGCCTACTGTCGAATGCCTGTTCCTTCTGAGCATAGTGCCCCGAAAGGTGAGAATAATATACTTCATACCACATAGTAGGAGATAGAAAACTGATCAATTCACAGGGATGGATCCACTCGACCAATTCAACTTGAAAGCGAGAATCGAAAGGGAAAAGGCGATGAAGAAAGGAAAGCTGTTCTGGACACTGCTTGCGGTGTGCTTTATGATTGCGTTCTTTGTGACGCTCTTGGTTTTGAAGGTTCATTAAGGAGTTGATTTGTGGAGCATGTCTGGAGTTGATTTGTATTGGAGATGTCACTATTGTGAATGAAGAACCTGAGCTGACTGGTTTCGATGAAAACATCTACCAGTGTATCAGAGGACGAGATGTGTGTTGAGATATTTTGTATGTCCTTTGCAGCAGCTACGTCCATCGGCTGCTTTTGCTACCCATTAAGCCAATCCGTTTGACCAAATAAATGCCTCTGTTCGTAGACTCCCAGGGTTATCGAAGTTTTCCACTGATATTCAGCGGGGGCCTTGTCAGCCTTCAGCCTCATATCAAAACACGCGAACGCCTCTCCAATGCTCTTCTGGATATAGTATCAACCTTGGTTATCGCCGTCTCATCTCTTACCTACTCATCAACCACCCTGCATAACAATCTATCCACTATATATGACTATTGATGAAACCGCTTGACCTCACCCTCAGGCAACCCCTGATGCACATAGCAAGCAAGCCGCTCCATACTGATACTTCATGCGTAAGATAGTAGTAGTACCTGTAAGCCTGACTCTATGATCCTGGTAGCGAGACCGACCCCGCCACACTGAATAGCTTCAGAATGACATCCAACCCGCATTCTGACGACATGCAATGGCATCATCCAGGACTTACTCTTCCCGTCCCCCCTCACATTCCCTCTCTTCCTTCTCTCGGTCTTCTGTCTTCACTTGCTTTTTGCATCTAAGCGTGTTCGTTCCATCCAAGCCTTTTGTTACGAGCACTACTACTACTTATTTGAAGAACTACGCTTTATAAGAGTTCATCTCTTTATACCCCCACCAACCAAACCAAACCAACCCCATCAAAGACATCGACTATCCACCATGTACCCAACAATCAAGAACCCATTCCTCACCAAACCCACCACAGCCTTCCACTCGGAACCCAACTGCCCATCCACAAGCCAAGAATACCTTCTTCCCAAGTACACCACCACCGTCACCACCCCCCAGCCATCTCAAATCGTATGGCCGGGTAGTAGTACCAGTACACCGTCTGTATCCACTACATCCAGTAAGTGCACCCATGCACCCTTTCTGAGTTTGATGGAGAAAGAGTACACAAACTCACCTTGTATCCACCAGGAACAGGAAACCCACGCAGACCCTCCCGACCCGGATTCTCGGTCAAGGTCTTCCTCACGTTTGTTTCTGTGGCGTGTTTGGTGCTGATCGGGGTGGGGCTCTGGGATATCACTAGGTAATTGCTCTTCTGGCTGTTTGGGTTGGAGTTTGCAGTGAGTTAATGGATGTTGATGGTGTGAAGCGCGTCCAGGTCTGACCATACGCTGGTGGGTTAGATTGTTGTTGAGGGGGGGTGATATGGGTGAGGGTTTTGAGATAAGAGATGTGGGATGTTGTTGGATATTTGAATGGGATTGGGGGTGGTAATCTTGTTGTTTGTTGGTTTTGTGTCAAGAGGATGTCGGGATGAATACTGGGGTGATGTCCCATTAGATAGTTGCTTGGTTGCTGAGATGGCAATATCATAAGATACTGTTGTTGACGTGATATGCTCCGAGAAAGGATTGGAGTGAGAGGTTGCAGCTCTGTCTGTGCATCAGGACTGATCAGTTCACTCACCTCTTCTCATCGCATCATCCAACCGCAGCCAGAAAAAGTTGGGGATGGCCTCACTTCTCACTCAATCGGTCATCCAGTGCAGCTCGCTATGCGATGTTTCAGGCATAACAGCCACACGCATGCGACGAATCGGTCGCTACAACTGACATCTATCCTTTTATGCCTGACGGCTTTCTTTGCTCTATCTCATCCGAGTATTCAACGTTAAGTAGAGGCACCACCTCCAAGATACCATCTCTCACCACATCATACTGACAACACTGCATCCATATCCCGAATAAACTCTAGCCAATTTCATCTCAGATGCATCAGTGGACGCCACCCTCCTCTGCCTTCCTCCACCTATAGTATAAAAGTCCACCTCTCCATCCTCTCGCCCCCAACCCATCCACCTCAAACTCCCTCCATCCAGGCACGCTGCCATGACCAACCCATGGAATACACTCCAGAAACACTCGAGCGAGCCAAGCGCCTCTTCCTCCACCCCCTAACCACTCCGAACAGCACACCTCCCGACCGTTATCGATACTCTCTTCGAAAGCGCTCCTCCACCACCGCCGTGCTCACCTCCTGGCTCGACGAAGATTGCACCGACGACTACGATCCGAAGGTCGAACGCGCATTACTGAGACAAAAGCGGTCGTCTAAACGACCCAAACAGCGTCCCAGTCTCATCGTTACGATGCAAGCCGGGAAGGACTTTCTAGCATCTCTGTCGATATACCAAGACGATCTGCCCGATGCTTCGGACACAGCACTAGACACGACCGACCACAACCACACCATCAAACCAGAAGAGCCAAAATCACAGCCATGCAAAGCATGCCGAGAGGCAGGCGCTGTTTGCTCCATGTTGGAGAATCCAGGCGCATTCCCCTGTGAGCAATGCATCGTCAACATCGTGCCTTGCGAACCCATCCCACCGGAGAACCATCCAACCTTCCAGATCAGGACACAGCATGACGAGACCAACTCATCCAAGCAGAACAATGTCCTCCAGCCGGAGATTGCTGAGCCAGCGCCAGATCCCATCACCACCACTATAACCAAAGACCCATCTCCCCTCCCACCACCTCTCGACCAACCTCAAACCATACAACCTCTCCCCATCCCCATCCCCTCAACCTCAACCTCAGTCTCACCACCAACACCAACCACAACCATCCTCACAATCCACACCTCCCTCACCCACCCCATAACCTTCCTCACGCATCACCAACCCCTATCCCCCATCGATCCCTCTCCCTGCCACTTCTGCACCAACTTCACCTACGGCCTGCTCGGCACTCGGCCCCC
>KV907494.1:776452-923083 GCA_001990825.1 Aspergillus carbonarius ITEM 5010
ACGACATCCCCCTCCCTTCTCCACCACATCCCCATCCCCCTCTCCAACCCGAATCTGCCCCACCTGCACCCTCACCCGTCTCCACATCCTCCGCTGTCCAACAAACCACAACCTCATCATCCCCATCAAAGGCTACACCCCGACAACCTTCGACTTCGCCGCCGCCTACACAACCCTAACAACCACTCCACCCCGAATGACCAACCCCTGGTGTTCATTGTGCCCGAACCCCGCGTTCTTCGGATGCGGGGCACCCCAGATTGAGAATATCTATTTAGAGAAAGTAACGGACCCGAACTCCGTCGAGGCAAAGGGGTGTGGATTATTATTGTGTGAGCGGTGTGAGGTATTGATGCGGGTGCTGGGGGGCAGGGTGGAGGAGGTGGTGAAGAGGAATGAGCGGGATGATGGCGTGGATGGCGGGAGGGCGGATGTGGAGTTTTTGGTGCCGGGGAGGGGGAATGCGTTGTGGAGGCGGTTTGTGGGGGAGGGAGGTAAGATAAAATAGAGTATTTTGATATTGAAATATGAGGTGGGGGGAAAGGGGAAAGGGGGGAGAAGAGGGAGTTAGGGTTGGGGGATCCCCCGAGGGGATTGATGATGACTGTGAGTATCTGGGATGGAGGCAGCGGAACGAGGAATGAGAGGGAGGAGAGGGATAGGCTCGGCAAGAGAAAACGCTTTGTTCTTTCCCCCTTTGAATTGCGACAGTGAGAGAATGAACGTCGTTTAATAGGTGGCGCCAAGTGACTCGAAGATGATGCAGCGGAATTGGTCAATCCTTCTACGGCACTGAAGAAAGGAACCTCCCCCTACAGTCCGTTTCAATCCAGATGACGATATGGAACGGTGAACACGGCGGATCCACCGGCTGTATGTACTACCACTACTCAATAACAATATCCTAGATTAATCGAGTATCAGTTTGCACCACGCCACGCTAATACGTAACAAACGAAATCCCACAACGCCTCCGGCGGCAATCATAACACGCAAATCCACACGATACGAAGTAGATCAACATCTACATCACATAATACCGTCCGTCGTCTCCCCCTCACGACACCGTCTGCATCGGCGACGGCTGCTCCTGGCTTTCCAACTGCTTGCGGCGCGGAATTTGCACTCCGTTCCGCAGCTGCTCCAACTTGACCACCCCGGGCCCCGTACAGATCCGCCCCGTCTGCATCAGGTTGCGCAGGCGCTTGCGTCGCGCCTCGCCGCTGCGCTCCTCGCCGCGTCCGACTCCTTCGTCCACCCACTCGACGCGCTGCACTTTGAAGCTCATCCCGTCGTGTGATCCTTCCCACGCCCGTGACTTCAGCCCAAATAGAACGCTGGACTCGTATCGTTCCAGACGGGGCAGGATCAGCAGCGTAATGTGTAGGTCCTTGTCGGTTGGGGGTATCGGGGGCACTCGGGGTCGTTCACCATCCTCGGCGCCGACATCTTGGGCGGTCTTGGGGGCGTGCTGGTACGCGTCCTTAATCTCCAAGTCTAGCAGATCCACATCCACGTCCTCGCCCCACGCGCCGCGGATAAACCCTGAGTGGATCGCCGCGGCCACCGGATCCGAGTCATCCGTGTACACGCCCGTGCCCCAGAGGGCCCGGCGGGCGCAGATTTCCTCGCGATGGCCCGTGTCGATGCGGAACCGGGGAACACGGATGGTGAACGTGCAATTCTCCTTGCCTTCAAAGCGAGGTAGAGGTAGAGGGGTGGTTGTGTACCCGAATTTCGCACTCTCCAGAGTCGCCTTCTCCGTGGGGGCTCCGATCCGAGGCGCATACAACGTTGACCCAAGGTGATGTCGAGGAAGGTGTGCAACACTCGTTAGGAGCGGCTCGATAGTAACCACCGTGCGAGGCTCACGCATCGGGGTCACCGCCGAAGTACTGCCGCCAGCCGCGGCCGGTCGGGGAGCATGGTGGTGATGGTGATGATGGTGGTGGTGATGATGTCCAAGGACTGGGCCCGTTGCAGACGGGGTGCCTTCTCCGGGAGTGGCTGTTCGATGGAAGAAATTTACCGAGGATAGCGGGCGACTGGAGCCAAGAGCGGCGGCGGCGGCAGCAGCAGCGGCAGCTTCTTCCTCCGGTTTGTGGCGGTGATGGTGGTGGCTGGGAACGTCAGCATGGAACGCATGAAGACTATTGTAACCAGGTAACACATACTGATGGTGGTGGTGATGGAGATGTCGATTTCGCCGGCCGCGGGCGGCTCCCAGGGTAGCAGCCTCACTCTCCGTTCGACTGTCTTCGTCGCGGGACTTTCTCTGTCGTTTCCCATTGGCCGAGGTCGGACGAGCAATCTTGATATCGTCCACGGTCGTCTCCCCGTTGGTGGGCCGACCCGGCGCACCGTCACGCTTGAAAGGGCTGGGGGCCATAGGGGTCGACGGGCCACTCCCACCGGCGGTAGCAGTGACGCCACCGACACCACTGCCAATGCCAGAGAATACTCGACCAAGTTCGTTCTTGATGCCCGAGTCGCCTGCAGGACCAAGGATCTGAGCCTGGGCACCCTGCACAGCCTGGGGGAGTGGTGACGCGCGTCCCCCGCGTTTCGAGTCCAATCCAACCCCGAGAAGGTTCCGGTGCGCCAGAAGCTCGTCACTTCCTTTGCGTCGTTGGTCGTCCGACGAGGCCGAGTGAATCAACGATGGCGGGCCAGTGGACGACGAGGTGGGCGGGAAGCCGCGAGTTTCGGTCTGAAGCTTGCTCAGGTACGGCGGCTGGTCGTGCGAGGGAGGGGGAGGCTGGCTCTGCGGGGGATGAACGGAGAGCGACGGCTGTCGCGATCCTCCCAGCTGAGAGCCCAAAGACTTGGTGTAACTCTGGATGGCGCCAAATCCGAACGCGGAGCCCGGCTCAGGAACGGGGAAGCGCTTTGTCTCGGGCGACGGTGGCTGCGAGCGGCCAAGATCCCAGGCAGATGCGCCCTGCGGCCGATGGGTTGCGGTCTCCCGGTCCCCATAATGCGGGCCATACCGGGATGGAGGGTGGGATGCAGCCTTGGATTCAGCCTCGTGTGCGATTGCTCTTTCCCGATCGCGATGGGCCTGCTCCTCCGCGTGTCGATCCGCATACAAACCTCCGTATCTGGCGTGCTGAGGTTCGTGTCCCATATACGACGCAGCTCTTTGATGCGTGGCAGCAAATGGTCCATCCCCGACTCCGGCCACAGCGACAGGTCTGGACAACGGACTGTAGCCGGTGGTGCGCACAGGGGGTTCTAGGTGTTGGGGCTGACTGCTGGGACGAGAAACAGGCCCACTGAAGCTCAAGCGACGGGGTTCGTTATACGGGGCTTCGGCGGATGCAATTTGAGGAGACGGGTGCGTTGAGCTGGGTTTATCGGGATACTGCGACGATGGCGGCACGCGAGACAGTCCTCCATATTTGGCCTGGTCGGCAATGGTCTGAGGCACACCGCCGGAGCCGGATCGGTACGGACGGGACGGTTGGTTCTTCGCAAAGGACTTCTCGGGGGTCTGGGACCGTCGGAAACCCGGATATTCGAGCGGGGACGGACGCGCGGGCGCGGTCGGCGGCGACATAGCGCCGGGGGCCGACGGGGGGTGCGCGTTCCCATAGGGGGCGGAAGACACTGGGAGACGCGAGAAGATGGACGAAGAGCCTACATCCCGGCCTGGTCGGTCAGCGTCCGAGCCAAGCATGGACGATATCGACATGCTGCTCCCTGGACGGTGATGAGCCGGGTTGCTGGGAGGCTCACGCGACAAGAAGGGTGTGGATAGAGAAGGGGCATTTCCCGGGGGGCCTCTAGAGGGATAGTGCTGTGGTGGCGAGGGGGGAGGCATGCGGCGCGTCCCCAACGGCGGCGCAGCGGGTTGCTGTTCTTGAACACCTAGATAGGAGAGGCACGGAGTTAGCCAATATGTCCGACCACCATAGACAGAGGTAGCCAAGCCGCAAAAGAAATCAAGCTCCCTGTGCGTGGCGAGAGGTGGACCAAAGATCCGGGGGTTGCGCCAGTTGGGCCGCCTGGAACTCACTAGGGAACGCGGGACTGCCACTACTGCCCAAGGACCTCCGACGCCCTTGGTCATGCGACGGGGGAGGATTCATGTCGCATGCAAAGGGGGAAAGGGGAGCTGTGTGGCAAAGCGGGAATCAGGAACAGACGTAGCAGGGACAGATGGGGAAAATAAGAGGAAGGAAAAAGGTGAAACGGGGTAGGAAGAGGAGAGCCCGGGGGAAACAAGACGAGGGCGATGGGGAGGAGACAGCAGGTGATGATGATGATGATGATGCAGGAAGAAAGAATGGCGCGCGCCAGGCAAAGCGAGTTCCGACTGGGGCTGAACCCGTGACTCTGGGCCTGGACGAGCTCGTCCGGCGCTAGACCCGCTTGGGTAGCGATGCCCTGGCATCATGCACTAGGGTGCATCAGGCATAGCGTTCCCGAGGCTGCCTGGGCTCGAAGTCGATCAGGCGCCACAGACGCGGCTGGTGCGTCGCCCCTGATTGGCCCGCAAAGCCGGGCACAAAGTTTGGGTTCCTTGAGCGTCGGAAGTGACGGTGGGATTGTAGTACGGATAAACAAAGGCTGCAGCCGGACCATCGCGCCCGCGCAGATGACCAGACTCCCACAGAGGTTTGCATCCTCCCCATCCAGGATACATTCTCCCCTTCTTTCCCCGTCTTACTTGCTCCTTTAGGCACTCTCCGAGAAGACCGATCATCGCGACGCGACCACGGCCCGACACTCCGGCACACCGGGGCGCTCCCAGGTACACCGCAACATCGTAGGAAAACCAAGAGAAACGGAAACCCCGAAGAGAGGAGCGAAGAGGCCCGTCCGGTAATTTAAGGCAAATCAAAGCGTCATAAAAAGAAATGTAAGTGGCCTACCTTCACGATACACCATCCGACGATCCTGCTTGTGGAGGTAATTGGGGTTATGGTTGGGGTCCTGGCGACTATCATGGTCCAGATTGTTCCCCGGAAGATTTTGCTCCTTCAGCGAGCCATGGTTCGCCGATGTGATATGATACCCGTTGCTATCTGTGCGAAATGACGCATAGGCATTCTCATGGGCGTACGAGACGGAGGGAACGGAGGCAGGGGCCGAGGAGGGGGTCGGATAGCTGTAGGTCGGCGTGACACCGGATCTAGGCATCTCGGGCTCGCGTCGATGATAGGGGTCGTAGAACATCCGTGGTGATGGAGGATGTGGTGGCCCGTAGGCGCGAGTTGGCGGCGCGGGGGGCGCAACCCGAGGGTCGTGAGCCACAACGCCCAACAGGGACGGATGTGGGTGATATGGATGATGGGGATGATGTTTCTGGAAATCCATCATCATCGTCAAGGGAGGGGTAATGTGGGAGAGATGGGGGGTGCTGGCACCATCAACGTCGTTGGAGGTTGGGTTGGGCTCGGGCGCGGATGGACTGAGCAGGTCGCGAAATGGCGGTAAAAGTTGAGTTTAACGAGACGGACGGGAGGCGGGAAAGGAAACGAGTCGATACGTGGGATCATCAATTCAGCCGGCGATGCGGATGACGAGGATGAGGAGGAAGAGGGAGGGAATAGGAACGAGGGGGAGCGAACCAAGCCAGCTCAGAAAGCTCTGAGGAGAGAAGCAGCACGCAGGAGGCAGCAGCAAGAGCAGAAACAAAGGAGGAGGAGGAGGGAGAGGAGGAGAGTGGAGAGCGAGGGCAGGGGAAATGGGAAATGGAAAACTAGAATTACTAGGGAAAAACGGTGAGGGACGGAGCCAGGGAAACGACGAAAGAGTTCCCTGGAGGACACATCGGAACCCACCAGGCCAATCAAGCAGATGCAAACGAGGGACTAGCAGGCGACGAGGTGGACTGGAGGCTGCAAATCGTAGTGGCCGGATGGGGCCGTCGTGGAAGCGGGGAAAACGGGGTGGAGCCTTTTTTTCCTCTTACTCTGACTCTTACACTTCCACTGCCAATGAGATGGGTAGTAGGTTACGGCATCCGGCATCTGGCATCTTTGGGATTTCTTGACGCCTGATATTTCATACATCTCACCGCATAGGTACTGTATCTCTCTATCTTCTAGGTTATTATGCCCAATCCTTTCCAGCTGGCCTCTGCGTCCCGTCCTTCCCCTCCACCCGATCGCTGCCCGTTGGCATCCATGCCATGCAGCCGGCGACGTGTCATGCGTTCGTCCACTGGGTGGATGAGTGGGTGCATTCTCCATTCGATCGATAGTACTCAGGAGCAGAGTCTGTGGATGGTTTCCCACCCATCCGCAGGTCTTCTTCACGAATCTGGAGTATGAGACACAGCAGGGGCGAGATCTCGGAGATGGTGGGAAAACAAACTTTTCGGATGCTGAGCCATTCATAACTCAATGAAGGTGGGTGACAAGGACTCTACGACTTACTAAATATACTCCGTACTACTGTTACTAATGATACTCCTGGTTACCAGTACTACTATGTACTCCGTGCGACCTGAAGGGCTCCTGCTGCGACCTGCAGGATGGATTGGCACCATGGAGCATGGAGTACAGGCGCAGCCATGACTAATGACAGCCAGCAATGCCCTTTCCCCACCTGCAATGTCTGAACCTGCCGATCCCAGCCGATTAACTCGGCCCTGGCCACCTCGCCCTCCCTATAATTATCCAGACAGCCGTCCATCTGATACACCGTTCCGGTCCCTCTGCATCTGCTTCGGCGTCGTGGTCTGAGGCATTTCTCTTGACTGCATCGGTCGGAAATTTCATTATGTTAAAACGGTGCAGACACGGCCAATTCCGGCATCATATCTGATGTCCAGCACTGCTCTTATCGTAAGCGGATTTGTCAACATCCCTTCCACGGCCGATCCTACGATCCCGACAATCATCCGTCCTGATGCCGCTTGCCACATTGCCGACGATTTAACCTCGGAACTCCTTGCTTAATCCCTTCCTTGAGGTGGTCATAGTAACTGCTACGGGGTGCCTGAGCTATGCTGCACATGGGGCTTATTTCTAGTGGTATCTACGAAGTACCCCGGTAACCAACGGGCTGCAAGTTCGCTGCTCCGTCCACACGCGTTAAATGCTTCTCATTAAATACTTCTCATCATTCATTATATGTTTCCCGCTGACATACTATTTACCCCTTGGCCAAAGAAGATGTCGCGATTGGTTGCCGGACCAGCCCCAGGCTCCTATACTAAAATACCGTCGCCAGCCCCGGCTACCACATCCCGTCCAGTCAACCTCAATGAGGTCTGCACCCTCATTGACCAAGACCCTCCAGATGATGCGTCGCATCCCCTCCGAATAGCAGGGGATCCCCTCGTACCGAGCCAACAACCCCCGTTGATGGGCGGCTCGCACTTGGCTCTTGACCAGTTCGATCTGCTGTGGAGAGAACCGGCCTCGATGAGGCGACCCAATGGCTGCACTGAAATTGACGGATGTGCTGTACAGCTGAAGTGCTCCGCTAAGGGGTGGTATGTCCAAGCCCGGGATTGAGCTCCCCCAGTCTTGTTCAAAGTGATCCTGCTGATCCTCTGTTAATGCTGGGGTGGCGACAGACCCTTCAGCCTCCACGATCAATTGCCCATCAAAGAATAAATAATCGACGAGGCTTTCATGGTTAACTGGGCTGGTATCATTAAGGTGCACATGATTCCTACCCGTTAACACGATGGTGATGGGACCGGGAACGACCAGCGTCCCATTCCGGTGGGTCAGATACCCTCGTTCGCTTAGCAAAGTCAGTTCGGAAAAGAGACGAGGCCACACGTCCTGCGTTGATGACCGGATCTCCAAAAACAAGGTGACTTGTTGCATCGAGTCCCATTCGAATGGTCCCGCCCAAGCTGACATGGTATCGTGCTCAGACTCAGCCTTGTCTATATTCCTAGCTTCCAGTTGGCCGAGCAGTGGCTCCAGATAGACACTGCGCAGGGTGAACTCTTTCCTGAGGCTTGATGCCGAGGAGCCTACAAGAAGGTCATTATCGTGGAGCCAGATATCCGCCTTGATGCCGGTACAGCCCGCAGCAATCGAGTACTGGATGGCACTCGAATGTGCCCGTGGATTGTAGGAAATACAAGCAGCGGGCTGGTCATTGAACTCCACGGGCCAATGAACGAACCCTGTCTGTTGTTTGTACTGCTCGCGAAGGAAAATGTACGAGACCCCGTATGGCAATAGTGATAAAAACTGGATGGCTACTCTGGTAGTCGTTTGTTAGTAAGCCCTGATACCGAGCCGGCCAGTTAGAGGCGATGGAAGAAGGCAGACGTACAAGAACATCAAGAACAGGCAGATCAATGAGAGGGCGCGATCGCTCCATCTCTTGCTCACCGCCGCATAGCATCGGTGGATGACCCAAAGAATACCTGGGCAACATTCGGCGGGAGGCGAGCGCAACGGATGGTCATCCAGCAGCACCCACGAGTACTCATCGTACTCGTCGGTCTCGAGCAGGGGCTGGGTGCTACTTTCATTATAGAAGTCGGGGTGGGTTGCAGCGGCCATTTTGCGGTCGAAAATCGCCCGATCAGAAGACGTGCATCCAGAAGCGTGGTCGGAGGCGATCCCGGGGTGGGGAGGCGATGCGGTAGCGGTGAGGGGGATCGAGGATGGGCGGGTTTAAAAGGGGACTGAGGGGGGTGACACGGTGGCCGGCCTAGACAGAGAGAGAGCCATGGTCCTGTGCGATGTTGGGGATGGGCGAGTTAAGTAACAATGGATGGGATACATGGTGGTGGTGGTGGTGGTGGTGGTGGTGATGATGATGATGATGTATAGCTCCAGTAGCACGCCATTGCCGGGTGAGATGGTTCAGACGTTAGGGGAAGACGCCATTTGCACATCAGCGGAGGAGATCCCGTCTGCGGCCTAGGGGGTCTTCTTCCTCCGTCTGCGATCGATATCCAAGTTGCGACTGGATTAGTGGCTGCCGGGGCTTAAGGCACTGGTTCTTTCACCCTTCCACCCACTCATTCAATTATTCATTCATTCATCCGTTCATTCCTCACGTGCCGACCCGTCCGCCGCGCGATGGACAGGAGGAATCAGAACGAGGAAGGAGCTGCCCTGCCCGGAGCTCGGTTCCTTCGTGGCCTGGTTTGGCGGCCGGAGTCGTCAGGCCCGCCACTAGCGGCAGCCTTAAGAGTGCTACGCCCAATCATTTCCTCTCCACCCCGCCGATCATCATTGATGCAATAAAGAAGAGTCATTGGCACGGGCAAAAAAAAGTGTGAAAGACACGGCATTTCATGATCTCGATTCCAATAGATGGGTAGTTTCGTGTTATGGCCCCAGTCTCTCGCCATCCCCTCCCCTTGCTCACCACGGCCCAATCCCAGCTATGCGACCGACAACCGGCTCTTCTTCCGCATCCGCGCGCCGCACACGTACAGCAGCACCGGAATGGGGATGAGAACCGCCCCGATGCAGCCCAGCAACGTGCACGCCCATTCCACCCCGAGAGTGTTGAACTAATGTCCCCATCGCGCGTTAACGTCCGGTTCATCATGCCCCCCCTGTCTCAAGGGTCAATAGCACTCACCATGTATGTTGCAAAGAGCGGGAACGCGCCTCCGGCTCCCGACCGCAGGAAGGTGTGGGCCGCAACAGCCGACGCGCTTCTACATAGCATCGGGATCAGCTCGATTGCAATATCAAATGGCCGGCAAATAGACGGAGACTCACTTTCGGGCACGCGCCTCCACCAGATACACCAACGAAGGCAGAAACATGGTCAACAAGCCAAAGCCGGTCAGCAACCCGGACAATGTCGGCGCTATCCAATGGGTCGTGGGCTGGTAGCCGGTCCATCCCAGCCAGAATAACCCCCCGGAGAACGCGGCCGCGCCGGGGATGGCGATGGGGAGGCGCCATTCGGGCATCATCTCTCCCCCGGTCCGCTCCGCCTTCCGCTCCATCCACGGCTGGGTGGCTGCAATCCCAACGGTCCCAAGGAGCAGTCCGATCACTATCCCTAAGTACGGCAGTCCACCCACTCCGGGGTTCATGCCGTGGATTTTCTGGAAGATGATCGGGTACGCCGTCAGGAAGAGGTAGAGGAGTCCGTACACGAACGCGCCAAACAGGCTCATGCACAGCACGATCGGATCCCACACCAGCATTTTGAGAGGGATGCTAAAGTAGTCCCTGACAATGGCGCGGAGATCAAAGCTGACCTCGTCATGTGAGGCATGCAGAGACCAGTCCCCGGTTGCCCGACGCAGGCGATCGGCCTTGCGAGCTAGGACCACGGGCGCATAGGTCTCGTCGAGAAACAGGGTCACCAACACCGTAATCACGGCCCCCAAGATCCCAGGGATATATGCAGTCCACCGCCAGCCCAGCGACGGATTCATGACAATAAATCCCCCTATGAACGGGGCTATCAAGGGTCCGGTGAACACCATGAGACAGAACATGACGATCGGGACGCCTCGTTGGCGCTGGTTGAACATATCGACGAACAAGGGTCCCGCGAGGGTGAGAGGACCGGCGCCAAAGAATCCGGTAAAGAATCTCAAAATGAACAGGGACTGCACGTCCTTCGAAACTGCCGTTGCAAAGGAGAAAACCGTAAAGCCAAACATGGCAATGATTAGAGGGATGTGTCGGCCGTGGAGTTCGGAGAAGGGCCCAAAGATTAATGGGCCAGAGGCAAAGCCAAAGACATAGAGCGAGATTCCGAGGGTTCCCACCTCCCTCGTAATCCCATAGACTTTCATGACTTGTGGGATGGCCGGGGAGAACACGCTGCTCGCAAAGGAGACCACCATCGTGGCGAGGCCTATGACGACCGACATGGACGCTCTAGAGACCGGCAATCGATTAACCTCGAGCTATGCAGGGACGAAGGACGCACCTACCGTTTCTTCATCGGCCAATTGAAAGGGTTGACAGGGTCATCGGGTCTGTCGAAGTCGACAAGCCCGTCGGCAGTCACCGTGCTGGTGGACAAGTCGCTGGGTCGCGGCTTCATGTTGTCAATGGACGCAAATGGCACTCGATCCGGGTCTGACTGGCTGAGAAGTATCGAGTGGGATATAGTATGGGCGAAATCGAGAACAACAGCTGTGCCGCACCATTTTGTAGCTTACCGATGCCCGTGGTCTGGCGATGTTTGAATTTTTCACCACCCCACGAGCATGTTCACCTGATCAGTCTCTTTGGATAAACAAGCGCTCGCGGCATGGAGGATGCCGTCGGGATTCGAACGCAACCAGATAGGAAGGACATCGAAGGACAAGATCACCAAGCTGTCTGCCGCAGCCTGGACAGGGAATATGTTTCAGCAATTTGGATGTGGATCCAACATCCACCTCATAGACCCCCATGCCAATTGCAGGCTCGTGGAATTACTATTTGTCAGGGGATTGGTCGGAACATGTAGCTGCACCTCTTGCATCCCATGGACGCAGGCGTCTGGCCTAACCTGGAGGTAGCAGGGTTCTAAAAGGAACTTACATCACCAACCATTCATTGCTTGTGGGTTCTGTCTAGGCAATGGTAAGCTCTTAGGACATACTTTCTCAGCCAGGATGGCGGAAACCTTATCGGGGTCAGCGTGGCTGGTGCCCGGTCCTCGATCTTCAAGAGCAGGATTATATGCTTGATCGCCGGAGTCCTTAGCCTCAAATTACCTAGATAACCGAGTTGACCCCAATCGCGGATACTACTCCTTCCAGTAAATGCTGCGATGGAAACTTTGGGTCGAGGTGATCACAGCCACCCGCAGCGTCTAGGGTCCCCAGTTGTTCCACTGCAATCTTCCTAAGACTGGTCAACCTGTCAGGAACCCCCTAATTGATTTATCGCCGATATAAGGCCTTTCCATGCGTGACAGCCGATCAGAGCCGTGCAGCCCGGCCAATGAGCCAACCCTGATTTGCTAGCTTAATGGCAGGTGCTTGTCAGTGGGTGCGAAAGATTACAGATTCTTGCTTCGCTTTCGCATGCAATGACGTCTGGTTTCAATTCCGACCACTCTGCTGCAAACCCTCGATGGCCACCCGCCAGTACTGTCTGGGGGGGTGGAGCGACGTGACCAGAAGAGCTGGCTTGAGGCCCGTCATGCGTTGATTGAGATCATGCATGACTATGTGCAATCTGGAGATGAATCTCTAGTATCAACACTATTAATCTGAGTACCCTGCCCGATGCGGCACTGTCTCACTCTGCTTCCAGTTGGCGACACTCGGGGAAGACACTCGTGGGAAGAGATTTACTTCCCGGTTCATGCAGGGCGTCTGCAGTCCGTTCAGAATTGAACCAACTCCCCCTTACCTCCGTTGCGTGAGCGTGTGTTCATGTAAGGGGAGCAGCCTACACACTGTACAATATGTGGAAAGATAACGCAATCCTCCACATCTTGGACTTTCCCGGTCTTCTTCATTGCCCCAATTTTTGCGTTCTTTCTTGCATCAATATCGGTACCAAATTATCGACCACTCTGCCTGAGCTGACCTTTTTGATGAGGGGGAACCTAAGCATAGAGGATCATGGTTGATCTTTTGGTCTAGATTCACTCAAAACGGCTTTTTAAAGACTGTCTCTCTACTCTGCTATCTATATATTGGGGGGAGGGGGATCTTCATAAGGGGATAGGTGGAGGCACCGCCGGCGAACGTGAATGGGACCTGTTGGTTCGCTATGGGCAAGCATTGCATGGTGCATAAGATCGCTTGGCCAGACCGTAACCTTCACTCTAAGATGACTAGGAAGCGACTGAGCACACCTTGTCCGTGGCAACGGATTCTTAATTCCATAATACATAAGAAAGCAATCCATCGATACTCCATGTCGAGCTAATAGATTAACAGAATTCCATTCTGGAATCCTCAAGGCAAGTACTGGATGGTATTAATATCATAGGGACCGTTCTTACCTAACATTTGTAATATACAATCTTAATACGATATATTTTTAGTACTAGTACGATCAATAACTGAGCACTGCATCCAGACCCTGGAGACAGGGATCCTTCATTACAACTACTAGCTTAATCTAATAGTAGTTCCCGAAGACCCGATACAGAGTAACCGGGTTACATACCAGTACTCCATGAATCTGTTGAGAAGTGGACATAGCAGTATCTGTCACCATCGTTAGTACAACAACTATTACGCCCCGTTTGGATAGGGTTAATGACTGGAGTTGGAAATCACGCCTTCATCGCCATCGATGACCTCGCGTTCGAAAAGGGGTATGGCCACTATCTCACAGGGGAGTACATGCCCCGGGGCCCTGTCAAATGGTAATGACAGATTGTTGAATCAGATTCATCTCGATTGTGATGAGGAATTTGAGCGGGTCCGCAAAATCCGATCCGAGAATTCCAACCACAATCCGATCCGATACATCCATCAAAATGATTCATTATTATGATTGACTGGAGCGGTGGGATTGGTTAGAATACTATATGTGGAATTTCACCTGGTAGGGATTCGCTTGCAGGCTCACCGGACCCAAATTGCTCTGATATGCTTTTAAAAAAAAAAAAAAAAAAAAAAAAAAAAAAAAAAAAAAAAAAAAGGAAACGTTAGCATTCTACTTCGGGGGATCTAGCGGTCTTCCGTTGGGGTCGGAGAATGAATGCCGCGGAGTGCGGAGAAGCCGTCGGAGGTGCGAATTCACAACGCTGGTGGCATCGATCGCTCATGCGAGGCTACTTCTTAGGTACCATCTACCTAATCTACCTAGCTCCTTTCTCAGGCCCTAGTGGTATTTACACCGCAATACGTATCTAGTCGCAATGACCTCTCCTGATGAATCTCGGAATGGCCAAGGGCCAATATGGTAAGCCGGGAGAGTTGTCTGCCGCTCAGGGGGTCGTTCGCAATCTCTGTCACCGGAAGTGCCGCGGCATCAGCATCAAGCTGACAAGTCCTGTCCAGTCCAGTCCTATGCCTACTATTCTATTAGCCTAATGGAGCCCGCTCAGCAGCCGGCCACCCTCCACGATTCTACACCTCGGGTGCGATCGCTCGCTGTATTGTCATTACTCCCGTACCTCCCCGTCGTTAATCTGTCTGGCAGGCGGCACGGTAGTGAGGATACGGTCCGCGGGACACAGCTCTGACACTCGACCTACATCTGTGTAGGCCAGAGAAGCAGCAACCTCCTTCAAGGATGAGCGAAAGGGACACGGAGTCGACAGACCATGAGAACGATGACATGCTCGAGTCTGCCTCGCCCACGGTGGGAGCGGACCATGCCACCGCCGTTTATGACAGCCTGTACCTACCCCAGCGGGGGTTTGGTGAGCCGCAGCTCACATTTCCTTCCGAGGAGCCAATGGCTCCAGGACGAGACGTTGAGGCGGGTAGTAATTGGCTGCAGGTGCTTTCTGGCGAAGGAAGTTCCCTCTCGTCTAACAATTTAGCATGTGACGAGGCGTACCCTCCACCTCATGATTCCGACTGCATTAGATCTCTGGCGGTAAGCTTAGAACCGAGGACTGGCCCGTCTGATGAAAGGACCCTAACCCATTTAATCGGCCAGACGGGAGTGAATAGAAACCTGGCGAGCTCGGAAATGCATCTCCCAAGCCATGAGGATCTCCGGCTGTTTCCATCAAATCCTGGACCTAGTACCAGCCCCCGTGATAAAGGCTTCGCCTTGCCAAGCACATACGTCGGCAGTAGCAATCCATTCCCGGAGAAGGAGACCGGTCTATATCCTCACACGTCTGGGCCTTCTGGCCTGGCTCATCCAATGAGTGTTCAGAGAATCCCAGACGAGCTAGCGGATGCCATTGTCACTCTGCAGCGTCAGAAGGATCAGCTGTGTACCCATGCCCAACAGCGGCTCGAAGCGACAATGTCCCTGTACGACTTTGGTGTATTGTTTGGCATCCTCTCCCCACACACTGAGCTTCGACAGCTTCTGAAGGATGCGTATGCCGAGTTTTGTACTTTGCAAAGCGCACCGACCCCGCCCCGGGGAGGCCCCGTCGTCGATTAATGGATCATGTATGGCTTGTGTGGAAGAAAAACACCTCCCGAATCTCTCTGGACTATTGGCAGTAGCAAAAGGGGGGTGGGTTTGACCCACACAGGCGTGGTGGATCATGCACATGCACATGCACATGCACATGTATGGCTAGTTTCTAGTGTTTTCGGTCCAGATATATACAGACGTCCATTATTCTCTTACGTCTCTTGTAATGTCACGGGGGTATTACCACTTGAGAGCGGTCGTCCTCGTCTTGATTTCCCTACTGGACGACATCAGCTTTCTACCGGCCCCATAGGTGCTCTATAAGGTTCGTCCACACATTTCATTCAAACCGTCCATCTCCTTTATCCTAGTGAGCATACGTTTCATTTGGTATACCAATCGTGTTTTCTTGCTCGAGCCTGTGGCACAAAGGCGGCTAGGATTTGCTACCGTACCTGGTAGTCATTTGAGAAACCTGTATGCAATATTCTAATGCTATCTTTGAACACCGACGCCCAAGTTCAACCCTGCCCGCTCGCGTAGCATATGATGCGTTACCATCTTGCATCGGTCATCAAAGATTCGCCGGCCGGGCATGCAACATGTCATGTCAGAATTTAGCGAGGAAAATAGAAACCGGCGGGTTCTCGCCCATCGACAACGGCTTCGCTCCCCTTGTCCGCCCACTGGAGATGAACCTGTGCCATGGCCAAGATCCGCCGCAGTCGCGGACACAAGGGTATTATTCCCAGCGCAACCCCCATATCATACAGCGATATGACCTGACGAATATGTCGTTGCGCTTCCACGACCAATACGGCGGGTTGGGTTTGCACAATCCCGACCGCATCGGGGGGAGAAGCCTCCTGGGTGGGCACACCCCCCCCATCGTTTAGTAGCCTCCCCAAGTCAAGCCCGATATACAGATCACGTACCGACTGCATCTGCGACATTCCGACCCCTCCCCACGTCGTGGCGGCGCTGCTGGGGAGCCCCAGGTTGGGACCGTGCTCGACGCTGCCGCCGCTGTCGGGGAGAAGTGGTAGTAGACGAGGAGGAACGAATGCCTACGAACCATCAGTCTCCCTATCTGGATGGGAATGAAGGTGGATTTGGTTGGTCATGACATACGTCTGGCTCGCACGATCTGGTCACATTCTCCATTCCTTTCAAGTATGCCGACGGTGGTGTGCGTTGTTGATAGGGGGAGCTGGCGGGAACTGAGGTCGAAGGCTGGGAGTCATGTTGCTGGTTTGGTTGATCTATGATGGCATGAGAATCGATCCATGAAAATAAATATAACAGCGGAACATACCTTTGTTTGGAGAAGTGAGCCGACTCAATTCCCTTTGTTGTCTTGCCTTTTCGCCTAGTATCTACTATTAACGGAAGACCCGAAACGTGGGCTATCTGACCGCAAACATACGGAATCTTCGCTGTGCCAGACGATTCTGTATCCGTCTTCGCTGTTCATAGTCCTGGGCTGCAGGGGGCACAGCAACGGCATCATCTCGGGACAGCATCAGGGCCGTAGTATTGCCTGCTCACGGACTGAAGATAATATGAAAAGCAAGCTCTAACTCGGCGTGACTGCCACTAACTAACTAACTAACTAACTATCCTTACATCGGGCTCCCCTACCCCACGGGTTACCAGTAGTAGATAGAAAAAGAATGGGTTGTGTTTTAGCTGGTACACCAACGATCCTATTATATTACTACTCGTACCTGAAGGTCTGGCTAGGGCCTATCTGACCGAAATTAATTCCCCCCCTCCCCCCTGTGACTGAGATATCACCTCACCGAACGGACACGTTTCATGTCTACGTCTAGGTACCTAGGTAATTCCATCAGAGGTCAGAGGGGAGGGGCGAAATCGCCCCAGATGGGGTAAGCACCATACCAAACCGATGACACGTGACCTTGGCTGGCAATAAGCACTAATTTTGGGTGTATCTAGGTCGGCAAAATGAGAGAGAGATGTCACCAATCGTTTATCAACCGTCCATCCATGATCACTCATCTCTATCCTACGACTACCTAGGTACTACCAGTAGTAGTAGTAGTAGTAGTAGTAGTAGTAGTACTCCACTCACCGCGCCGCTCCGCTTATCAGATGCCGATGATTGGTTTCGACGCCACCCTCCATACGCGGCCTCTTGCTGTCCCGCCATCCTGCAACATCTAACTTACTCGGACAGTACTAGGTAGGTACCTACTACTCTCCCCCGCTAAAATAGAGGTATTTCTGCTACTCCACCTATTCCGTATGGGCAAGTTTAGAGGTACTAACTAGTATACCACTCTTCAATGCTTGATTTTAGATCTTTCGATATAAGAGCTTCTTGTTATCTGACACGCCTAAAACAGGCGAATGAGGAAGATTATTCCCTAAGAAAAGAAGAAAAAAAAAAAAAACAAAACAACAACAACAACAACAACAGCAAGGGCCTAGGTCAGTAATATGTGGAGGGCGTACGGTACTCTCCGAGTACTTCGGCGCCGCGACATCACCTCACCTCACAGGATCACACGACGAGAAACACTTCTAGGTTACTAATACAACTATTCAGGGGCCGATCAGTACTAGACAGCATGCATGCTCTGCCACAGCTCCTGAAACATCGACGGTCGTTGCAATAGCGCCCTGGGTTCTCCCATCTCGACGATCCTGCCCCCTTGCAGCACCACCACTCGATCATAATCGAGCAGATGGTCCAAGCGGTGCGCCACGCAAATGACGGTCCGGTCATGCAGCTCGGAACGAATGATGGCGTTCATCCGGGCGTCCGTGTCGTTGTCAACGCTGCGCAGTCAGCGCCCTCACGTTCGATGGGAATAACGGGCTAAGAAAGGAAAAGGGAGGCCTTACCTACTACTAGCCTCATCGATGATGATTATCTTTCCTTTCTGCAGAATCATGCGCGCGAGGCAGAACAGCTGTTGCTGCCCTTGACTGAGCATGAGCTTGGGATCGAGGGCGCTTTCGAGTCCCCCCAGATCTTTTTCCACATACGCCCACAGCCCGACCTTGCGAAGCGCGGCTTGGATCCGTTCATCATCCGATACGGCCGCACCCAGATTCATATTGTCGCGGATAGAGCCGGCAATGAAGAACGGGTCTTGCGGAAGAACCGTGAAGGCGGATCTCACCGAGGCCACCGACATCGTGGATGTATCGAGGTCGTCAATCCGAATGGTACCCGATGAGACGTGAAGCAGGCGCAGCAAGGAAGAGACCAGGGAGCTCTTGCCGCTAGACAGACTGGATCAGAGAGGAGCATATGTGGCTTTTGGGGTCTGCAAACATACCTGCCACTTCGTCCACAGATTAGGATCTTCTCTCGGGGATGGATCGTGAGGTTGATGTCGGATAGGATTGGCCTGCCTTGCGCGCTATTCAACGTAAGTAGGCATTCGTCAACCTCGGCGTGGTTGTGGCATACATATAGGTAGCGGAAACGTTAGAGAACTCGACCTTTCCTTCGGTCGGCCATGCGGTCGGCCGCGGTGCAGACCCGGAGCTCGCATCTTCGGAAGGACTGTCGGTGACGAAGGAGTGAATGCGCGAGAGCGCCCCGAGTGAGATTTCCAGTGTGGTCCACGCTACCATGAACCGTCGACTGGTTGTGCTCATCGTTATCTAAGGTTCGGTTATTGGCACTTGATCAAGAGGCATGCCGGGGAAGGGAAATGGTCGGTCTGACACGTACAATGTTGATGAATCCTAATCCAATCATACCAGCCTCCGAGGAGGATCGCAGTTTCACCACCAGGCCTGCAAACAACACACACACCCCGGCAATGATGAGGTCCAAAACCATCTTCAGCCATACCTGGACGCTGTACAACATGTACATGGGCTCTTGGGCCGCGCTTACATGCCGGGCGCTCTCCCTCTGCAACGCCGCCGTCCAGCCAAAGGCACGGATGGTGGCGAGGCCTTCGGCACATTGAAGAGTGTGCTGGTACAGAGGCGCCTTGGCTTCAATTTCGAGGACACGCAGCTGGCGAGAGGTTCGTAGGTAGAAGGACTGGAGCACCCAGAACACAATAAACAATACAGGTGTCACGGCCGCCATGATGGGACAGGCTACAAACACGACCACCACTTCTGCGAGTGCGCTAAAGAATGCTGTGGTGGGCAGTTAGGGAAGATCTTCGGAAAACCATCATGGTCACGGATGGAGCTCACAGGACACGGTATTTAGAAGCGCGACCGGTAACTCATCGTCTACCAGCATAATGTCCTGGGTGAATCTAAGAACATCTCTCTCAGTCCGCTGCTGCCTGGGCTGATCAACCATACATACCGATTGGCCAAAGCGCCCGATTTGGCGGCCATGAGGAAGGAGATGGGCGCCCTGGAAGAGTTGCTTCGTGAGCCTTGCAATCATCCGAGGGTGGGACCACTGACCTCAGGAAGGCAAGGAGCTGCGCTTCGTGCAGCTGCAAGGATGCCTTTTGTATCATGATATCCAGATAATGACTACGCCGGGGTCAGTGGACGATCGAGAATGCAGCAACTTCGATTTACCTGCACCACCCAAAGATGATGACGAGAGTTGCCACAAACATCCCGAGATACACGGTGATATACATCGAGAGCTGCCGGTTCGAGTCCGCATCCGCCCAGTCGGTCAGCCAATATTCTAGACGGATTAGCGAGCAGCAGTGAAGGACGGGAGAGATAAGCCTACGTTGATACACGGAGACACCGGCAACCGTCGCACTAAGGATGATAAAGAGAAGGGTATGATGATTTCCAACGAGCTGCATATAGTACCGATAGAGGCGCCAGCTCTGCGGGTCGGAGCGCTTGGGTTGATCCTCCGCATCCGCCTGTTCGACGCCCTCTGCAGCGTGCTGAGCTTCTGCCTGGTGGTTCATTGTCGGAGTAACTTTTCGATCAACGCCCTCATTTTCATCGTCCAGCGTCTCGTCGGACTCGACGTCTTGTAATTGAAACAACGCAGCACTGGAACTTTGGGCCTCGACTCTGCCATCCACACAGAGCAAGCATGTGTCCATTAAGGAAATCAGGGTTGCTAGACAAAGAAGCATCATCACCATCATCAGTGAAGCGATCAAGAAGACGTACCCTGGTCGAGCTTACCATGATGTGTGACTACGACAGTGGTGGTGCGCACCTGGCGAGCTACACCCTGGGCCCCAAACACTCGCTCAATCACATTGCGTTGCGTGGTATTGTCTAGCCCGCTCAGGATGTCGTCGAGCATGAGGAGCTCTGACCGGGCATACAGTGCCCGTGCAAGACCCTACATGCTGTGAGCGCCTGCATGGAAAGATCGATCAAGTACCCACCACTCTCTGTTTCTGCCCGCCACTGAGGGCGATCCCTGCGGATCCAATCGGCGTATGATCGCGCTGGGGGAGCGCGGCCAGATCCTTGTCCAGGTCGCACGCGAAGAGAACCTGCTGGTACCACGATGGTTCAAACGCGCCGGTTCCGATGACGTTTGACCGGATTGTCCCATTCATCAGCCATGGCTTTTGGGCGCAGTATGCAATGCCCCCAGTGACTCTCCTGCGGACCGCCCCGCGGACGGGGTGAAGCTCGCCCAGCAGGGCCCTCAGGAGCGTTGACTTGCCAGAGCCCGTTCTAGCCGGTTAGTGAGGCATACCCCGGGATGGGGTCGTTAAGACTTACGCGCCGACAATGGCATGGAGCTGACCTGGGGATATTTGGATACCAACGTCTTCGAGGACCGGTGAGCTTCCGTCCCAATCCAACGTGACCCCCTGAAGTGCGATCAGCGCTTGATCCTCACCGGGCCCTTCAGCACACTTGGCGTCTTGGGAAGGCGTAGATGGTACGCGTGGGAGCTTGAGCACCGCGTCCAGTCGTTGCAGGGAATTCAGTCCAGCAACAACGACTGGAGCCTGCTGAATCATGAGGTACAGGGGGCTAGTCATAATACTGAGCACCGACAACGACATGTCCAGCTTGTACGTATTGAGTGCCGTCCCCGTGACGCGACAGACAATGGCGAACGCTCCATAGGTCACAAAGGTAGCGCCCTGGTAGGATCCTGCCGCTGCGTAAATGTCAGCCGAGCCGGGCATTCGTCCTCGCGACCAGGCGTCACCTACAGAACAGTACGATGAGAGATATCATGCGTCGAAAGCGCCTGGCGGGCGGATTAGCAATCAGACGGTGTCTGACCAGAGGGTTCGTCAACAGGCTCCTACCTCGCCATTCGAACCTCGTCTCTACGCAGCTGCTGGATGCTCCGCTCTATCTTGGACCCGAGCCCCATCATCTTGATCTCTTTGATGGATGCAATCGTCCGGATGATCACACCCAGGCGGCGCTCTGTTGCCTCCACCCACAACCGTTGCCGACGGATCATGATTGGCGAGACGCTCACCGTCAGGGCCGTAAACACTAGATGCCAGTGATGAGTACTGGAAATGGTGCCGAACGAAAGCGCATCTTACCGATAGTGGACAGCAGGGGAGCAATGAATCTGCGACAGTTAGCCCTAAAGAACCGGAAGCGTGCCTGTTGTCCTCGGGTTGCCCTTACGCGAGTCCGACCTGAAGATACAGCAGCCACAAGCAGAGGGCTACCGTGACAAATGAGGCCCACATATCGTGCATTGCCCGGAAGCCCTGGACGGTGTTGGCCGCGTCCACATTGACAGCGGCACCCACCTTGCCCGGCGGCGGGATCGTGGCGACCGGGGCGTTTAGCGTGGCGTTTACCACCGCGTTCACCAACAGGGCCCAAGAGCTGAGGGCAAAGCGGTTCGTGCAATGGGCGTAGTGAGCCGTGAAGATGGCGATGAAGAGATAGATCAGGCCGAAGGCGCCGATCAGGCCATAGCCCCGGTTGAGAGACATGCTGCCGTCTTCGAGGAAGTTCAGGACATCTTCGATCAGGAACGGCTGGGCAAAGAGCGTCGCAATATAAAGGAGGCGAAAGACTATGGCTCCCGCAAAATCGACCGGGTTACACTGGATCAGAATGGTGATCAGGTGGAACTTCGAAGCCGGGATCCCTCGGCGGCATTCGACCGCCGCGGCAAAGCGACGTTGCCGCTCCTGCTGCGTATGGTCCGTCTCCAGGCCAGAGAAATGTACCGCCGACAAGATTCCCGAGTATCCTGGGGAAAGGGATCAGACACGGGGCGATCACCTGGCGTGACCTCGGGGCATGACAACGTACCTTGGCAGAGTAATGGCACCAGCCAGCCGAAGAAGACCCGACTCGGGAACGACCCACAGTCTGCAAGCAATCTCGGCGAACCCTTGGTTTCTTCGCGGCGAGGTTTGTCCACGGACTCTAGAGTTAACAAGGCGAGGCGCGTCGCTAGGGAGGTGGTGGTAAGGATACAAAGAACCAGAGGGGAGTCTGCCAACCAGAGCGATCGTACGCGGCACGCCTGGAGCAGCCCCATGCATACTAAATAGGTATTTAGGACAACGCTGGGGTGCGCACTGCGTTGGTGTTCCAGCGTGGACCAAGCGGCGAGGACGACGCTTTCTACGAAGAGCATGACCATGGTGGCCAGCATCAGACGCGTCACTGGGGGTGTTTGGTACCTGCCGTACACCAGAAGGGCGATGGATTGAAGGCATAGCACCCCAGTGGCCATCTAAAGCCGTTAGAACCCGGTGGCAGCCCTAATCGATGGAGGAAACGGACTCACCCGCTTGGCTATTAACAGGCGATCATGTCCCACTCCAGCCCCCACCGAGCTGCGGTTCCATAGCAGGGGGATTCGGAGCGTGGCCGCCATCAAGAACATGGTGGTTGGGACCAGGGTCATCACGATCTCCTCGAACTTCAGGGTGAAATCGAAGCCGCCCCGGCACCCCGGCCCTGCATAGGGACCGAATGAGCTGTCCTGACATCCAGCCATGGTCGATCGATCTCGGACCATCTCACGAGGGCAAGGGGGTATTTTTATGAACGGCATCCTTGTGGGTCCCAGTGTAAGCAGTAACCAAGGCCGGCTAGTGTTTACGATCGCGCCTGATGACGGTGGGTGGATTGTCTATTGCATTAGTGGCCCTCCAGCGCTGCATTGTTGAAACGGTCCTCCGTCCTCGTCCGTTCCCTTTTTCCCGACGGGATATAAGACTTCGAGTCTCTCGCTCTCTCTCTCTCTCTCTCTCCCCCCTCCTCCCGCGATGCCTAACCATGTCCTCCTTGGAGAGTACTCCCCTGCTAGCCTCTTCGCTCGCCCCGCGGGCAGACCCCCGCACGCTGAGTCTCGTGGTGGGTGTCATTATCTTCCTGGCCAAGTTCGCCGATGAGCTGCTGAAAGCGCCCATGCTCGCGGCCCTCGAACTTGCCGTGTGCGAGCGCTCCAACCCAACCACCCCGTGTGATGGTGCGTCCGTGGGGCCGGTCGTGGCCAGTCTACGGGGCACGGCGGGCATGTTGGATGCATTGCCTGGTGGGTGTCGCCCGATCGAGCGCGTGTCCGAGAACGAACCCCCCTAACCGACTGCTATAGGATTGACGGTTGGATACGTGTATGGGTCTCTCTCCCGCCATTGGGGGGAACGGACCGTGCTGCTGCTGGCCACCTTGGGCATGGCGTTGGAAGTCGCATGGTTCGTGTTGGTCTGTAGGTCCTCCCTCGGCAGTATGCCTCAGTCTCGGACGGGGCCACCCAGACTGACATGTCCTGGCTTGCAGGCGCTCAACCTTCCATCTTCCCTCCTTCGGCCGTCCTAGGCAGTTTCGCATTCCTATTTATTGGCGGGGGACCGCAAGTCTTCAATGCGCTTCTGCTGACCATTCTCGCTGAAGGGGTTCCCAGCACCGAGCAAACTGCCTTCTTCTGGCGCGCCGGGGCCGCCGGGCTGGTATCCACCTTCATGGCGCCGCCGGTGTCCGGGGCCATGATGAGTATCTTGCCGCCGGTCGTTGTGTGTGTGGTCGGAGTTGCGATCTTTTCGCTCTTGTTTCCCCTCGTCCTCTATCTCCCTGGCATTGCCGCAGCGGAGACCCAGGGGGAGGCGGCTGCGGATGGATATCCCCCACCCCCTAAGTCCATCTTCCAGTCGATCCGATCCGGCTGGACGGAGAATACGAGTTTGATTTCCGGGCTTCTCTCGCATGGGGGCGTGATCCGGTCTGCTGCATTTGCGGATCTGGTCTCGATGCTTGCCCCGAACGTTATGATCATCCTGCTCCAGCACATGTCGAACCGATTTGGTTGGAGCCACGCAGAGGTGAGAACGATTGCTCCCGATCGGAAAGGGTGACTGACTCATCCATCGCTCCAGGGAACGCTGATCTATAGTATCAAGGGAGGCATCAGCCTGGTTCTGTTTACGGTGGGGCTCCCTTGGATCCACCGATATCTGACACACCGACGACGCCTCGCCAGCCCATGGCCTGATCTCTGGATGGCGCGAGTCCTCATTCTCTTTCTTTTGGGGGGATCCTTCTTGATCGGGGTCGCTCAAACTGCGTCCTGGGCCATCACCGGTATGTTATCGCCTAGCTACTCGCTGCTGTATTGATCGAACCTAATCTTTGGCGATGCTTCTCTAGGTCTGGTCCTATTTTCATGCGGCACTGGGATCAGCATGTGCCTCAAGTCTGCCAGCGCCATTGGTCTCCCCAAAGACCAGGTTGCCCGTCTATATACCGGACTCGCCGCCGTGGAGACCTTGGGCGCGGTGTTGGGCAGTCCATTATTGTCCTGGGTGTATGCGGCGAGTCTGCGTGCCGACAATCCCGCTTTCGATGGGGCCCCCTTCCTCCTCTCATCGGTCCGTCTGTTCTCTGTCACCACTCTTGTCTGTGCGCTAACCGTGTCTCAGTTGGCCTATTCGGCCGCTGCTATCGCTATTTGGACCGTGTCGGTACGCTGACCCCATTGTTTCTTCCCTGATCGTGCGAAGATGCTGCCCGCACCCTTAAGTCGGTCAGCATGGCTGCTATCCTCGTGCTGGATCAGGCTGGACATCTCGGACTGGGGAATGTAGGAGAGGCAGCCGATGGTCGTAAAACCACCCTTTAAGCAGCCGTCATAGTCTGGTTCGGTCCGAAAATTCGAACAATTTTTGAGTCGTATCTGCCATGCCCTATATGTAGTACCAGCGGCATCCGGGGCCCCGATCTGTTCTGGTACACGTTGTCGACGGGCCCAAGTTCAACCCATTGTAGAATCCTATGTCCCCAAGCAGGTGCCTCCTGGGCTCCGCTGGATAGAAATTACTACTGCTAGTAGGAGGAGGAGGAGTAGTAGTAGTAGTGTTCACTTTAATGAACTTGACCCAGTCGCTCCGTGACTGGCTGCATTTCAGTGTTAGCTCATTTTGACTTCTCTAATTCGAGGGTAGTCTGGTACAGTTGCTTCAGCTGATCTGACTCCATCGCTTGGTGCCCTTCCAGGGATTTTCGTTGGATCATTTGTATAAGTATATAATATGCTTAATCTTCAGAAATGCTGTTGCCATGATGAGTCATCGCCTGACGTTGTGAGGGCATCACAGCTCGCGTAGGATTGCTCAGCACTATATGATACGGATATAAGAATTTGACCATAATACGAGAGATGCGGGGCCCATGGGTTCGAATTGAATGCTTTGGAAATGAGACTCCCCATGGGACAGTCACGTGATCCTTCCGTGATCAGTACTTTCCGGGGGCCGAGCCTCCTCGTCTTCCTGATTGCGTGTCTCGATGTGGGACCTTACCTCCCAACTAACCTAGTCTATCAAGATTAAGGAATGCTTATGCATAATCAAAGCTCATTCGGCATTCGGACTCGCGAACCTGATACCGTTACCGTGCAAAGTACAGGTCGGAAACAGGTGGGAAGACGGCGCGACGTCGTCTGAGCCGGGGTGCTTTGCTTCCTCATCTGCGGACCATGACCGACGTGGCAAAAGAAAGCGGTGTCGTGAAGCTATGGATGTCTTCAGCCGTCGGAGGTCGGCAATCGGAAACCTCCGCAGTGCCTGCCTGCCTGCATGCCGCCTTGCAGAAGATAAAATTACAGTAGCCACTGGTGATTATGCAGGATCGGTAGTAGGTACTAGTACGGCTTACCTACCGGGTAAGCGCTAGCCCCGTTGATCGGTAGGGATGACCAGCTATCTAGTCAGGGCGGGTCGATTAGCGTCGCCGTCCCATACATGCAGCTTGGGAGATCGGAAACAGACAACGGCCGTGCTGAGGATGGAGATACTTGGGATGTTAGCACTTTGAAGGGATCCAAGTGATGGCTTTTGCGTCCACGGATCATCCCATCTCCTTCTGAGACGGTGCGAGGATGGGATGGAAACCAAAGAACTGGTATGCACAGAGGCACCTCAACTATGGCGACAGAGGATGAAGAGGCACCTGCGTGATGACAACCATAGTGCTTACTGCTTCCGCCATAAGCACTTGGATGCACTGGCAGGAGTGAGAGCGATTGCGAATCGCGATGGACGCGCACGTTGCTCACGGACAAGTGTTATCATGGTGACACCAGGGCTCGTCTTTTAAAAACCAATGTTCGCCTCGGAGCGATGCGAGCCATAAAATAGTTCAACGTGATCTTTAAGCTCTGGCTCTTGAATTGTTGATTCGGCACTTAATACTATCTATCATGCGTTCCTTTGCGGAAAACCGATTTCTCGTACATGAGAACGTTAAGGCTGCACCAGCTTGTACCTTGCCCGGAGTACAACGAGACCTTCACTCGCGCCGACCCGGTATGAAATCCTTTCCCATTGAGAATTCTGACCTCGTAGCAGCATTTCGAGCCCCGGCTGGCGCGGCATTGCTCGCCAGCCTTTGGGCCATCACACTCCACCAATATACAGGACGTGACGCCGTGAGTTTCGGTGTCTTATCATCGGATTCTACGGGGGATGCCTCTCACCTCTCCATTGTCAAGGCTTGCCATGTCGAGCTACTCCCAGAAGACAGTTTATCCAGCGTGGCGAATCGCGTAGGCCCCCAGTTGGTGGTGGACCACAGTATCCCGGCTGGCACACCGGTTACCAGCTCTTTCCCATTCGACACGGTTGTCGGTCTGGATATCGAGGATGCCTCATGGATGGCAATGGCTGAGGTGTTGAGGAGAATGGAGGTGAGTACAGCAGCCTGGACAATCGGATCTGGCTTATCCCGGCACTGCAACTGATGGTAACAGATTGCGATTGTGCTGGGGGCTGCTCTCACGCCAGAAGGCATCGCCATCCATTTCGTGTATTCCCACTCCGAGGAGCAGGACTGGTACGTGAGCCGCATGGCCGCGCAACTAGAAAGCCTAATCCGAGAGGGCGTGTGCCATCCTCAGTGCCCACTCCTAGACCTGGGGCACCTGAGCTCGGACGACTGGCAACAAATACAGCAGTGGAACGAAACGCGCTCTCCCAGCCCATCCCCGACCTTGCTACATACGTTAATTCAGCAGCAGGCCGAGTCTCGCCCTCGTGCGAGTGCCCTCGATGCCTGGGATGGGGCCCTCAGCTACCAGGAGCTCGACTCCGCTGCCTCTGATCTCGCGCAGCTGCTCATCTCCCGGGGGGTTGGCCCAGGAACGTATGTGCCCCTGTGCTTTGAGAAGTCTCTCTGGATGACAGTAGCTGCCCTAGCGGTGCTCCAGACAGGCGCAGCCTTTGTAGCCCTCGATGTTTCCCACCCACCAGACCGGCTGGAGGCGATTGTTTCCGAAGTGGACGCCCCCCTTATCCTGGGTTCCTCGGTAGGTGCCTCTCGATTTCCGAACCACCATGGGTCCTTTCAGCACGTGGATCAAGAGACCCTCGATGACTGGCGCCGCCAGAACCCCGTGCTGCCCAGAAATGCAATTCGCCGCCCTGTGGATGTGGCGGATCCGGCCTATGTCATGTTTACCTCGGGGTCCACGGGCACTCCGAAGGGGGTTGTAATCTCCCACCGTGCTATCAGCACCTCAATTCAGCTGAGTGGTGCACCAATGGGACTGGGGCCCGACGTTCGCGCCTTTCAATTCTCGTCGTACGCGTTTGATGCTTTCATCGTCGAGGTCTTCTTTGCACTGGCGCTGGGTGGCACGGTGTGTGTGCCGTCCGAGGATGAGCGACAGAATGACCTCGCAGGCGCCATGCACCGCCGCAAAGCCAGCTGGGCGTGTCTAACCCCATCCGTGGCCAAGCTGCTGTCTCCTCACGCCGTCCCAGGGCTGACGGGTCTCTTGCTCGCGGGGGAGGCCCTAGACTCGGAGTGTCAACAGCGGTGGGCGGACCAGGTGCATCTGCGCCAGGCATACGGGCCCGCTGAGTGCAGTGTCTGTGTCTCCGTGCAGCAGCGTGTCACTCGTGACACCGCGTCATCCAACATCGGGACCCCCTTGCCACACATCTGGATCACCACTGCAGCCGACCCCCAGCGGCTAGCCCCTCTGGGTGCTGTAGGCGAGCTTGTGGTCGACGGGGCGACCCTCGCCCAAGGCTACTTACACCATCCATTGCAGACAGCCGACGCATTCCCAGACAGCCTAGCATGGCTAGGGACTGCAGGCTCCTCGCGTGTCTACCGGACGGGGGATCTGGTACGCTACAATTCCTCCGGCACGCTGACCTTTGTTGGTCGCAACAACACCCAGGTCAAAGTCCGTGGCCAGCGTCTGGAGCCTGGGGAAGTTGAAGCCCAGATCCGCCAGCTGCCAGGCGTGGAACAGGTCGTAGTACTTCTACACACCTCTCTGGATGCTGGTCAGGGACCGCAGCTGGTGGCCGTGCTCTCTCTGACAAGCTTGTCACTAGAGACGTCTGACCTGACTCCGGTAAATGGCATCCCTGACCACGCGCGACGATTCCCCGAAAGCCTGGCTAGTCGTCTGCCAGCGTTCATGGTGCCTGCGGTCTGGCTGGTCGTTAACCGGCTCCCATTGTCTCTTTCGGGGAAACTCGACCGCCGGGCTGTCCAGCAGTGGTTGTCGGCCACCCCCTTGAGCCAGCTACACATGGCCTCTCTGGGAGCAGCGCGAGACCCTAGCCACGACGACACAGAAGATGGGCCCGTAGCATTGACAGCCCCTGAGATCCAACTGCGTCAGATCTGGGCCCGGGCCCTGAACCAGCCTGCCGAGCGAATCGACCATCGCACCTCGTTCTTGGAACTGGGAGGCGACTCGATCTCTGCAATGCTGGTGGTCAGTCGATGCCGCGAGCAGCAGCTCCGCTTGACTGTCGCGGATCTGCTGCGCGTGAGAACCCTGCGCCAGACCGCGGCCGCCTGTCAGCCCATCGAGGCTTCTAACTGCCTGGCTCGTCCAGAGGATTCCCAGGCGCAGCAGCATCCTTTTGCACCGACCCCTATCCAGCGCCTCTACCTCGACTTCGACCCGCAGCTTCAGGGCCATTTTGTCCAGGACTTTCTGGTGTGTGTGACGCAGTCTGTCACGCCAGCGGCCATTGGCAACGCCTTGGATACCCTAGTGGGCGTGCATGACATGCTACGCGTGCGATTCCAGCGGCACGATGGCGCCTGGATGCAACGTGTTACCGACGACCGCACGAGCTCCTATCGATACACCGTGCACGGCGCCCTAAGCGAGGCTGCGGCGCAGTCCGTGATGGCCTCCTCACGCCAGTCCACCAATCCAGAAAGTGGACCTCTGGTCATAGTGAACCACTTCTCGGTCGACGGCGAGCTGCATCTGTACTTGGTGGTTGATCATTTGGTTATCGACCTAGTCTCATGGCGCATCTTGCTCGACGACCTCGAGCAGCTCTTGTCCGGCCGCTCTATCAGCTCCCCATCAATGTCGTTCCGGACTTGGGCTCAGTTGCAGGCTCGCTACGTTACCGAGGAATTGACGCCCGAGACCGTTCAGCCCGGCCGCGTACCCTCATTCTCCCTTTCAGATTGGGGCCTATTGCCGGAGGCCAACCAGTTTGGTAGCCAGGTCCGCCGGCAAATCGTCCTGGACCCAACCAGCACCGAACGACTACTGAGGACCGGCAATACTGCCTTCGCCACCGAGCCTGTGGATCTCCTGCTGAGTGCGGTCGTGGCGGGCTTTCACCAGGCCTTCCCTGGCCGGCGGGTGCCGACGGTCTTCCAGGAAGGACACGGCCGTGAACCCTGGGATGGCAGCATCGATCTCACGCGCACCGTGGGTTGGTTCACCACAATAGCTCCCCTTGTTCTCGGGCCGGACGTGTCGCCCGCGGATTTCGTCTCCCTGGTGCGTCACATCAAGGACGCCCGGCGCAGCATCCCGCGCAACGGGTGGCCGTACTTCGCCACGCGCTTCCTGCATCCACACGGTCCGGACATCTTGGGCGTGGATGGCCCCATGGAGGTGACGTTCAACTACTTTGGTCGTTATCAGCAGCTGGAGCGGCCTGATGCGCTGTTCCAGCGCGTGCAACACGCTGATGCCGGGGAGGATCATATGCAGCCCCTGGCGCCGCGTCTGTCGCTATTTGATATCAGTGCCTGGATCGAGGACGGCTGTGTGGTCATGACTCTCCAACTTCCCACCGCACTGCCGGATTATGATCGCGCCGTTTCCTGGTTTGAAGGCATCCCAGCGACGGTGACGAAGATGCTGCAGACCCTAGGCCATGACCGATGCGGCTTCACATTGAGTGAGTTCCCGGCGTGGCCTAGCACGTATGCCAGCCTTGACTACCTCGCTGCAATTAGCCTCCCGGCCCTGAGCTTGGAACTCTGTGACGTCGAGGACGTTTTGCCGCTTTCCGACATACAGCGGGGGATCTGGCTGAGCCATCGCGTCAACCGCCGCCACTACGCGGTGCAGCGGACATGGCGTGTCATTGTCCCCGAGGGCCAGGGCTCCGTCACGCAGCTCGTGGCCCGACTGCAGCGGGCCTGGCAGGAGGTGGTCAACCGCCACGCCATGCTGCGCAGCGTCATCATTGAGGACCTCCCCCAGACCTCGGGCCCAGTGCAGGTGATCCTTCGCTCCGCAGTAGCCGTCGTGGACATTGTTCCCGCCTCCTCGAAAGTCAACGACGATGAAAGTTACCAGGTAGGGAGGTTGCTGCATCGACTCACCATCTGGACCGACACCGCCACGGGCGTCGTGCACTGTCGCTTGGGCATCAATCACGTTCTGGTGGACGGGCAGTCTGTGTACGTGCTCGAGCAAGAATTCCTCCAGGCCTGCAACCGCGAGCTGTTGGGGCCCAAAGAGGAGTCCTCCTCCGCCGCTGCATTCCCGCATTATCTCCGCCACCTGCAGGCCGAGGACCAGGCCGAAGCCCTGGCGCACTGGAAGCAGCGCCTGGGCGATCTACAGCCTTGCCTGCTCAGTATCCTCGATGACAACCACCTCCCAGACGGTCGGGGGAACTTTCCCACGCTCGGCCGGGTCGTGGTGCCGCTGACGGCACAAAGTACCGCCGCGCTACTATCGTTTGGCAGCCAACACGGCCTCACGCCGGCCACCTTGACGCAGTACGCCTGGGCCCTGGTGCTGATGTTTTTCACCAACATGGAAACACCATGCTTTGGGTACTTGACCTCGGACCGCGAGCTCCTGGCCGGGGAGGACATCGACACGGCGGTTGGCCCCTTCTTGCGTCTGCAGATCGCTGCCTTTGACTTTTCGCAGCGTCAGACCGTACTAGAGGGCCTGGCCGAAACCCAGGAGGCCGTGCTCAGCGGCCTGGCCCATCACTCTCCCTCCTTGGCGGAGCTGCAGCATGCGCTTGCTGTCTCGGGACCTGCCTTCAACACCGTTGTTTCAGTGCAGCGCACGCCCTTGCCGACCACCGGGAAAACCCTCAGCCTCGAGATGGTGGACACGCGCGACCCTACGGAATATGGGGTCACCGTGTCGGTCTACACCGCGGAACACCAGCTCAATATCGAGCTAGAGTACTGGTCCGACGTGCTGTCCCCGGCGCATGCTGACAGTCTGGCCGCCTCGTTTCACGCCATCCTGGAGGAGATGGTACGCCACCCATCTCGCCGGCCAGACGAGCTGGCCTTGCTGGGCGCGCAGGATCGCGAGCAGATCGCCACATGGAACGAGAGTCTACCGTATGCCAGCGAGGGCCCCCTACAGGCGCCAATCGAGGCCCACAGCCACCAAGAGCCGGACCGGCTCGCTGTCGATGCGCACGACGGCACCCTCACGTACCGCGAGTTGAACGACCTCGCCACCCTCGTCGCCGCCCGCCTACAGGCGGAGGGCACGCAGCCGGGGGAGATGATCCCCTTCCTTTTCCACAAGTCGCGCTGGGCGATCGTTGCCATGGTCGGTATCCTCAAAGCTGGGGCCGCGTACGTGCCCATCGACGCCGCGAGGACACCCGCCAGCCGCCGCGCCGTCATCTTCGCGGACTGCCAGGCGGTGCGCATTGTCTGCGCAGCGTCTCTGGAGGAGGAGCTGCTCCAGGCGCATCCAGAACTCCCGGCCGTCGTCGTCGATGGAACCGTCGTGAAGCAATCCCTGGAGGGGTGGCAGCCCGTCCGCGCCGATGGGGATCGCCTCGCATACATCCTGTACACGTCTGGCAGCACGGGCCAGCCCAAGGGCGTGCCCATTTCCCATCGCGCCGTCAGCACCAGCGTGCTGCATCATGGACCAGCGCTCGGCTTTGCCTCCTCGCGCCGGGTGCTGCAGTTCGCCTCGTACGCCTTCGACATGTCCGTGTCGGACATTTTTGCCACCCTGACAGTGGGCGGCTGCGTGTGTGTGCCACGCGAGGAGGACCGTCTGGATCGGCTCGCAGACCTCATCCGCGAGATGAAAGTCGACATGGCCATCCTGACCCCCAGTGCTTCCCGCCTGTTGCAACCCGAGGAAGTGCCCGGGCTCGAGGTCCTGGTCCTAGCCGGGGAGCCGCTGCCGCAGTCTGAGATCACTCGCTGGGCGCCCCGGTTGCGTCTGATGAATGGCTACGGACCGACAGAGTGTAGCATCTACGCCGCTGTCACGCCGGTAGCTGTTCAGCAGCGCGCCCAGATCCTCGGGGCCGGTGTTGGCGCCGCTCTCTGGGTCGTGAACCCACGCAATCACCACCAATTGCTTCCTCTAGGGGCCCTGGGAGAGTTGTTGATCGAGGGCCATACTCTCGCGGCGGGCTACTACGGAGATGCCACCAAGACCGCTGCGGCCTTTTTAGATGCCCCAGCATTTGTGCAGCGCCTCCGCGGCGCCGGTACCAAGGTCTACCGTACGGGCGATATGGTGCGCTACCAGCCCAGTGGCCGCATTCTGTTTAGCCATCGGAAAGACGGCCAACTGAAGGTGCGCGGCCAGCGTGTGGAGACCGGCGAGATCGAGCACTGTCTGCGCCGCCACATCCGCGTCACGGATGCCCTAACCTTTTTGCCCCCCAGTGGCCCGCTGCAGAACACCCTTCTGGCAGTTGTTGAACTGGCCGCGGAGCCTGCGAGAGACTACAAGGATGCGGAGGGCTTGCAGCTGGTCCTTACCCCGGCGACCCGGGCGCTGGCCACGGAGCTCCGAGAAACGTTGACACGCCATCTGCCGACATACATGGTCCCGGGCGTTCTCATCTTCGTGCGCCGGTTCCCGCTGATGGTGTCGGGCAAGGTCCACCGCACCGGCGTACTGCACTGGCTGCAATCGTGGGACCAGGACACGTATCACCGCGCCCGGACACTGTCCGCCATCGGCACAAATGACAAGCAAGATCTCAGTGAGATGCAGCGCCAGATGCGCTCGGTCTGGAGCCAGGTGCTCAACATCCCCGCGGAGCAGATCGGCCTTCACACCCCCTTCCTCAGCGTGGGCGGCGACTCCATCTCGGCCACGCAGGTTGTCACACGGTGCCGTTCGCAGCTGGGCTGGAAGCTGAGCGTTGCAGATGTCATGCGCCATCGTACCATTGCCACGCTGTGCCACGCCGTGCAACCCATGGGGCAGCCGGCAGAGCAAGCCGTGTCCACAACTGTCCCCTTGGAGGAGGGTTTCGCCCTCTCCCCGATCCAGGAATGGCATTTCCAGCAGGCGCCCCAGGGGCAGTCACACTACAACCAGAGCTTCCTGCTTCGAGTCGCTATAGGGCGTCAGATAAGTCCTCAAGCTGTGGACAGAGCACTGGCCACCATTGTCGGGCAGCATCCCATGCTGCGCGCGCGGTTCACCTGCCACAGTGGGGTCTGGACGCAGAAAATAATTAGCGACGTGTCGTCCTCGTACCGACTGACTACACATGAGACCCGATTTACCCAGAGCGAGCATTTGGCTCCGCTGATCCTACATAGCCAACAGGCCCTCAACATCCGCAAGGGCCCGGTGCTCGTGGCCGACTCATTCCACTTGCGTGGCGATCAATGCGTCTTCCTCGCCATCCACCATCTGGTCGTCGACCTGGTCTCGTGGCGCATAATACTGCAGGATCTCGAGGACCTGCTGTCCATCCCCAACCATGCGCTCCCCCCGGCTTCCTTGTCCTACCCTGAGTGGGTCAAGCTGCAGCGTGACCACTGTGATGCGGTCCTATCCAAGGACCTGGGCGCCACGCTGCCCTTCAAAATCCCGGTCGCTGACCTGGAGTATTGGGGCATGGCGGCCCAGCCGAACGCCTACGGGGATGCCGCCGGCTTTTCTGTCACGGTCGATGCCAACACCAGCCAGGTGCTGCTAGGACCCACTTGCAACGGAGCTTATCGGACTGAGCCCACCGAGCTCCTCTTGGTTGCCCTGGTTGCTGGGTTCCGGGCGACCTTCGTGGATCGGGTGGACATGCCGGCCATCCATATCGAAGGCCATGGCCGCGAGCCCTGGGATCCCGCGCTCGACCTCACGCGCACCGTGGGCTGGTTCACCACCATCTTCCCCGTTGTGCTGGCCACTCCGCCTACCACCTGGCACCAGGCCATCCGCCAGGTGAAGGACAGTCTGCGCACTATTCCTGGGAATGGTTGGCCATATTTTGCCTCCAAGCACCTTCGCCAGGGTCCTGCTGAAACCACTCCCGAGATTCTCTTCAACTACCTGGGCCGCTACCAGCAGCTGGAGAAGGCTGATGCTCTGCTGCGGTTGGAGCCCCTGGGTGATCTCCAGGACACCGACGTCGCGCCGGAAATGCCCCGGCCGGCTGTCTTCGAGCTCGCCGCGTGGGTGGAGGCCGGTGCCCTCCGCCTGTTGTGGTCATATCCACGGTCAATAGCACGGGCCAGTCAGGTCACGCAGTGGGCAAAGCACACCCAGCAGGTGCTGGTCGAAATGGCCCGGACGCTGCCGCAGAAGACCCCACAGCACACCCGCAGTGACTTCCCCTTGCTGCCCATGTCTGAGCCCGAGCTGGCCCACCTGGAGGCGTGCGTGGCCGAGACGTATGGGTCGCAGCCTGGGATCATCGAAGACGTATATCTGTGTGCTCCGGTCCAGGAGGGTATCCTGCTCGCCCAGTCCAAGAATCCGTGGCACTATCACGTCCAGTATGTGTGGCAAGTCCAGGACCAGCAGACAGCCCCCAATCTTGACCGCCTCGAGGAAGCCTGGCAGGCTGTTGTTCGTCGTCATTCCGTCCTGCGTACTGTATTCCGCGACGATCTCACCGGTAGTGGCCAATTCGCCCAGTTGGTGCTGCGGGATCTTGACGTGCGCATCCCGCGCCGGCACCTGCAAGGCTCACGCGACGCCGTCCTGGTTGCCCTGGCCACGCAGCCCCTGGAAGCATTCCCCCCAATGCACCCTCCGCATCGGGTCACCGTCTACACGACCGATGCGGCCGAGGTGTTCGTGCGTTTCGAGGTGAGCCACGTACTCACGGACGGGACGTCAATGTCTGTCCTTCGCCGCCACTGGCAGGACGCCTATCAAGATCCGGCTGCGGCAGCGGATGCGCCGGCCGGCATGCTTTACTCGCAGTATATTAGCTACCTGGCGCGCCGGCCACGCGCGGATGACCTGAAATACTGGGCCTCCTACCTAGCAGACGTGCCAGCGTGTCATCTCCCGACGGCGATTCCCGCGGCTCCGACGTCACCGGATCGGATGGCCATCCTTGATGTGGCCGTCCCCAATCTGACGGCCCTGACGGCGGTGCGTCAAATGCGCGGCGTGACTCTCTTTAATATGCTGCAAGCCGCCTGGGCACTCGTACTCCGCCGCTATCTAGGACAGGACCAGGTGTGCTTTGCATACGCCACGTCCGGGCGCGACCTGCCCCTTGACGGCATCGAGGACGCCATCGGGCCCTTCATCAGCGTGCTGCCATGCAAGGTCGAGTATCATCCCGACGCTTCCCTGCCAATGTGCGATCTATTACAGCAGGTTCATGAGGACGTTTTGGCGGGCTCTGAACGGGCCCGCATATCCCTGGCAGAGATTCACAGCGCTGCGCAAGTCGCCGGGCACCTCTTCAACACGCTCGTCTCCTACCAGGTGCAGCGCAGCGAGGTGGTCGAGTCGAGACTGGCCTTCCGCACCGAATTCACCGAGGATCCCGCCGAATACGACATTACCTTGCATGTTACTGACGACGGAACTGATCTGGCGGTCTGCTTCAGCTACTGGCAGTCCAAGTTCTCGGACCGTCAGATTGCCATCCTGGCGGAGACCTTGCAGGACGCGCTCGAGGATCTTGGCCATGCAGCGGTGCGCAGCCATGCCGACGCTGAGTGGCATAGGCTGGCCACATGGAACAGCCATGACCTACCGACTGCGAACGACACTGTTATCTCGGGCATTTCCGAGAGCGCGGTGCAGCACCACGACCAACCTGCCATCGTTGCTCGCGACGGAACACTCACATACCAGCAGCTCGAGGCATTGTCGTCCCAGCTGGCGCATCGCCTGTACCATGACTACGGCATCACGCGTGGGCATCACGTCCCACTGCTGGTGGAGAAGTCCGCTTTGGCGGTGGTGCTGATGTTGGCGGTTTTGAAGGCCGGCGCTGCCTACGTGCCGCTAAACATTCAGGATCCCACCGTCCGCATGAAGGAGCTGTGCCACCGTGTGCAGGCGCCGCTGATCCTCTGTAGTACCACCTGGCACCAGCGGGCTGCCACGCTGGGCTCACCTGCCCTGGCGTTGAGCCTTCAGGGCATTGCTTCCGGACTGAACGACGCCCGACCTCGCAACTGGTGCCATCCGGAGAGCACCGCCAACGATGTCGCATACGTGCTGTTCACTTCGGGCAGCACCGGCACCCCCAAGGGTGTTGTCGTGGAGCATGGTGCTGTGACCGCCAACCTGCGCGGTCTGGGCCCGGCTTTCGGACTTAGTGCGGCTGCACGCGTGCTGCAGTTCACGTCATTCATCTTCGATGTCTCAGTGATCGAGATCCTTGGGTCCCTGCTCCACGGCGCGTGTATCTGCATGCCCACCGAGAGCGAGCGCCTGGAGGATCTGCCCGGCGTCATCGGCCGGCTGGAGGCAACCTGGATGTTCCTGACCCCGACAGTGCTAGCTACCGTGCGGCCCGACGAGATCCCCAGCATGCGTAACATTGTCATGGGCGGGGAGCTCGTCCCACGCGCACTTATCCAGCAGTGGTCCCCCTATGTCCGTGTGCAGATCGGCTATGGCCCAACAGAGTGCTGCGTCTTCACCCTGCTGGAGGACTCTGCCGGTCATGCTGCCGCCCACGGCGACAGTATCGGCCGGGCGCCTACGGCTCACGTGTGGATAGTTGACCCAACCAACCACGAGCGCCTCACACCTATTGGTGCTGTTGGCGAGCTGCTGGTTCAAGGACCCCTGGTCGCACGCGGCTACCTGGCTGATGCAGATCGCACCGCGGCGGCTTTCATTGATGCCCCCGCGTGGGCCCGGGCCCACGGCCGCATTGGACGCATGTACAAGACCGGCGATCTGGCCCGGTTTACCCCCGATGGACGGGTGGAATATCTCGGCCGGCAGGATGACCAGGTGAAGCTGCATGGCCAGCGGGTGGAGATGGGTGAGATCAACCACCATCTTTACGCCGCACTACCCTCCTCCCTGCAGGCCACCGTCGACGTGCTTCCACTGCCTGCCGCTGGTGTGGACCGCACCCTCGTGGCGTTCCTGGCGCCCCGAACTACGACCAAGGCCGACCAGGGCCTCAAATTGGCGAGTGATGCCGTGCCAGTCAGTCTCGTCCGCGAGCTACGTCGCGCGCTGCTTGCAGGGCTGCCACGGCATATGGTTCCGGCCTACTTCGTCCCGGTGACCGCGCTGCCCATTTCCTCCACGGGGAAGCTCGACCGGCGCTGCCTGCGTGCCTGGGCGGCCGAATTAACCTCCACCGCGGTGGTGCCGTGGGCGGGACTCGGTGACATGACCGACGGAGACGAAGATGCTATTGATGCGGCCGCCCCTTCCTCTCCTGGCGCTGAGGTGCTGCGTCAGCTCTGCGCTGAGGTGCTCCAGTGCAACCCACAGCGCATCCGCTGGCGGGAGAGCTTCTTTGCCCTGGGCGGAGACTCCATGCGAGCCATGACCCTCGTCTCTCTCGCCCGGCGCCGCGGCTGGCGGCTCACACTGCCAGCTATCTTCGCCGCTGCGTCGCTGCGTGAGCTGGCGGATGTCTGCTTGCCGGGTGAGGACTCGACCTCTGCGGTCCGTGAGATTGCACCGTTCTCGCTGCTACCATCGTCGGCGGTGTCAGCCTGGCAGGATGCGGCGCGGACGCAGTGTACCAGCGCCGAGATTGTCGATGTGCTGCCGTGCACGCCACTGCAGGAAGGGCTGATGGCGCTCTCCCTTAAAAAGCCCGGCACTTATGTCTACCAGCATGTTTTCCGTCTCACGGATGACGCAGATCCGCGTGCCTTCCAGCAGGCAGTGAACAGTGTCGTGACTGCCAACCCAATCCTACGCACCCGCCTCGTGCAACACGAGGCGGTTCTTTGTCAGGCCATCGTGCGCAACCCCATTCGTTGGCATACAGCGGTGAATCTGGAGAAGTATCTAGCCAAGGACCAGCAGCAGACAATGGGATTGGGCGTTCCACTGGTGCGCCTAGCCCTAATCGATGACCGCTTCTTCGTCCTGACGGCTCATCACGCCCTCTACGACGGCTGGTCGCTGGAGCTGGTGCTGGAGCAGATTGATGCCGTCTACAGGGGGCGACAGGTGTCTTCGGGGCTCCCATTCGCCCACTTCGTGCAGCACCTGCGCACCATGGATCGAGTAGCTGCTGAGCAGTACTGGCGTCAGCGACTCGATACTGCCGCTGGGGTCGCGTCCAGCTTCCCAGCCATCGCGCCCCACCAGGACCCCGTTGCAGACCGGTCCGTTGTATCCGAGCTGCCGCTCCAACGCCATCCCGGGTCAGATGTGACAACGGCGACACTTGTGCGCGCCGCCTGGGCGGTTGTGCTGGCACGTTATACCAACAACGCCAACGTTGCGCACGGAATCACACTCTCCGGCCGGAGTGTGGCTCTAGACGGCATCGAGCGTCTACAGGGTCCAACTATCACTACGGTGCCGGTGCATCTCAATGTGGCTAGCGAGGAGCTGGTTCCACACTTCTTACAACGTATACAACAGGACAGCACATCCATGATGCCCTTCGAGCAGCTTGGGCTGCAGCATATCCAGCGCCTCAGTGCTGCGGCGCGTGAGGTCTGCGACGTGCGCAATCTGCTGCTCATCCAGCCCATGCGTCCCAAATCCCAGCAATCCCAGTCTGTGTTGAACCGGTCTCACGACCACCGCGGAGACAGCGTCCTCTCTTATGCCCTGGTGCTCGAATGCACTCTCCTCCCCACGGCAATCGAGGTGGTTGCTTCCTATGACTCCTCCGTGTTGGCGCCGGAACAGATCGCCCGCCTCGTGCGTCACTTTGACCAGGCCCTCACAGCGCTGGCCTGCGAGGACGCTGACATGGCGGTGGGCGATATCGACCTGTGCACGGCTTCCGACCTCGAGACCATTCGCACGTGGAATGCCACGGTGCCCCTTCGCCAGTCTATCTGCTTCCCGGATCGCCTCCACGCCAACGCCCTGCAGCGCCCCAATTCCCCAGCGCTGGTGTCCTGGGATGGTACGCTGACCTACAGGGAGCTCGACCGGCTGTCCTCACGGCTGGCTGCTTACTTGCAACATGGGCTACACACGCGCCCAGGCAGCTACATTCCCCTATGCTTTGAAAAGTCGAAGTGGGCGGTCGTCGCCATGATCGCCGTACTGAAGGCCGGCTGCGCCTTTGTACCGCTGGATCCCGCCTCGCCGGACAATCGCCTGGAGTGGACGTGCCAGACTGTGGATGCTAGCCTGCTCCTTTGTTCACGCAAGCAACAGACGCGGCACCTGTTGGCCGCCACCGTCGTGATCGATGCCGCTCTGGTCGACCGGCTACCGGAAACCCCCCCAGCCTCCTGCGCGCCCGTTGACCCCCGTGCGACAGCCTACGTGCTGTTCACGTCCGGTAGCACCGGCGCCCCCAAGGGAGTCGAAATGGCCCATGACGCCCTTTGCACCAGCATGGAGGCGCACGGTCGCATCTTGCAGCTGGGTCCAGACTCGCGCGTCCTCCAGTTCGCGGCATACACCTTCGATGTCATGATCGGCGAGACCTTCACCACACTGCTTCGGGGCGGCTGCGTGTGTATCCCGTCTGACACGGACCGCACCAGCCGCCTGGTGCCCTTCATGAACGAGACCCAGGTCAACTGGGCCACCCTGACGCCTACCCTCGTTCAGCGCCTGTCGCCTAATGCCCTCCCACACTTGCGCACCCTAGTGTTCACCGGGGAGAAGATCCTACCCGCGCTAATTGACACCTGGGCAGACCGAGTACAATGCATCAACGCCTACGGGCCCACGGAGGCCTGCATCTGGTGTGTCCAGACGCCCCTGGCCCGCGGCCGCAGCACGGCCACCACCATCGGCCACGCTGTCGGGGGCACAACCTGGATTGTCGATCCTCACCAAGTAGACCGTCTGGCCGCCATTGGGGCCGTCGGTGAGCTTGTCGTGGGCGGTCACACGCTGGCCAAGGGATATCTGCATGATGCTCCCCGGACCGCCGCGGTATTCATCGACGCCCCCCGCTGGGCCACGGTGCTGGGTGTGCAGCCGACGCGGTTCTACAAGACCGGCGACTTGGCGTACTACGCCCCAGATGGCACCATCCACTTTGTCGGGCGCAAGGACGCCCAGGTCAAGGTGCGAGGCCACCGCATTGAGCTGGGCGAGATCGAACACCACTTGGCCGCGTCACCTGTCACCCGCCAGGGCCTAGTCGTCCTGCCCCAGTCGGGTCCTGGCCAAGGCCGTCTGGTGGCCATGGTCGCATTGGCCGACGCCCAAGCGGACGATGCGCTGGACCGTCTGCAGGAGGAGCTCGCCAGTCAACTGCCTCCCTACATGGTGCCCCAGGACTGGATCGCCGTGGAGCAGGTGCAGACCATGGTCTCGGGCAAGGCGCACCGGCGGGCCGTGCAGTCGTGGCTGGAAGCCATGAGCATGGACGAATATCGCTGCCGAGCCCGCGCAGGTACCTCCACCACCTCAACGCCCGGGTTTGCTGCATCGACAACACAGACAACCCCACCGAGTGACCCCCGGGAAGCGCAACTGCGGGTCATTTGGAGCAAGGCGCTCAACGTCCCCGGGGGCGAGATTGCACGGGACGTGTCGTTCATGCGCCTGGGTGGTGACTCCATCTCTGCCATGGATGTCATGGCGCGCTGCCAGGCCGCTGGTCTCTCCCTCAACGTGCAGGACATCCTGCGCTACAAGACTATCGCGCGCCTTGCCCAGCGTCTAGCGATGAAGGGGGACGGTGTGCGGACGCCTCGTCCAGTGCCACAGCAGCCAGCCCTGGCCACGGACGAGAACAGGGCCGTCGCGCTATCACCTATCCAAAGGCTGTACTTTACCCTGAACCCGAACGGCCAGCACCACTTCAACCAGAGCGTCCTGGTGCGTCTCATGCGCACTGTCCCCGTCGAGACTCTGCACGCAGCCGTCGCCACCATTGTCCGCCACCATTCGATGCTGCGCGCCCGTTTTGTCCGCAACCAGGGCACCTGGACGCAGTCCATTTCGCCGGATGTTGACGGAGCATTCGTCTTCCGCGTGTGTCCCGTGGCCTCGAAAGAAGAGGCGGCCCGCTTCGCTGTGCAGAGCCAGTGTGCCCTAAATTTTGAGCGGGGACCGGTCCTGGCTGTGGATGTGTTCCAACTGCCCGCGGAGACCCTCCTCGGGCTGGTGGCGCACCATCTGGTGATCGACGCCGTATCCTGGCGCATCATTCTGCGCGACCTGGAGGCCCTGCTCCTGGGGGGGAACCTGGCGCCTGGGATGTCCCCACTGAGCTTCCTCCGTTGGTGTGATCTACAGGCCGCCCATGTGGCCCAGCATATTGTTCCAGCGCAAACCCTTCCGGCAGCCTGTCCAGCGGCTGACCTTGCATATTGGGGAGTGGATGCAACGAGCCCCAACCCCGTGGGCGACACGACCATGATGGAGTTCACGCTGGACCCGTCCACCACGGCCACCCTGCTGGGACCTGCCAACAAGGCCTTGGACACCGAACTGGTCGACCTTCTGTTGGCCGCCCTGTCCTTTTCCTTTTCCCAGACCTTCCGAGACCGCCCTGCACCGCCCATTTTCCACGAGGGTCATGGTCGCGAGCCCTGGGACGCGTCCCTGGACCTGTCTGGGACGGTCGGTTGGTTCACCACGCTGCACCCCGTCGTGCGGCAGGGTGCACAGTCCGGCGACACCTTCCTGGATGTGCTGCGCCAAACCCGCGATGCACGCCGGGCAACCCCCGCCAATGGCTGGCCCTACTTCGCCTCCCATCCGGTCCTGCCCCCCATGGAGGTCGTTTGCAACTATCTCGGTGTGTACCAGCAACTGGAAGACCCGGAGGCCCTTCTCGCCGCAGCGTCATGGGGGCCCGCGTTGGCCCCGTCTGATATGGCCCCCGACGTGCGGCGCTTCAGCATCGTGGATGTGTCCGCAGCGGTCCGGCGCCAGGCTCTGCAAGTTGCCCTGCACTTCCCCCGGAACCTGCAGCACGCGGACCGACTGCGTCGCTGGGCCGAAACCCTCGAAGACACTCTCCGTCAGGCGCCGGCGCTGCTCCGTGCCGAGGCTGCGCGCCAGTACACTGTCAGCCACTTCCCACTGCTGGAACCCACGACCTCGCCGGAGGAGCTGCAAGATCTTCTCGCCGTCCGCCTGCCCAGCCTCGGGATCATGGACCCTGACTCCGTGGAGGATCTCCTACCATGCACACCCACGCAGGAGGGCATCCTGCTCAGCCAGAGCAAGCAGGCCGACCGGTACCAGCTCGTACTGTCCTACGCCCTCACCCACTCGTCCGGCCAGCCGATCGACGGCACCCGTGTACACTCGGCATGGGCCAGCGTCGTGCAACGCCACTCGGCCCTACGCACCGTCTTTCTCGCGGCCCAAAATGGCCGGTTCCTGCAAGTGGTGCTCAAGCGCATTCCGGACGATCATTCCGTGCAGGGCCCTCGTCTCCCGCACCAGGTTGCAGTCGACGCCGCCGGCATCCTCACGCTGCACATCCACCACGCTGTCGTGGACGGCTTCTCCATCGGCATCCTCCTGCGCGACCTCCGCCTGGCTTATGACGATGCCCTCCACGCCCTCCCTCCAGCCACACCCTACCGCGCTTTGGTCGAGCACCTGCGGACCCCGGAGACCGGCCTGGCCCGCGCCTACTGGCACGGCCGGCTGGCTGGTGCACCAGGCACGCTGTTGCCTTCGCAGTCCCCAGATACCAGCACGGATTGGCATGTCACCTCGGTGCCGTCCCATGACTGGACCGACATGCGCGTATTCTGCCGGGAGCTCGAGATCACCCCCTTTATCCTGCTGCAGGCCGCCTGGGCCCTCACCCTAGGTCTGTATGCCGACGCACAAGACGTGACCTTTGGGTACGTCGCGTCTGGTCGCAACCTGCCCATCCCCGGCATTGCCGACGCGGTGGGCCCGTATATGCAGATGCTGGTGGCCCGCGTCGACCTGACGGCCGCGCCCACGGGACGCGCCCTGCTGGAGCGCCTGCAGGATGACTTCCTCGACGCCCTGGACTACCAGACTGCCTCGCTGCTGGAGCTGCATCACGACCTGGGCCGCGCCGGCCGCCCGTTGTTTAATACCAGCATGTCGCTGCAGCGCGACGACGCTGGAGCCGCCCCGCCAGCGGGCCTCCAGTATGCGCAAACCCTGGCCCACGATCCCAGCGAGTTCGACATCCATCTGAGTATTGCGGATGCCCCGGGGGCACCCCCAACCGTCACCATGACAAGCAGCCCGGGGTTCGCCTCTGCAACAGCGGTAGAGCGCGTGGCGCACACCCTGGGCCATGTGGTCACGGTCCTTATGCGCCATGTGGATGACCCGGTTGATCGTCTCCCCGTGCTGAGCGCGCACGACCAGCAGCAGCTCGATGCCTGGGCCGGCCCGGACCTGGCCAGCAAATTGGTGGACCGCTGCATCCACAGCGAAATTCTCGAGCAGGCGTCCCTGTGGCCGGATGCTCTGGCCGTCGACGCGCATGACGGGGCCTTTTCTTACGCCGAGCTGGACCGGCTCAGCGCGCGCCTGGCAGCCCATCTGCGCGATACCTGGGGCGTCGTCCGCGGCATGATCATCCCCCTCTGCTTTGACAAGAGCCGCTGGGCTGTGCTGGCCATGCTGGCCGTCTGGCGCGCGGGGGCAGCCTTTGTGCCCCTGGATCCCCGCCATCCCCACCAGCGGCTCGTCCGCATGCTGGCCGATGTCGCGGCCCCCATGGTGCTCGGCCCCGCGGATACCTCCGCCAGCGCTCATACCCTTGGTGTTCCTGTGGTCCCGGTTGACGCCGCCGCCCTGGCCGTGCTCGCCGTGCGGGACGAAGCTGCCCCCGTAGCGCCCCAACCCCAGCCGGCCACCGATGTGGCCTACGTGATCTACACCTCCGGCTCGACCGGCGTGCCCAAAGGTGTGGTGATCGAGCACCGAGCCTTCGTCTCCATGGCACGGCAGCTGGCCCCGCGGGTGCGCATTAACGCCTCCTCCCGCGTGCTGCAGTTCTCGGCCCTCACCTTCGACGCCTCGCTCATGGAGATCGTCGTCCCGCTGTTGCACGGCGGCTGTGTGTGCATGCCGTCGGCCACGGAGCGTATGGATGACCTGGCAGGGGTCATCCGGCGCAGTCGCTGCACATGGGCCTTCCTGACCCCGTCGGTGGCCAACATGCTGCAGCCGGACACTGTCGGTCCGCATCTGCGCACCATTACCGTTGGGGGCGAGAACGTGCCCAGCGAGCTGTTTGCCCTCTGGGACGCCACCCATCAAGTGCAGCTGATGAATGTCTACGGCCCGACTGAGTGCGCCGCCATCTCCACTGTCAACACCGAGTCCACCTACCGCGAGGGCCCCGACATCGGCACCTCCTTCTTCCGGGCCTGGGTGGCTGACGGGCGCAACCCGGCACGCCTGCTGCCCATCGGCTGCGTCGGCGAGCTCCTGCTCGAGGGCCCTGGCCTGGCTCGGGGATACCTGCACGACGAGGAGCGCACGGCAGCCGCCTTTCCCACGGTGCCCCTGCTGCCCGGAACCGCCCGGCGCGTCTACCGCACGGGTGACTTTGTGCGCTTCCACGACGACGGCAGCATCCGCTTCCTCGGGCGCCGCGATGCCCAGGTCAAGCTACACGGTCAGCGGCTGGAGCTCCCCGAGGTGGAGTTCCAACTGCGCCGCGTCTTTGCATCCGCGTCGCATGTTGCCGCGGCAGTGTTGGCCCTGCACGGCGCCCCGCCGGTGCTGGCGGCCTTTGTGCTACACCCGGCGGAGAGTCCGGAGACTGCCCCGGCTGTCCCCCCGGAATGGCCCACGGCGCTCCTGCCACGCACCCGTGGGGAGGCTGAGGCGCTGCTTGCCCAAGCCCTGCCGTCGTATATGGTCCCGCGCGTCTTTGTCCCCGTCGTGGGCATCCCGCTGTCCCCGTCCGGAAAGCTCGATCGCCATGTCTTGACTCGATTGGCCACCGATCTCAGCCAGGACCAGCTCGCGGCCCTGACCGCGACGGCGGCACGGCCGCGACGATGCCTCGTGGGCCCCAAGGAGACCATCCTGGGCGCCATCTGGGCCGCCGTCCTCGGCCTGGCCCTCCCCAGTATCGGCCCTGATGATGACTTCTTCCGCCGCGGCGGTGACTCCCTCGGGGCCATGAAGGTGGTGGCCGAGGCCTCGGCTCGAGGGCTCCGGCTCAGCGTTGCCGACATCTTCGCCAGCCCCCGCCTGGAGGATCTCGCGCACGCGTTGAGTGGCGCCCCTACGATGGAGAATTCGACCCCCGAGGCCATTGACGCCTTTTCCCTGCTTACCCTGGAGCGGGAGCCCGCCATTTCCGAGGCCGCCGCCGCCTGTCAGGTGGCCCCCGAGGCGATTCAAGATATCTTCCCCTCTCTGCCCCTCCAAGAAGGGCTCATTGCCATGTCCGGGCGGCGCACGGGGCTCTACGTCTCGCAACATGTTTTCCGCCTCCCCCGCGACATTGATCTTGCCCAGCTGCGCCATGCCTGGACGACTGTCGCCGGTGGCATCCAGGCCCTCCGCACGCGGGTCGCCCCCCTGGGCCCCGATGCCCGCTCCCACCAGATCGTGGTCACCGAGGATATCCCGTGGACGGTGTGGCCCGGTGAGCTGGACGACTTTTGCCGCGCGGACCGGCGCATTCCCATGGCAGCAGGGGACCGACTGACCCATTTCACCGTCGTCGGATCGGGCGACTACTTCGTGCTGACGGCCCATCATGCCGTCTACGACGGATGGTCGCTGCCACACATGTTGAAGGCCGTCGAGGAGGTCTACGCCCGCCGCGCCTGGACGCCGAGTCCCGGCCTGCAGGGCCTGATCCGCCAGGTCCAGGAGACCGATGCCGCGGCGCAGGACGCTTTCTGGAAGGCTTACCTTGACGGCCACCCGGTCGTGCAGTTCCCAGCCTACCCCTCGGCCGACTACGAGGCCCTCGCCAGCGCCTGCATGACGCACCACATTACGGGGTTGACAGCCCTGGGCGTGTCCGCCACATTCACCACGTCCACGGTCATCCGGGCTGCCTGGGCCCTCGTGCTCGCGCAGTACACCGGCAGCGCCAGCATCAACTTCGGCATGATCCTCTCGGGTCGCACGGCGGCCGTCACGGACGTGGACCGCATGGTCGGGTCCGCCATCACCAACGTTCCCGTACGGTTGACGGTGGACTGGGGTGGGGAGTCAGTGGCCAGCTATCTGGCCCGCGTCCAGCACGAGGCCGCGGCCATGATCCCCTTCGAGCAGACCGGGCTGCACCACATCCAGAGCCTGAGCCACGACGCACATGCGGCCTGTCGCTTTGGCAGTCTGCTCAATATCCTGCCGGGCACGTCCGACGCCCTGCGGCCCCCGACCGCCGTTCTGGGGGACCCGCTGCCGCTGGAGGACGGGGTCAACTTCCACACCTACCCTCTAAACGTCACCTTCGTCGTCGACCCCGATACGGTGTCGCTGACCAGCCACTATGATCCCCGCCTTCTCAGCAGTGCCGAGCTGGCGCGTCTGCACCACACCTTCGAGACCGCCCTGCGTGCCCTCGGCGACGCGGCCAACCAGACCCAGCCGCTGGGCCAACTCCCCCTGACCAGCGCACAGGATGTTGCCAGCATCCGCGCCTGGAACCAGAACACGCCTCCCCCGGCCCCGGAATGTATCCACGACGTGATCCGCCAGCGCGCCGCCGAGAATCCGGATGAACTGGCCGTCGATTCCTGGGACGGCGCGTTCACATACGCCGACCTGGACCGGCTCACCGACCAGCTGGCCACCCATCTCGTGCGCGACCACGGCGTGCAGCCCGGCGACAGGATCCCTGCACTGTTTGAAAAGTCCAAGTGGGCGCTGGTCGCCATGGTGGCCATCCTCAAGGCCGGCGCCGTGCTGGTGCCGATGGCCATCTCCTTGCCCCCGGCCCGTCTGGCCAGCATGGTGCACCAGACTGCCTGCCAGGTGATGGTCTGCTCCGAGCCCGCCTTGGCCTTGGCCCAGGAGCTGCTGGCAGAGGCCCCGGCCCGCGTGGCCGTCCCCATCTCCGATACCGTCTGGCCAGCCTCCGTGGACCGCGGGCATGGCGATGCGTCCGCGCTGGCCGGCCGTGGCACCCCCGAGCAGCCTGCGTATGTCATATTCACCTCCGGCTCGACCGGCGTGCCCAAAGGCGCCATCATCACGCACTCGGCCTTTGTGACCTGCACCTACCAGCAACAGGCTGCGCACCTGCCCCTCGGCCCCGGCGCGCGCGTCTTGCAGTTCTCGGCCTTCTCCTTTGATATCTGCCTGCAGGAAACCCTGGCCCCGGTCATGCTGGGCGCCTGCGTGTGTTTTCCATCCGAGGACGACCGCATCAACGACCTGGTCGGCTTCATCAACCGCAAAGGGGTGACGTGGGCCTCGCTGACGCCCACCGTGGCCAGCACCCTATCTCCCGCCCAGGTGCCCTCCCTGCGCGCCCTGGGCATCGCCGGCGAGGCCGCCACGCAAACCGTGGTCGACCTGTGGGCTGACGCCGTCGACCTCACGAATCGGTATGGCCCGGCCGAATGCACCATCGAGTGCCTAGTCCGCCCCCATCTCACCCGCGACACCGATCCCCTGAATGTGGGCTGGCCGCTGGCCGCGGCCTGGGTGGTCGATGCCACGGACCATCACCGCCTGGTCCCCGTCGGCGGCATCGGAGAACTCATCATCGGCGGGCCCATCGTCGGCGCCGGCTACCTGCACAGCCCGGACCAGACCGCGGCGGCCTTCATCGATCCCCCGCGCTGGGCGGACGCCGTGGATGCCACCTCCCTCCGCATGTATAAGACCGGCGATCTGGTCCAGCAGCGGCCGGACGCGTCCTACCGCTACATTGGCCGCAAGGACCTGCAGGTCAAGGTGCGCGGACAGCGCGTGGAACTCGGCGAGATCGAATTTCATCTGCACGCGCAAACCGTGGTGCGCCAGGCCGTCGTCCTGCTGCCCAAGACCGGGCCCTATGCTCGACAGCTGGTGGCGGTGGTCGTCCCGACGGAGATCGCCAGCCCCGACGACCGTCCCATGATGGCCCTCGTCCTGGCCCCAGCCTTGATCGCCACGCTGCACGACGCCCTCTTCCAGGCCCTGCCCGCCTACATGGTGCCCGAGGCCTGGGCCCCCGTGACGGCGTTCCCGCTCAACGCGTCCAACAAGGTGGACCGCCGACAGCTGCTCGTCTGGGTGGAGGCCCTCCCGGCTGCGTGCCTGGCCGGCAGCACGGCGCCTGTCGAGGAGCCCCCGGTCTCTGAGCTGGAGCGCGTGCTCCAGCGCATCTGGGCGGACGTGCTCAACGTCCCCGCCGCCACCATCGGCCGCCACACGCCTTTTGGCAGCCTCGGCGGGGACTCCATCTCGGCCATGCAGCTGGTGGCCCGCGGCCGCGCCCACCAGCTCGCCTTCAAGGTCGGTGATGTGCTCCGAGCCAAGACCATTGCCAGCCTGGCCGCCCTGGTGCAATCGACACCGGCCATGCCGACCCCTGCCCTGGCCCGCCTCGACGACGGACAGGCCTTCGCGCTGACCCCTATGCAGGAGCTGCACTTCCGCAGCGACCCCGCCGCCGAGCGTTACTTCGTGCAGAGCTTCTTGCTGCAGGTGCGCGAGCCGGTGCGTGCGGCCCACCTGACCGCGCTGGTGCAGCACCATGCCATGTTGCGCGCACGCTTTGTCCGTGGGTCCGATGGGCAGTGGACGCAATTGATCACGGGGGATGTGGCCGGCTCGGTGGACTTCACCCGGGTCGATACGGCTTGTCTGCAGGACATGCGTCGCGCCATTCAGGCGGCCAAACAGAGGGTGGACATCCAGCATGGGCCCCTGCTGGTCGCACGCCAGTTCCGGGACGTCCTGTTTCTCACCATCGATCATCGGGTGATTGACCTGGTCTCCTGGCGCATTCTGCTGGAGGATCTGACCACCCTGCTGGAACGGGGAGCTGCCACGAGCTTGCCACCGGTTCCGGTGTCCTATCCGCAATGGGATATATATCAGCAGCAGCAGCAGCAGCAGCAGCAACACCAGCAGCAGCACGAAGACCCTGCCAAGTGGTCAGCTCTCCCTCCGGTAGATCTCGACTACTGGGGACTGGAGGAGCCTCCCACGGTCGGTCAGTTGACCACCGAGACCGTGGTCATTTCGGAGGACATCTCGGCCCTCCTGCTGACCGGACATCCCCAGCGCCTCGGTCTCGAGACTGTCGAGATTCTGGCCACCGCCATGCTCGCGGCCTTCGCCCACTGCTTCACGGACCGCCATCTACCCGCCCTCTTCCTCGAGGGCCATGGCCGCCCCGAGGAGCTCGACCTCTCGCGCACCGTCGGATGGTTCACCACGCTCTTCCCGGTCGTCCTGGCATCCACCGCCCCGCTGCATTCCCTGGCCCAGCTCCTCCTGCAAGTCAAGGAGGCGCACCGCATCGCTCGCCAGGCCGCCAGGGCCTCCTTTGGAGCCGCGGTGCGCCGGCGCTCCCCGCAGCTGCAGCAGCAAGAGATCCTGCTGAACTACGCCGGGCACTACCAGCAGCTGGAGCGGGCTGACGCCGGCCTGGTCCCGGTCTCGGACGACCTCGCCGTCGCACTGGCCGTGCCAGACCTCCATCCGGCCTCCCCCCAGGGCCCGCTGTTCCACATTGCCGTCCGCGTGGACCGTGACCGTCTCCGCTTCGACTTTGCTTTCCCTACCACCTTGCAGCAGCAGGCCCGCGTTCGGGACTGGATCCAGCAGTCCCAGGACGCCCTTCACCGGTTAGCGGAGGACGTCCTGCCCCGCCTGTTGGCGGCCTACACCCCCAGTGACTTTCCGCGCCTCCATCCCCTCGGCCGCAGCGTGCCCGCCATCGTGGCCTGCGCCCGCGCCCAGCTATCGTCGACCGCATACTCCCGGATCGCCGACATCGCGCCCTGCTCCCCCGTGCAGCAGGGCATCCTGCTCAGCCGCACGAAGAACCCGCAGCACTATCAGACCGCCTGCGCCTGGCGGGCCACCTCGCCCCATGGCACCCCCATCGACGTGGGCCGCCTGGCGGCGGCCTGGCAGCGGGTAGTCGACCGCCATCCAGTGCTGCGGACCTGCTATATCGGCGGGTCGGACGAGGTCGGCGACTTCTATCAGGTCCTCCTGGCCCACGCCGCCGCCCCCGTCGATCACCTCACGGTGCCGGCCCAGCCCGACTTTGCGGCGGCGGCCGCCCGGCCCCTATCGGAGCTGCCGCACCGGCTGACGGTGTACTCCCTGCCCGATGGCACGGTCTTCTGCCGGCTCGAGATCAGCCACGCTAGCACGGATGGGGCCAGCCTGGCCATCCTCGTCCAGGATCTGTGCCGCGCGTACGACCACCCGGACGCGCCCCTGCCGCCGCCCACCCTCACGCCCGGGGCGTACATAGACTACCTCCAGCGCACGGCGGGGGAGGCCTCGCTGGCATACTGGCAGGACTATCTCGCTGGGGCCTCTCCGTGCCATTTCCCGGCCCTCGACGACGACCATCCGGACCCCGTCCCGACGAGCCACACGGCGCGCGTGGCTCTGACCGACCGCGACACGGCCCGGCTCCGTGCGCTCTGCCACGCCCTCGGGGTGAGCCCCTTCCAAGTCTTCCAGACCGGCTGGGCGGTGGTGTTGCGGGCGTACACCGGCACCGACGACATCACCTTCGGGTACCTCGTCTCCGGCCGCGATCTGCCGCTGGACGGCCTCGAGCATGCGGCGGGGGCCTTTATCAACCTGCTCCCCTGTCGCGTGCAATTCGACGACGCCGCCGCCCCCATGTCCACCGTCATTCAGGCCCGGCGGGAGGAGTACGTCGACGCGCTGGCCCACCAGACCGTGCCGCTCGCGCACGTCCAGCACGCCTTGGGCCTGGGGGGCGAGCGGCTCTTCAACTCGGTCCTCTCGCTGCAGAAGGTGGCCTCGGCGGCCCCGTCGCCGGCGACCAGCCTCGCCCTGCAGGAGATCTACGGCCGCGACCCCACCGAGTACGACGTCAGCATCTCCATTGCCGACCCCGGCGACGGCTGCTTCACCGTGCACGTCAGCCACTGGACCGACTGCATCTCCCCGGCCCAGGGCGACCGCCTGGCTGGGACCTTGGCACAGGCCCTGGCCAGCATCCTCGACGACCCAACCCGGTCCGTGAGCACCGTGGACCTGGTCAGCCCCCGCGACCAAGCCCTGCTCCACAGCTGGCGTCTCACCGACCACCCCGTGGATCCTCCCTGCGTGCATGCCCTGTTCGAGCAGCGCGTGCGCCTGCATCCCCGCGCCCCCGCGGTGCAAGACCGCCAAGGCAACCAGCTCAGCTATGGGGAGCTGGACCGGCTGGCCACCCGGCTGGCGCGCCATCTCCTCGCCCGCGGCGTCGGCCCCGAGAGCGTGGTCCCCCACTGTTTTGACAAGTCGATCCAGGCCGTTGTCGCCATGCTGGCCATCCTCAAGGCCGGCGGGGCCTGCCTGGCCCTGGACCCCAGTCATCCACACGACCGCCGGGCCCTCGTCCTCGACACGGCGGGCGCGCGCATCTGCGTCACCAGCTCCGCCCACCGGCCTCTCTTTGCGACCCTGCCGGTGGAGGTCGTCCTGGTGGATGACCTGACGCTCGACTCGGACCCGCAGTCGCTCGAGGCACCTCTGCACCCACCGCACCCAGTCCTCCCCAGCCACGCGGCCTTTGTTCTCTTCACTTCCGGCAGCACCGGCCGCCCTAAGGGCTTCCCGCTCGAGCACCGCGCCATGGCGTCCAGCCTGCTGCAACACACGCAGGCCATTTGCCTGGACGCCGGGTCGCGCATGCTCCAATTCGCCGCCTACACGTTCGACATGAGCATCACCGAGATCTTTGGGTCGCTGGCCGTGGGCGCCTGCATCTGCGTGCCGTCGGACGAGGACCGGCTCAACGACCTCGTCGGCTTCATCAACGACCTGCAGGTCACCTACGCCTTCGTCACGCCCACGCTGGTCAACCTCCTGCGCCCCGAGCAGGTGCCCAGCCTCCGCGTGCTGCACTTTGGCGGCGAGGCCGCATCCCACCGCCTCCTCGCCACCTGGGCGGACCGCGTGAATCTGGGCGTGTCCTACGGCCCGTCCGAGTGCTCCGTCATGGTGGCCGCTGCCCAGTACCGCACCGCCACGGACAACCCGCGCAACATCGGCCGCAGCGTCAATAGCACCATGTGGCTGGTCGATCCGGCCAACCACGACCTCCTGCGGCCCATCGGCGCCATCGGGGAGATCGTCATCGAGGGCCCGGGGGTCGCCCGGGGCTACCTCAACGAGCCGGCCCGCACGGCGGCGGCCTTCATCGCGCCGCCGCGCTGGATCGCCGCCGCAGACCCGCCGCCGTCGCCACGCCTCTACAAGACGGGCGATCTGGCCCGCCAAAACTCCGACGGCAGCGTCGTGTTCCTTGGCCGCGCCGACACGCAGGTCAAGGTCCGTGGCCAGCGCGTGGAGCTAGGAGAAATCGAGCATCACCTGCGGCTGAGCATGCCCGAGTCCCCGCAAGTGGCCGTGGATGTGGTGGCCCTCGGCACCACCGGCCCCAGGAACCCGACGAAACGCTCCCTGCTGGTGGCCTTTGTCCAGACGGACGGGGGGGGGACCGCCCCCCAGGCCGAGTACGTGGCGGACCGCGTGCCCGAGTCCACGGTGCAGGCCATCGGCCGCGCCACCACCGCCATGGCCCGAGCCCTGCCCCCGTACATGGTGCCCACCGTGTTCATTCCCATGTCGCGGATGCCCGTGCTGACCTCGTTGAAACTCAACCGCCGGCTGCTGCGTGAGACGGCCGCTCGTCTGCACCCGCACGAAGTCGCCCGGCTCATGGGCCTGTGCCGCCAGCACCAGGCTCCGGTCACCCGCGTCGAACGTCTGTTAAGTGAGCTGTGGGCGGCGCAGCTGGCCATTGATGAGACGGCTCTGGGGCGCGACGACGACTTCTTCCGGATTGGCGGCGACTCCATCGAAGCCATGCGGTTGACAGCGGCGGCGCGTGCCCGGGGCTTGCGGCTCACGGTGGCGGATATCTTCGCCCATCCCGTCTTGAAACATCTGGCGCAGGTGTGTCGGGTTGTTAGAGAGGCGCCGGTGATGACGCCGGAGGGAGAGGAGGAGGAGGAGGGGGAGGAGGGGGAGGGTCAAGGTGGCAGCCGGCCTTCCACCGTGTCCGACACCGCCAGTGACGAGGGTACCACCGGTTCCGAATGCAAGAACTCGATGAGTCGCTCTCTCTCGGACCTCACGGTGCAGTCCGTGGCAGACCAGGCCCTCGAGCCGGAGGCCGTGCTGCCCGCCATCCACGAGCCCGAGGCCAAAGTGGAGTCCATCACGACCACTACCGACTACCAAGACTGGGCGGTGCGCTGCGGGTTGACCGCGGCCCATGGGTACATGAACTACTACACCCTGACCTTCACCGGCGCCGTGGCGCTGGACCGCCTGGCATCAGCCGTGACGCAACTGGTCACCCATTACCGCATCCTGCGCACTGTCTACGTGCCGAGCGCCGCGGATGGCCTGCTCCAGGTCGTGTTGAGCGCCCCTTTGCCGCAGATCAGCCATGTCCACCTGCCGGATGCCCGTCCCCAGCAAATCATCGACGCCGACCTCCAGTCCCCGATTACCCTGGGGATGCATCTGACCCGGTTCTGGGTCCTCCCGCACCATGCCACTTCCGTATCCCTGGTGATGCGCATCTCCCACGCCCAGTACGACGGCATCTGTCTGCCCATCCTTCTCCGCGGGCTAAGCACCCTCTACCAGGGCGGCACGCTGGCTCCGGAACCCCTCTTGGCCGACTACATCTCCTACGTATCCAGCCAGCATACCGTTGAATCCATGGCCTACTGGCGCCACACCCTGCGCCACTCTGCCATGACGCCCATCCTCTCCCGCTCCCCCTTCGTGGACTACCGCGTCGACTCCGTCGTCTCCCGGACCCTGACCCCGGTGAAACTCGCCCCCTACGGAATCACCACCGCCACGCTCGTCAAAGCCGCCTGGTCCCTGACCCTGGCCCAGCTCTCCCACACCACTGACATCATCTTCGGCCACACCACCTCCGGCCGCACCTCCGCTCTCGACGATGTCGACCAGATGGTCGGATCCTGTCTCAACATTCTGCCGGTCCGCATCACTCTTCACCCAGACTGGACTCACCTGGACCTCCTCCACACCGTCCAGCAAACATACGTCGCCATGCTCCCCCACGAACACCTCGGCTTCACCACCATCATCGACCAATGTACCACCTGGCCCAAGGGTACGCGGTATACCTCGATCGTGCAGCACCAGAACCTGGATGACCGTCTCACCGACGCAGCACTGGATGTGGATGCTACCCTCCACGCGGATGTCAGCGTGTACGCCCCGCCCCATGACACCACGGACTTTTGGCTGTATACGGTGCCCCAGGCGGGAGAGTTGCTGGTGCATTTGACGTATTCGGCGCACGCGGTAGCCAGCGATATGGCACAGCGGGTCTTGACGAGGTTCTGTGACAATGTGGGGGTTGTGGGGGGGAATTTGGACAAGAGGGTTATATTAGAGGAGGGTGCAGAGAAGGTGTTGCCTTTGGTTCCGGTCTCTTAGATGATGTGTCGGATGGGGATTTTCTCTTTTATGTACATAGATATATGTTTTGATTCTATCCTTGGCACAGTTCCGTTTCTGCTTCGTTGACTATGTTTGTCTGATTCTTCAATCTGGAAAGCATACCTCCCATTGTCTTGGTTACGTGGCATAGAACGATCTCAATACTCCCCACTGATGGGTATCCTTCACGGCACATTCACTCACTCCCTCACTCCCTCACTCCCTCACTCACTCTATAATCTTAACACGAATACTAGTGATTGTGGATTCCTTCTTCTTCTTCATCTTCTTCTTCTTCATATTCTTCATATTCTTTCATATTCCCTATTCGCTTTATAGTCTATTTGCTCACAACACTATCCTCATAGTAGTAGTACTTATATATATCATCATCACTATACTCACCTCCCTACTCCTCATCAAGTCTTTCACTCACACCCACATCCACCCCATTTCTCTCTCTCTCTCTCTCTCTCTCGATGACAGATATCATATGATCGCTGACCATTCAGCCAAAAGAACATATTCGCAGTCCACCGAGCCACTCCCTGGTAGATCTGACATCATATATGTCAGGATAGGTAGTAGGATTTCCCCCACCCCCCCACACACATACACCTAAACTTGGATTTTTATCATAATAATAATGATGATATAATAATAATAATAATAATAATAATAATAATAATAATAATATCATTACTATTGATAGGGTTATTGGGTTGTTTGAACTTCTTGGTAGATGGGTACTACTAGCTCTGCGTGTGGGTACTAGGATGTTGTAATAAGAAGTCAAAATGTGAGGGTATAGTAGTAGTAGTAGTAGTAGTAGTAGTAGTAGTAGTAGTAGTAGTAGTAGTAGTAGTAGTAGTAGTAGTAGTAGTAGTAGTAGTAGTATTCACTACTGGATAGTAATAGTGGTGTGTTATGTACATCGCTGAGTGGTTTATATTTCTTTGGGTGTGAATAATTAATCACTACTACTGCCTTTTATGTACAAGTACATGTCATCTCATATTCTACATTTGCTATGTAGCTGGGTCATCTGTCACAGACGATACTATCGATCAAGAACTCAAGAAGTGTAGTTTCCCCATGCTGAGAGGCTAGGGATTCTTCCTAGAAGGAACTCGAGCTGGCGGTAGGCGGCACCGGGGGCGTATTGTGGGATTTCTGGTATGCTGGGTTAGTATATGGCGCTTCGAGGGGATGTGATATCGAATGTTGGGGCCACTCACCATGTCCAGACAAATATACCGAACTAAACGTTAATCCGCGCTCGGTGTGTGCCGTACCGAGGTAACCAGCCCCCGCGTCCAGGTTGTAGGGGTCGGGCTCATCGCCCCAGTACAGCTCCGCCAGGCCGTAATGGTAGGGCACGAAGAGGGGCTCTACGGGAGGATGCTGGAATCCCTGCTTGCCGTTCCAGGTCATGTTCTGGATGGTGATGAGGGAGCCGTTCAGGAAGAGCAGGTAGTCGAGCCAGCCGTGGCCGATGATGGTGTTGTTGGTGCGTTCGATCACGCTGGGGAGGGGACCCCAGGAGCTGGGGTCGGACTGGTCGCCGTTCGCGAAGATGACGCTCTCACTGCAGACGGAGTAGTCGGTGGGAGGGACGTTGAGGGCTTTTTGGACGTCGGACCGGTTGAAGTAGTTGTTGGGTCCGTAGCCGAGGGAGGGGAAGCCCATCACGTCCCAGAGGTAGGGGCAGAAATCTGTCAGGTGGTAGTAGTTGAAGCAGGGGTTGACGTCGTATGCGGCCAACACAACTTCGTCCCATACTTGGCAGTCGTCGGTGATTTCCGGGGCGGTCGGGAATGGACTGGGGGGTGGGTAGGTCAGCGCTGCGTCGAGGAAGCCGTTGTATCCGCATTTGTCGGCTTTGTCATTGATGTAGGAGAGGAAGGTGTCGTTCAGAGCGAAGACGTTGTTGAAGTGGTTGAGGGCCCGGACGGCGGGGGCTGGGAGGGTTAGTAGTGGACTGGGCGATGGAGGGAGGCAGGAACGTACAATACATCATGACGGAGTCGCTGTTGATCGACGGGTCATTGATCTGGATGCCCTTCAAGTTAAAGTAGGTCGTGTCCTCCTCGTCCAGCATCGCGGATGCGATGTACGGGACGTACATGCCCGCATAACTCTCGCCCGTGATGTAGACCTTGCGGCCGTGCAGACCAAAGGTGTCGACAAAGTGCTTGAACCAGCTGTTGAACTGGGCGGCCACGTCCTCCTCGTCGTTGACCGTCGACGGCCCCGGAGAGAAGCCTGTGCCGGCGGGCTGATCGATGTAGACCATGTTGGTGAGGTTGGTCCAGGAGTAGGGGTTGGGGACGGGCTTGTACGTGCCGGCCTGCCAGAGGAAGGGACCGTTTTCTTGGAGCACGCCGTCTAGCGAGCTGCAGCCGGGGCCGCCGTTGAGCCAGATGGTGATCTAATCTGTGAGCGTGGATAGACAGCAGGTGGTGGGTTCAACTAACCTCATCGCCGGCCTTGGGATTCTGCGAGGGGAAGAACCAGAAGAACAGGCTGCTGTTGCCGGTGGGCGTGTTGGGAAGGAGACCGGCGTAGGACTCGCCAATGTCGAAATCGACCTCCGGAATGCCCGTGCCATTGACCAGAAATTCTGTGATGTTGGTGAAGTGTCCTGGGATGGGATCGCGGGAAACTCACTTGCGGTCTTGTTGGTCAGGTACTCGTAGTCGGTGGCTCTGCGCTCCACGGGAATTTCCCGCGCAGCCAACTTGCGGTGGGACAGAGGCGGCGGCACATCCCTGCGATGAGGGCTCTGCAGGCCGACGGCCGAACCGACCAGAAGCAACGAAGCAATTGCCGTGGGTACCCGCATCGTGAGGTCGTATCTGGGGGGAGGCCAAAGAGCTCAACAGAGGTGCCGGCCAGGTCACCGATCGACGGGCCGCATGCTCCTTATATAGCTCTGCGGAAGCAAGGCACTCCGCACGTTAGGCAGCATTATCTCGGGACACCATCTCCAGTGGCAAAGGCAACGGATGGCATGCTTCATTTGCGACCTGCTAAGCGAGAGGGGAGAGCGAGCCGACGCCGTCGGAGACCGATTGAGGTGGCAGGTGGAGCGCGTCGGATCTGCAGTGAGATGGATAGTGTCTCTCGCTAGCCGATGTAGCCCGCGTGGACCGCGAATCACGATGCTCGTGCTGATTGAGCTTGGGATGGAGCCACTCATGGGAAAGCCTCTGGTCCAAGCTATGGAAAGCTAGTGTTACCTCGGATGCGTCGCAATACAGGGAATCGATGATGATAAGCACTTTGCAGGATATGCAGGACGACGCAAGGCATCACCTGATCCAATGATACCCCCCGAGCTTCATTTCACCTGGCCGTGGCATTGCTGGACCTGTTTCGCACTGGATTGATGCTGACCCTGCCATGCAACATCATTCATCCATTCATTTGCTCACTGCGAGTGATTGTCCGTTAGGGTTGGTTCCACTGCACGTGCATGTTACCGCATCAGGCAAGCCAAACCCCCACTCCGGAGGAGATTCTGAAAATGTCTCATTTCCTTTATCTCCGACACGCCCGCTAGTTATGGGGAGTGATGATTAATAAAGGGCAGGTGGTTCGAGTCAGACCTGTATATTATCAGCCGGATTCACCAACGCCATGATGTAGGACCGCCGATGACGACATCGCACCACCCACATTACCAACCAACAGATTGGAGCTATCATTTTCATATTCATACACAGCAATCACCCATATATTCGGGTCATTTATTCATTAATCATGCAATCTCTATGGTGTCCGGGCCCCCTCCCCAATCCCCATCAATCCCCCCGCCAACCCACTCATCCGCCGGTCCAGCAGGTCCTCCTCGCTGGCAAGACTGGTTAAACTTCGGTTCCGCTCGCGCAAAGCAACCGGGCTGTTCGCCTCAGAGGAGTATCCATCCGGATATGGAATGCTCAGTCTTGAGGGCACCAGGTGTTGCTTTCTGGTGATACCAGGACGAAGAGTTCTACCTCGGGAGACGCTGCGAATGCGCTCCTTCTTGACATCTAATCCCTCATGGCCACCAGCTTCGTCGTCAACGGGCGCACTCGAGCTTCGAGCCAACGGCGTCAGTGGGGCCAACCGGCTGATGCCCATCTCAAGGGGCCGGTCCTCGTCTGCGGATGACTCGCCGGTGAGACGACGCTTGTGGTTGCGGGCGTTCCCGCCGCGAGATGATTGCGGTACTTTAGGCAACGCACTTTCAGCGAGTGACCGGAGCAAGCTGGAGGATGACCTCTTGGCTTGAGAGATCTCGAAAAGGTCCTGCAACCAGGTCGCGCATCGGTTGATGTGCTTCCAGCTCTCGGGGAAGAGGCCTGCCATTTGCATGAATCCATGAGAGATCCCCGGGATGAGAGATACCTCCACATGATCTTTCTCTTTGAACGGGCGGCTGGACTTTTCGAGCCCCAGCTCCTGTCGTTCTTGAAACTGACGTAGCTTGGCTTGTCGGAGTCGCCCGGCGAAGATGACCGTGTCGTCGACTAGGGGATCGCGCTCGCCGGTGATGAAATAGGTCTTGGGGAAGCGTGCCAGCAGCGCCTCTGGAGCCAGGGTGGGGGAAAGGAGATAGTCCGTGTTGAAGTCAGGGCGATTGTGGGGCCCGATGTACAGGATGATCATTGCTCTCATCATCTCCGGGGTTAGGATGCGATCATTGACGTACGAGATCACTGACGAGACGGCTAACCGAGTGCGGATCTGCTTGGGCTGGTGTTCAGCAACAGCAGCCGCCTCCGCAGCGCGGGCGTTGAGCTTTTGGTGCAACGCCAATTGCTTGGTGGTTACCTCGCCCAGATTACTCACTTCCAGGTCCGCATCAGAGAAGAAATCCCCGAAAGACGTTCCAGGAGAGGTGAACGGCGTCAACCGCTGATAGTCCATATCCTTCCGCCGCAGAACGTTCTCATTGGTCCGGCGCGTGCTCTTCTCCTGAATCAACGCCATCTGCTCCTCTGTCATCCAGCTTTCGATCTTCATGTTCAATGCGGGATAGGCGAGAACTAGCCCGTCTGGAGGCGGAAGCATGTTTTGACCCTGCCATGGCGGGGCATTCGAACTGCCAGATTGAAGCACCATGAGGGTGACACCGGCAGCAAGATTTCCCCCAGCACTATCCCCGGTGAGGACAATCCGAGGCCGCGTCCGTCCGTTGAGCCCTAAGCAGCGACCGCGGGTGGAGACGATAGAATGATAGACGTCGTAACATTCGTTCAAGCCGTAGGGATACGGATATTCTGGGGCTTTCTTGTAGTCGAGACTCAAGATCGGCACCTTGGTTTTGGCTGCCCAGGCCAGCAGGCGGTCTTCAGAATGACGGGGGCTCATCGAAACAAACCCACCGCCTGGGATATCTAACACAATGCAGGTTTGATCCCGCAGCGCAGCGAGCGGCCCATCAAAGTACAGCCATGCACTGGTCGGCTCCTCGTAGATCGAGGATGCGGGGCGGGGGATGCGAATGGCTCGAGGAGGGTACCGAGTGAGTCGCGGACGTACCAGACTGGCAAGTGCCCAGAGATACGGAGTGGTACCTTTGTTCCATGACACCCGCATATGCTCGACCGTGAGTGTGGCTCGGACCCGGCGAACCTTCTCATCCGCCCGCTCGGCTGCGATAAGGTAGTAGCCAGAGAACACCAGCGATGCAATATCCCGGAGCCACTTGGGCTTGACCCCCATTGCCGTCCAAAAGCCGGCATCCAACGCGGTGGTGATCCATGTTGCTCGGAAGAAGGAGCGCGAGTATAGATTCGCCAGGGGCTCGGGACACTCCAGGCCAACGATCTTGGCAAAGTTGCGGGAGATGTAGAGCCAAAGGAAGACGAGGACGGTGGTTTGCCAGACGCTTAGCTTTTTCGAGAGGCGCGAGGAGAACTTGCGGACACCGGGAGGGCCATGTTTGTTTCCTCTAGGAGCGTCTATTAGCATGGGAAGAGATGTAACGGATGTTGGGTCGACGCACCGGAAGAGATAAAGTGACCAGAATAGGAATACAGCGAGAACCTGGATTTTGCGGAATTTGGTAGACGGTCTGCCCAGGACGTGGTCTAGTGGCCATCCCTGTTAGTGAGACATCTTGGTTAGTCGCATCGGCCTTTAGCGTACCTATCATGTTCCAAAGATAAAAAGAAGTTATAACAAAAAGCGTCCGTCTATGGAATTTGTAGAGAGGTCTATCAAGCACTAGAATGTGGGAATCTAAAGAAAGAAGTAGACAGCGAAAGCATTCATACTCCGGGCGATGTACAAAGATACGAGGAGAAGAGAGATGAACAAAGAAAGGAGGGAAAGATGCTAGCCCACCATTCCCCACAGCCTGTTTATTGCAGCATGTCCAGATTTGGGCAGCCGGTAACCAAGTCTGGGGAAGTGGGAAGGGGATGGCGGAGAGGCAGCATCCATGGATCAGCCGTGAGGAAACGCAGGCGTGCATGTGAAATCCCCACCAGGGACGCGGGCTGATCCAGTCATCTGGGTTGCGTCAGTCAGCATTCCTGCAATCCTGCAATAGCCGGGGGGGGGATGGGCCTGTTAGTCAGAGAACCCCAGGCCCGATGGGGGTGCATTGGGCGATCGCCAACTGCCTATCTGGATGATGACATGGGACAGGCGAGAGGCGAGTGAGTGAAGGGAAGCGAGAATCATGGGCGGGCATCACATGTCGCTCGCCACAAATCCCGTGACGCCACGGGTCATGTGCCTGCGGCCTGGATCCGCATCCGGCTAATCAGCAAAGATAACCTCAACCCATGCGAACCATGCATTCCTCAGCTCGCCACCACAAGCTATCTACTCTTAGTACCTTATCGGTCTACATCTCATAGTCTCCGACAGTAGTCCCTTCCGTGGGCATCCTGCCAATCACATAGCCAGACCTCAAACACCATCCCCACAAACCCCGCAATGCAGATGCCGGCCGAGTCGCTGACCGTGGTTGCTCCGAGGGAGAATTCGCGGTCTTCCCTGGGGACCCGGTCCGCGATCTCGGCAAATGTATTCACGTAGACCAGACCCCCCAGCAGCCCTTCCCAGAAGATAATGGCGAAGACAATGTACACACTCGGAATGAAATCAAACAAGGCATGCAGCGTCAACACAGCCAGATTAACGATCTGCAAGAATGATGGGAGATACAGATCGTGGATCCGGAAGAACGGAGTCGAAGATCGCGAGATAAAAACACCAACCTGGTAGATCGCATTGTACGCGGGATAGAAAGCCCGGAAGTGTTCGAAGGGCGATCCTTCAAGAGGGAATAGCAGAGTCGGTGAGACTCCTTGGTTGATTGTATATTCTGCGACATAGACCAACAAGAGTGGGAGCATACTGGAGACTAGTGAGCACGCGCGTCATCTCCATGCACCGGTATTTGTACTTACAAAGGCAAGAATAGGCCCTTGGCTCGCCGCAAATTGGCTCGGAAAGCCTGCCAGCCAAGGCCTTTGCTGGTATCGATAGCCTTTTGGTTCCGGCTCGGGGCATTTGAGGAGCCGAGTAGACCGTCCCGCTCATCAAGTGGATCTTCCCGATCCTCTTCGTCAATCGCACGATACTGGGTCGATGCCGCTAACAATGGAGCCATAGGCGCTCTTGGCAGGATTGCGAAGAAGCTCACCACCATGATCGCTGGCAAGCACGCCGATGCTAGCAGCGTTGCCTTGACACTAAATCCCATGGAGGTAGTGGCCAGAGCATACGCCCCAGCACCGACTAGTCCGGCGGCCCCCGTGCCACTGCCCCAGGCGGCCAGGCTGAAGGGTCCATAGAAGTGCGTTAGAGCGAGGAAACTCAGTTCGCCTCCTCCGCTAGACAAGCTCGCCAGAATGATGCCCGCGATCTTGGTGGATATGGTACCCCCTTCTGCATATGCTGGGCTCAACGCCACCAGGAGCATGCCCATCGCAGAGCACAAGACGAAAAACATCACCCGGACAGGATAAGGAATCAGATGGATAAAATAGGGCGCAACCAGCTTGGTTACGAAGGAGGGAATGACGTCTGCGAGAAGGACAACGCCCTTGGGGACGCTGGGTCCCACCAGATCGAGGGCTGCGGAAAGGATGATAACATAGAGGACATTGTTGATCAAGCCTGATTCAGTCTCGCATGGTTAGTGACCTCGAGGCAGTTCCTTATCAGTCCGCGAGTCTACGGAATGGCCAGCGGCTTACCAAGTAGCCAGAATGCAACGCAGACCCTGGGATCAGCGCCAGAAAACAATGCCCCGAGCCGCTCTCGGAATCGGGCCCATGAGGAAGACGGGGCTCCGGGAAGGGGTAACATTGACTGCCTGTCACGAGCCGACGACATAACCTGGAGTGAAGATAGGGGAGAGATCAAGTAGTTCTAGTATGCTACACTGGAAAATCGGGTGCGGGCACAATAGCACAGAGCATCAGGGCAATCCTATTAGGGCGTAAATTGGTTGCAATGGGACCATCTCATGGTGGATGGTGGAAGGCATCGGGGAGACGGTGAGGTTGGTATCTGAGCAAGCCAGCAAGCGGTCATCCGCCCGGCCAGAAATGGCACTGCCACGTGATGACTTACTCGATGGGGTAATGCTCATGGATAGCTCGATTCCAATGGTAACTTGCTGGAGTCTCGTGCAAATTTGAGATAAGGCAAAGCTAGAAGCCGGTAGATACGGAAAAGTGTACATCATTAAGCCCCCCGAAACCACCCAGGACCGAGTTGGCCACGAACAAGCCACCCAGGCGCAGAGGAACCATCCCGGCCCCAATCCCGACGCTATCGGGACAATCAGGGCTTATCGGATATTATTCCGTCGCGATTCTTCTTCCGTCCCGACCTCCGCCACTCCGCATCTTTCTTCTCCAATCTACCCATCAGCTTCAACAAGACCTCACCTAGAAAGGTCGACGCGCTCGATTTCAATCCCGCACAGCAAAGGAATAGACATCATGTTTCTCCGCACTATTCGCCGCCTCCCCACCACTCCCTCTCTCCCTCTCCGCACCTTCTCAACACGCGCAATCCTCCTCTCGGACAAGCCCCCCTTCGCATTCGCGAGCTCCCCAGCTCCCCCGCGCCTCCCCAAGGAAGAACAAGAGATCTTCGAAGAACTCCAACGCAAGTCCACCGGAGCGTTCAGTACCCCGCAGATCAACCAATCTCCCGACTCGGAGCCTGCAGTGGCAGCTGAAATTAACGCCACCGGCAAGGGAGACGAACTTCATCCTGATGTGAAGCCGGGGTTGAGGCCTGAGTTTGAGGGGGAGAAGAATCCCAAGACTGGCGAGGTTGGAGGACCGAAAAATGAGCCTCTGAGGTGGGGAGCTGAGGGCGACTGGAGTTATGGCGGCAGGGTTACGGATTTCTAAAATGGGTGTCTGGCATGACGGATAATGGAATGCACATACCTCCTGGTTGATGTCTTTGGATGAGTGTATAAAAAGCAGTGCATGTGGAAGTTGCTATTGATTATTCGCATGAGTGGCGTTGGGTACTGGTTTTTGGTGGTCATAGAGCTTGGCCCTCTCTTCTCTCGTGCGCTATATGTGTATATTGCGGCATTGAATCATTCCAAGGGATTCTCAGATACCTCATGGAAATAGAACGGTGGACTGTCGTAAGTTGTCTCCGGGTGAGATCCCCAAAGCTATAAAGGCGGTCGGCCCCAGGCTGGTGATAAGGACCCCGAGGCGCCAAGCGCATCGGCTCACCTTCACTCACCCATGCACGTCCTCGAAACAGTGCTCAGAAGCCGATGATGCTCCGACTTTGGCAGCGGCGAAGAGTTACCTCAACAGTCAACCAGACTTCCCGATTTCTTGGGTCTCCTCGCAGACAATCAGCAGGCATGAGAAACATATCCGGCAGATGCTCCTCATATCCCTCCCCTGACAGGGATTCGAAAGACCCGGGTCCACGTTAGATGCATCATTCTCCCGACATGCAATTGGTTACCAGGAATTGTCGCGACTAACTTTACACTTGTAGCATTCGATCCCCACACATATACCGATGGAAGATGGTTGAATCGGGACACGCTCCAGCGAGACTCTCGCCGCATTCTATTCAACTTCTCTGCGCTCTGTGAAAGGGCCATCAGTCTGTGTCCAGGAGCTACGGAAATTGCTAAATATGAGAAGAAAGAAGGTGGATTCAACAGGGTGTTTCTCTTCACAATGGATACCGGCACTTGTGTCGCGGCCAGGCTACCGACCAGTATCGCGGGCCCTCCCAGATTGACGACCAACTCTGAGGTCGCAACAATAGCATACTGTAAGACAGATTTAGAATCCTCTTACCTTCTCGAGATACACTGAAATTCTTGCTGATCATTTTCTGACGCAGTGCGTTCCAATGTCTCACTTCCAATACCTAGGGTTTTAGACTGGAACGACAACCCAGAAAATCCAATCGGCGCAGAATATACCATCCAGGAATATGTTGAAGGTGTCCAACTGCACCAAATCTGGCCCGAAATGAACTCGGAACAGCATATGCTTTGTACCAAGGCTCTTTCATTAGTGATCAAAAAGATGGCGTCCTTGGACTTCCCAGCATATGGCAGCTTATACTTTACGGATGCACCTCTAGAGCCACGCCTAAAGATTCCCTTTGAGGAGGGCTTCTGTATCGGACCACACTCCAGTCCGGTTTTCTGGAACTGTAATCCAGGTGAACTCGAGTTCTACGGCGATCCCAGTTCTAATCGCGGTCCATGTTAGTCTCATAGCCCTCCATTCATACCACTAAAGTCTGACACAAAGGGTGCAACATCAGGGCGTGACCTCACAGGCTACTGCTCAGGCTTGATTGAGACCGGCTATTCTCGTCTGCCGAAGGAAGAATCCATCAAACACGAACTTCTTCCTCATCAAGGCTCGGTTCAAGAGCACATCCAATTATTGAAACGAAGTCAACAGGTGATGCAAAAGTTGGTCAAAGACAAGCGAATTCAAGACGCTGCTATACCAACCCTACTTCACCCCGACTTCCACAAGAGAAACATCTACGTATCAGCAGAGGATCCAACCTCCATCACCGGCCTAATCGACTGGCAAACAATCAGCATTGAGCCTGCGTTTGTCTACGCCAATGAGACTCCGGACTTTGCCATGGTTCCCCAAGACCCCGAGAATGACACGGACGAACACATACCTGCCAACAAGAAACGAGGACTGAAAGATGCCGCGATCTGCTACCAGACATACGACGTATGCATGAAGGGTCTGATTCCTAAACTTCGACCCGCCAGATTACTAGATCCCACCTTATTCCGAGTCTTCCACTATTCGCACACGACGTGGAGAGATAGTGCCACTGCGATTCGCCAGGAACTCATCGAGCTATCTGACCGCTGGACGGAACTGGGGCTCGAAGGGGTTTGCCCATTTTCTCTCACCGACGACGAACGAGAGAATCATGCTAGAGATTATGAGGACTTTGAAACTACTCAGAGACTTAATATGGGGCTTAAGGATTTACTGCAGACGAACTCCGATGGCTGGGTTCCGAATGATGCATGGGATGCGGTGAGGGATGCTCATCGCGCTATATATGATGAGTGGATGGAAACGGCTAGAGAGTCGGAGTCTCATGGTGAGGGCCTGACAGTAGCAAAAGCGGACAAGTTGTGGCCATTCGATGCTCGATAGCGATGGATATCTTGACAGTACAGTCATGGACTGTAGGCCCTTGATATTCGCTCAGTTACGTGATGTCTAGTGGAGGCATAAGACGTGAATCATGGAAAGGGGACGATAATGACTGCGGTGGCTATGTAACAGGCTACAAGATCATGTCAAGTGCATTTTACTCTTTTCCCTCCATCCGTGCCAATATGGCCTTGCCCGCCCGGCTTTCGTTAAACCGTCCAAGCTCTCCACTGATCCACGAGCCAATCCTCGACATCTCCTCCAGATTGACCCCCGTGTGCATGCCGAGGCTATGGATGGTATGAACAAGATCCTCCGTCGCGATATTTCCCGTCGCGCCTTTAGAGTAAGGGCAACCGCCGAGACCGCCAACACTGCTATCGAAGATGCGGACACCGTGCTCCAATCCCACAATGGTATTGACGAGGGCCTGTCCATAGGTATCATGGAAGTGCAATGCCAGATCCGTATTTGCAATGCCTGCCGCTTTGAGCGCTTGCAGCAACGCCATTGTGCGGGGTGCCGTGCCCATACCCGTGGTATCGGCTACGGACACCTCGTCGGCTCCCATTTCAAGCAACGTTGCCGTAATATCAGCCACCTTGGCTGGAGGCACATCGGGACCTTCATACGGACAACCTAGGGCCACTGACACGTACCCCCGCACTCGAATATTTTTTGTTTTCGCTAGGTCCACAATTGGACGGATACGGTCCAGCGACTCCTCGATCGTACAGTTGGTATTGGCCTTGGAGAACGCCTCCGTCGCTGCTGCAAACAGGGAAATCTCGGTTGTTGCCGGGGGTTTTGTTTTTGACCCAGTTGACTCTGCCGGAACCCCGGAGGCATCCATGATCTTGATAAGGTTCTCGAGACCCCGCACATTCGGGACGAGGTAGTTGTAGGCAATGACGTTCTGCGACTGCGGCGGGGTCTGTAGGAGATGCTCGCAGATCTCTGCAGTGCTTGCCATCTGTCGCACGAAAGCTTGTTAGTCCTGTGCTGAGACAGTGATCGCGTGTCTTTCCATGGGCAGTCCCGATCATCTTGCAGCTCGGATCTCGGCAGGACGAAACCATACCTGGGGCACCCATTTCGCCGGCACAAAGGACCCCGCCTCAATTGTGGTTACACCCGTCTTTGACAGTTTCTCGATGAGCTGGAGCTTGGTTTCGAGGGGGATGGACTTCTTCTCGTTCTGGAGGCCATCTCGTGGTCCGACTTCGACGATGCGGACATGGTCCGACGTTAACCGCGCCTCAGTCGCAAAGCGGCGGCGTGCTGGGGCTGTCCGTAGGGCGGAAAACAGACCCAGTCTGGGCCTAAAACTCATCATTCTGAAAGGTTGAATAGTAAGAGCGTCAGATAGCTCGAATGTTTCAGGAATTCACGCCGTGAAGCGAGGAGCGAAGAAGCGCAGCTCCCTGGGGAAGAGGAGGAGGTGATGCCGGATGAACTGATCCACGGAATGCGGAGAACCGCCCGAGGCCCCCCACCTGACCCGCCCGCTGACTCATCATAAAATATCCATCCTCCCACTTGGAGATCCGGATTCACCACCACTCTTTCCCTCCCCAACTACCTCCCATTGCACCATGAGCGATACACCGACGGATTCCGCGCCGCCGGGTGCTCCCTTGAGACAGCCTAAGAAGAGGTTTGTTGGCCGACGGACTGCAGACGCCCAGGCACAGAAAGAAACCCCCAACTCCCAAGATGTCGAGTCGACCAGTATACAAAAAGGTGCGTGCAGATTGCCCCTCCCTCGCCAACCTACATGCTGTCCCCTCAAGCACAACGACTAACCACCATCAACCTCCTCAGCTGCTCCCCGGCGCACTCCCCGAACCCTGAACCAAGTCCCTCCCGAGATTCTCGAAGACCCTGAAATCATCGCCGCCATCGAACTCCTCCCGCGCAACTACTCCTTCGAGATCCCCAAGACAATCCACCGCATCCGCTCCTCCGGCGCAAAGCGCGTGGCGCTCCAATTCCCCGAAGGTCTTCTTATCTTCGCGACCACCATCTCCGACATCCTGACACAGTTCTGCCCGGGCATTGAAACCCTCATCATGGGCGACGTCACCTACGGCGCCTGCTGCATCGACGACTACACAGCGCGGGCTCTAGGTTGCGACCTCCTCGTCCACTACGCCCACAGCTGCCTGATCCCCGTGGATGTCACCAAGATCAAAACTCTTTACATCTTCGTCGACATTAGCATCGACACCACCCATTTGATTGCCACCCTCGAGCGCAACTTTCAACCTGGCAAGACCATCGCAACCGTCGGCACCATCCAATTTAACGCCACCCTACACGGCCTAAAGCCCGTTCTCGAGCGCGCCGGATTCAAGGTCCTCATTCCACAAATCATGCCCCTTTCCAAGGGTGAAATCCTCGGCTGCACCTCCCCCACCCTCTCCGCCGACGAGGTCGACATCCTCCTCTACCTCGGCGACGGCCGCTTCCACCTCGAATCCGCCATGATCCATAACCCGGCGATCCCAGCCTACCGCTACGATCCATATTCCCGGACCCTGTCACGAGAAACCTACGTCCACGACGAAATGCACACCCTCCGTCGCGACGCAATCAACACCGCCAAGTCGGCCAAGAAATGGGGTATCATCCTCGGCTCCCTCGGTCGACAGGGAAACCCTAACACCATGGCCATGATCGAGAATCACCTGAACGAGCGCGGAATCCCCTTCGTCAACCTCTTGTTGAGTGAGATCTTCCCTGGCAAGTTGGCTTCCATGTCGGATGTGGAATGCTGGGTGCAGATTGCTTGTCCGCGTCTGAGTATCGATTGGGGCTACGCATTCTCACGACCTCTCTTGACGCCATATGAGGCTTTGATCGCCCTTGGTGTGAGAGAGGGATGGGATACGGCGAACAACGGCGTTTATCCGATGGACTTTTACGCCAAGGAGGGGTTGGGACGGACGAAACCGAGTCAGGCTATTACAGCATAAGGTTTCTGGTTTGATAAAAAATGGATGGCCTGGTGAGGATAATGATGCCAAGTGATATTTTGCATGATGCATATGACTATAGATGTTCTGGTTTGGGTTCAGCCTATGATGGGCCAAGATACAAAAGCTTATGATTATGAAATAGAACAAGACGTAAGGGTATGGGGGAAAGACGCGTCTATTTCCATTCGTGTAATGTTACATGTGCGGCCTGGATCGTCCATTAGGTCACGAGCCCTTGACTTCATCTGCACTGTCCGTGTTGAGATCGCTGGCACTCCCGCGCCGGAGCGCGAGGATGCTCTTGCTGGCGAGTTCATCCGCCGTGCGCTCTGCGGCACGCCATCTCGTGACCGCTTGTTCGACGTCCTCGAACATCTCCAATGTGTCCTTGATGATGCCGCCCTCGTCGGGTTCCGGGACCTGCGTACTCTCTCGCGAACCGCTGTCGCTGATCATGGGAAAGGCGGGCCCAAAGCCACGCTGGGGAATGGGATTGAACATCATTGCGTTGGCGAACATGCGGATCAATTCTTTCTCTAGCTGCGCGGAGTTGACCACGCCCTTTGGAGGGATGACGTCCTCGGTCTTTTGCAGCATAAGGACAGCGTTCTTCGATGGGGTTCCGACACCAGGAGCCGGTGACTCCCCATCTCCCGCCGGCGTGCTGGCGGCTTCGGTGGCTGCGGCTAGTGCCCTGCTGCCCTGGTGGATCAGCGACTTGATGGACTTCAGGTCTTGCGGTCGATAGATGAGATCGCGGTATCCAGGAGCGTCACGTTCGGTTAACGGCTTGGTGAAAATCGAAGCATGTTTGTGCGTGGTGACATCGTTCATGATGGGAGCTCCGGTGCGGGGGAAGTTCCGCGCACATACCACGTACGTGGACGACATATTGGGGTCGAGGCGACTCAGCTGGGTGAACTCCGGCTGAGACGGTTCGGCCTCGAGACTCTCACTCGGAGCACGCTTGCGCTTGGGTCGCCCCCTGCCAGGACGACTGACAGAAGGCCGTTCGGGTTCGGCAGATTCAGAGACACCCGCCGGGGTACTAGGTACTTCATGCTTGATTTTCCCGGAGCTCGTGTCTGCCATGGATTCTTCATCACGCGACAACACTGATCGGCCCCGACTTCTGGATGAAGCCGTGCTTCGATCACGATCCTTTCCGGTGGACAGCGTTGGCTTCTCACCTTTCCTTTTCGGCCCTCCTTTGTGCTCTGAATCAATTGACAGAGTCTGGTCGTTAGCTCCGTTACCCTTCGCTTCAGACCGGCGTTTTCGACGACGAGGCTCAGGCTCCTCAGGCGTTGCTTCCCGTGATCCCATCAAAGAAGGCGCTTTTTCACTGATGGGACTGATCTCCTCTGGCCGTGGCCGCTCGGGTGAACGAGGGGAAATAGCGATACTCAATCGTGGGGTCTTCTTCCATGGTGTCATCGACCCAGGTGTCAGAGAACCCGTGTCAATCATAGGCCGAAGAGGCCGGGCACTGGTTGGCCGCGAAAAGATTGATGCCTGAGCCGGGCCAACTGGTGTCTGAAATACCGGCGGTGGGACATTATGGGCCGTGGTCTGTGCTGTCGCTGACACAGGACCGGGGGTTGACGGAGCTGGAGTTGGTCGAGGGGCTTGCGGTGCTTTCTTGCTCTCAGAAGCAGGGACAGGGGGAGGTAAGGGAGACTGGACAGGCCGCCCTGCACCAGCAATATTCGTCGGTTCGGGTTTCGGCTTTGGAAATGCGGGAGGCGGCTGGGGTGTTTGCGGGGTCTGATTCAACGACCACTGTTGGAAACTAGCCTGGGGCAGAGGGCGCTGAGGCGCTGGGCTAGCGGCCGGTACTGGTGGGGCCTCCTTGACAGAAGGTCTGCTGAGAGGAACCTGTTGCGGGGTAGAAGGAGTCGGCACATTGGCGTTTGGCGGAACTTGCGAGGGTGTAACCGCGGGAGGGCGCGCGACTCCAGCACCAGGCGCCGTAGCAGTGGATGGTATTGGCGACGGCGTAACTGGCGCGTTCACTGGTGTGTGGTTCGCAGGGGGGTTCCTGGCCGCAAGAGGTGGTTGAGGAGGTGCTGGCAACACTTTCCCATTCGAAACCGGTGGCTGCGGAGGTGGGCGGGCGGCCGCTGGTTGAAGACTGGGCTGGGGCCGAGGTGACGGTTGCGGCGGCTGTTGAGGCAACTGTGGCTGGGGTTGGGTCTTGTTTTCCGGTTCCTTCAGTGGCTGCCCGACGGCCTGGACGGCCTGGACGGGCTGCACGGGCTGCGCGAGCACAGGTTGGGGTGTGGGTGGTGGGCGCGGTGCTGGCTTTGCTGGTTGCTTGCTCTCCAGGTCCTTGCGCTGCGGCTCCAATTGCGGCTGTTTTGCATTAGACCCCACCGCCGGTGTCGTGATCTGCGTAGGTTCCCCACGAGGTTGAGGAACGGGCTCCTCTTCCTTTACATCCACGTCCATTGGTTGTGGCGCCGGTGGAATCGGCTGCGCTGGGGTTGGTCTTGTCACAAGCTCCGGAGGAGCTTCGAGCTGTTCCCTCTGTAGCTCTTCAATCTCCTCTCTGATCTCCTTGTATCGTTTCTCCTCGTTCCTGATTTCCCGGGTCACCAGCTCCTTATACCGGGCGTACAGATGCGACACTAGTCCCGGCACCATGCTGACATGGCTCAGGGCCTTGTCCGCCAATCCATCCGGGCGAGGACTAGATATCTTGCGCTTTTTGGAGTTGCTGGTACCAGAGCCCTCCGCGTGATGGCCGTTCGGACCTGGACTGATGGAATCCACGCCATCTCGCATCAGGGTCGTATAGAGATCTTCCAAAGCTTCGGGGGCGAGCCTGCCCGCATCATAGGCGGCATTTTGGCGAATGAAGGGATTGTTGCGGAGAACATCGGAAATGGAGGTGAAGTTGGATGGGGGGGTATCGAGGCCGGCGAGCGACTGGAAGAAGAGGAGCGACTCAAAGGGCGTGTAGGCGGATAGAGGAGGCATCCCCCATTGCCCGTCGGATCGGCCACTGGGGGGGTAGTAGAGAGGAATGGGGGCCACGGTGGTAGGAGTTGTCACAGATTGTCGGCCTGAAGAGCTCAGTCGGCGAGGCCAACCCTCGTCGTACTCGTACCGCGGGAGGAGAGATACCTTAAAGACCAGGCCGGTCGGGATAACGCGAGGAGACGGGTCGGGGTGGCGGTTCCGACCATGCGCGCAGAAAAATGAAGGGAACGTCCCGGGAAAAAAACGAGGGAGGAAAAGAAAGGGCGAGAGAGAGAGCAGCAGTCAAGGTTGGGCAAACCGTGGGAGAAAAAAGAGCTAAAATTGGCTTACGTACAGAGGTAGCGTATTAATGAACAACAAAGGATGGCAAGGACGGGGGAGACGACAGGATGGGGATGGAAGGGAGGGTGGATGAGTGGATGAGGGAGTGGATGATGCCTTCCTGGCATCAACAGCGTAACCAAAACCCCCCCAGCAAAGCCGCGCCGGGCTGCGGCACCGTCACGTGCGCCTCCCCGGGAGCTTCTCACAAGCCACCCAATAGTCTCCGCCGTCCTGCTTCACCTCCTCCTCATCCCACCCCAGCTCCTTCAACACCCTCTCCAAGTTACGCACTTGCTTCACGCCATGGTGTACTGTGTATCTCTTGCGCTTCCAGGTATACGCCCGATCGGCTCCATTTTCCAGAAGCAGTCGGACTAGAGGCGGGGATCGTTGCCGAACAGCCATCATCAGCGGTGGCTGTCGGCTAAACCGAGAGTCCCAAGGATGGGCGTTGACGTTGGCTCCATATTGCACCAGAATCCTGGCAATTTCCACCTCTCCCGCTGCCACGGCTGTTTGTAGTGGTGTATAAAACTGGGCCCTCACATTCGGGCTAATCCCATGCTCCAGAAGGAGTTGCACCATTCGCCATCTTTTCTCGGGCGGGCAGATATCCAAAGCGTGATATAATAACCTCCTTCCTAGATTGGCCTCAATGGGGGTACCAAGCCGTGCCAACAACCATTGCGCTGCGGCAAATTGGCCGGCGCCAGTCGCTTCCTCCAATGCCCCAATCTGGTTTCTCTGCGTCGTGGGGATTCGCTCCATCATGAACTCCATCATCTCTATATCTCCTTTACGTGCCAATTTCTCAATCGCTTGTCCGCATTCGTATTCGGGTGTAATGGAGTTGGGGTGCGTTTGATAGAGATGCTCGACCCAGACCTTCAGCGCCTCCTTGTTTCGGGCCACCGCAGACACGGCCACCACACAGCAGGAATTCCAGATCACGTCGTACCACATGGGACATCCGTGCTCCATCAGAGTTCGAGCAACTGCTTTGTTCCCTGTCCTTGCGGTTACATCTAGCGGCATGATTCCGAAGCGTAGACACGGTCTATCCGTTTCCAATCCGTTCTGCAGCGCCATCTGCAACTCAGCACAATCTCCCCGTTTGATGGCACTGCAAGCCAGGATGATAGTGATGGAGAGGTCGATTGAGCTCCGGTATCCCGACCGAGCGTTTTTCATCCACGACTCACACCGTTCGGGGCTGAACATGTTTGCTGGTTCATAGTGGCCCGATGTTGTGACATCAACCACCTTTGTTATCAGCTCGTCCTTTTGCTCCTGCCGTGGAGCAGCGCCTAAATGATGATCCAGCACCTGCTGTACCCAACAAGTAAAGGCACATGGGCTGCATGGATGGTTCCGAATCTTGCGGTATAGGTATAAGCGCTTAAGTCGGTCCGGAAACCGAGTCCATCGTGCTTTGATCGCCTTATTAGTGCGGCACGACTTGGGAAAGCAAAAACCCTCTTCCTCCAAGCGCGGACTGTCCAGAAAGAATGTAATGATCTCCTCGTTGAAGAAACCTGCCATTCGTAAGCGACGCGCTGGATGGGAACTGGCAAGGCCACATACTATTGACCAATCTGGCCTGAAACAAATCCGGGATGGGAACTACATCCACGGCACCCTGGATGATTTGGCGGAGGATCTCAATTGGAACACGCATTTCCGATAAATTCAATTAGAGTAAAGGGCATAATTGCCTGGCCTGTGAGTGCCAGAAGTTCTTCTATCCAACGTTAGGCGTAGCCTAAGAGTTTACACGTCGGAGCCGCGCGTGAGAGGCTTAGCACCGAAATAAGTACCTGGCCATCGATGCACAGCCCTAAATCCTAGCTCCCCATGGTCCCGTGAGGTGAGATTGGCGACCAAGCGTCGTCAGAGGAATCATCGTCTTCTATATGATCAGTTTCTTGAGACCCTAGGACATTTGCATCTGAAAATGAGCCAAGAGAGGACTGAGCGTCCAGTTTCTCTTGATTGTGACAAGGGCATGCGCGATATCAACACGCCGCGAGCTTTGACACCTCCGCATTCTCGATTAGTAAGCTAGCGATCCTTAACTATCCCAACACACGTCACGAGGTCCCGATTTCATAAGCAATCAAAGCTTCCCGGCTAGGAATTGCTTAAATTCACGAGAGCTTTCAACCTTGACCCCCCTCCTTTAAGGCTCATTTAGAGTTAGAACTACAACGATAAAGCCCCAGGAAAGGACCCACGGTGAAGCTAGAGGCACAAAGCATACATATTGGCCCGGCCTGGTGCTAGATTTAGGTTGTATGATGTCAGAACAACTAACCAAGTAGACTATAAGCAATTAATCCCACTTGGACTACTGGTCAAGAAAGATCGAGATGTCCCAATATACGTGATACAGATGGGAAATTCCGGAGACTTCTACGCCAAGGTCAAAGAGGAAGAGGAAGAGTAAGAGAGGATGAGGATGACTATACATCCTGTCCTCAACCTCCTACTTATTCGACCGAGTCTCCCAAACGGCCAGCCAAGCTGTGAGGGTGTTTTGATAACTCATTGAGAGAGAGAATAGAGGGGAATGCACTGGTTTCTTTTCGTTCGGTTGTAGGGAGAATAGCTAATTAAAGTGGTATTCTGGCCACTTTACTTTTCCCCCTTTCCTCATTCGGTATGGGGCTTCGAAGCGGTTAACTAAACCCTAAAATGGCCCCCCTTCCATTACTACACCCTAAGTTCAAGTTCATTCAATCTGAGAAGAAAAGAACAACAACAATACTATTGGAATGGTCTAGTAGCTACTAGTTAGCATCGTTGGATTAAGGAAGGAAGTATTATTCACACTATTCTTACTCTTGTTTGAAAACACATTAACGTTCACTACTAGTATCCTCCATCTCTCTGCTTGGAAAGGTGCTACATCCTAACTAAGCCCTAAATCCTCGTTCTTGTAGCGTATACCACGCCTCCAAAGACCAAACAAGAACCCCCCGGGCGGAAGTCCGATTCATCCATGGCGAGTCTAATCTCTGTCCCCTATTTATGTGAAGGAACTGGGCACTTTTCTTTTGTTTTCGCTTGATCTCTGGAGTTTTAGTTCGTCGGCGTCAATTTACATCAGTCATTATCCTTCTGACTTTTGTCGTCCTGGTGGTAGTTCCTGGGCCTATATACTGTACGTTCCAAGTACCAACTACATTCTGCGGCCACCCAGTAGTGTTATAGTCGTACTGGTCGGCTGTCAGAATTGGATGGACATTGGATGTGATGTAATAGTTGTCTTGCTGTCAGGGCTTATAGTAAGTCTGGACCGGGTCGTAGTTGGACCGATGTCCCTTTGGCCGTACTCTCTTGTTCGATGGTGACGTTGCTGGTAGTAAAAACCACCGGCTGGATTGCAGTCAGGCTAACAAGCAAACTAAAGGTGCTGTCAGTGGTGGTCACAGTGGAATTGCTGGATTAAGTGATGCGTGCGCCAATGTTGTTGGTGTTCTCGACTTTGGTGGTGGAGGCCCAGAAGTAGATGGATTGGGCCCCGTCCATGATGGGCACAAACGGGATTTTCGCGCCGGTCAGTGTGTGGGAGTATTCCATTTCCGTGGTCGAATAAAAAACAGGTGCCGGTGAGTTCCGTTTTGGAATAATACTGTGTAGTCTATCAAGTGGATCTTTTGGAGCTCGGCGGAGGTCAACTGATGACTGGACCCGGCCGTTCCATCAATGGCTTTGATGGAGATAATCACAGGCACCTGCATACGGCCATTGGCATAAAGAATGTCGGTCTTTTGGACGTGATGGTCTGCACCGCAAAGGAGGCAACTTCCCAGACGATTGACATGGTGAATTGATGATGAGGGATGTCGATGATTCAGAGGATGAAAGAGGTGTGCTTGCGTCTCTGTCGACCGGTTCCAGGTCGGCCTCATCTCTCTCTCTCTCTCTCTCTCTCTCTCTGTGCTTTTTCTTTCCCCAATGTCTTCCAAAATTCGAGACCAGATTCAGCACCGCCAAGTAACCGTCGGGATTTGGAATATGGGTTTCTTCGGCCGCAGAGAGGGGGTGGACGAATCCAATTGGATGTGAGGTCGGCGTGGAGGTCTTTCTCGTATGATTTCGCCATATAATTAATTAGATGATGATGACATGACTCGGGATGTCTTAGCAGTATGCAGTATGCAGTATGCAGCCTGCAGCTCGACACCGGCTATCAGCTTTCAGGAGGTGCATCTTCGATCTCGGGTGGTGTGAGGGGGAAAGAGGGTACTTTTGTCCTCCTGTTGGAGCAAAGCAAATCCCGATCGTCGTGACGCGGTGGAGGCGTGAGTACTGTGTAGCTAGGTCCCTACTAGCCTAGTAGTAGGGAGCAGTAATCATCCGGGTGGGCCGGGCGGGGGTGGATGCCCCGTGACTGGCCGCTAGCGAGGGGTTCAATCTCGACTTCGATGGGGGTCGGGATTTGCATCTGCATCCCCTCCACTTGGCTGGAAGCGAGGAAGTCATCTCCTGTCCCAATCATCCCATCACCCCCGCATCTTCTCTTCTTCGCTTGCCAAGTATCTGGCATAGCTCGGACATAGCTGGTCAACCGGCTTCATGGCCATTTTGCCACCAGCTGAGCATCCTGGCTTCCCTGACATGGGCTAAAGGAGCCTGGCGTGTCTTCTTGCCACGGGCAATGCCAATGGCTCTCTTCTCTTCTTCGTCCACGCAATTAGTAGAGGGGAAAGGGGCAAGTTGAAGGGAAGAGAAGTATATGAACCCCCGGGGTTAGCATCCTGGTGGCTCATCAACCAGCTTCCTCCTCCTTCTCCTCCATCATGATTTACTCCCAAGGCTTCAACTTCAACACCTACATCGAGAAAGGGGTCGACCCCCGCACCGGCCAGTGTTCGCAACTCTCCCCCCTTCAAGCTGGCCCTCCACTACAACCCCCTCAACACCGAGGATGTCGGCCTGGGCCTGGGCTGGACCTTCAGCAACCTCTCCTCCTATGATCATCGTACCTCCAAGACCCTGGTGCTCTCCACGGGCGAGAACTACAAAGTCACCGAAACCTCCAGCTCGGTGTTCATGCCGGACCAGAAGCTTAAGAGCTTTGTGTTCCAGAAGACGGGCACGTATGCCTACCGTGTCGCCCTCAAGTCCGGCCAGGTCGAGGTGCTGTCCAACCTCAACAATGTCTACAAGACCAGCGTGCCCACCGACATCTACGGGGCCAATGGACGCTCGCTGAAGCTCTCCTGGGTGCGCTCGGGCGAGCAGCCGCGACTGAGCAGGGTCCAGGCCGACTCACAGGATCTGGTGGTGATCGACTACGCCGACGCGCAGACCACCATCACTCGCGCCCCCAACACCAGCGAGGCCGCCACCTTCACGCTGGTCAAACGTAATAGCCAGCTGGTCGAGCTGCGCCTGCCGCTTGATGGCTCGCCCGCCTGGAAATTCACGTATGGCACCGCCGGCCTGACCCACGTCACCAGCCCGACGGGGGCCACCGAGGATATCTCCTACAAGGAGGCTGGCTTCCAGCTGCCGACCGGCGCGCCCATCAGGACCATCCCCTATGTCATCTCCCATACTGTGCGCTCCTACCATGACCAGCCTGCCATCCAGACGACCTACAGCTACTCGGACTACAACTTCGTCGGCTACGGCGGGGGTCGCAACTGGACGGATGGCGAGGACAACCTGTACCTGACCCCGGCCAACTATGAGTACAGCTCCACCGCCCAGGTGGTCGGGGGCTCGACCACCAAGCATGTCTACAACAAATTCCATCTGCTCGTCAGTACCCAGCAACAAACGGGCAGCAAGCAGCTGACCCAGTCCACCACCTACTACGCCCTGAGCAATACCGCCTTTACCAACCAGCCCGCCCAGTATCAATCACCCACCACCCAGCAAACCACCTACCGCGATACCGCGACAGGGGCCTCGCGCACTGAGACGACGCACTACACCTTTGACGACTGGGGCAATCCCACCAGTGAAACCCCGCCGAGCGGCGTCACCACCACTCGCACGTACTATGCTGCGGCCGGCGAGGTCGGCTGCCCGGCCGATCCCCATGGATTCCAACGCTATCTCAAGCTGGAGACCGTCACGCCCGCCGCCAGCAGCTATCAGACGCCCACACGATCCCATCGCTATACCTATCTCGATCTCCCCACCACCACCGATGCCCCGACGACATACTGCGTGGCCGTCCAGCAACGACAGACGGTCGAGGACGGCCAGACCCTCTCCACCGCGCAATACACCTATTTGAACCTACCCCAGTCCAGTGATCATGGCCGTCTACAGCAACAGGTTACGCGCTTGCAAGACCAGTATGCCACCACGCATAAGTGGACTTACACCCATGTCAGCGCGGTGGAGCTGAAGGAAGTCACCGCCACGACCACCTATGATAACCAGACGACTCAGAAGGAAATCACGTCCTCCCTGGTGTCCGGGCTGATCCTCGCCACCAAGGACCAGGACGGAACCGAGACCACCCAGCAGTACGACTCGCTGGGCCGACTACTTCAGACCACCACAGCCCCCGGCACAGCGTTCGCGGCAACCAAGAAACAGGAATATGCAGTCCTGGATGACGCCGCTGGGTGGCGCGTCACGGTGACCGACGCCAAGGGGGTGCAAACGCGGTATTTCACTGACGGGTTGGACCGAGTGGTGCGTGTGGAATCCCAGGACGACGATGGGGGCTGGGATAAATACAACGTCTACACCGGCTCGTTCCGTATCGTCCAGGAGCGTCGGTTTAACGCCCTCGACCAATGCATTGAAGAGGCGGAGATCGACTGGCTGCGAACCAGCGGCGCCCCCACGGAGCTGCGCACGACTCGCTCCCTAGAGTACGACGACTGGGGCCAGGTCTACAAGGTCATCAAGAATAGCGGCGCCGTCCAGCTGTCTGTGACCGACCCCATTGCCCGGACTCAGACGGTGGGCAACGAGGGCGAAGGCCAGACGCAGATCCAGTACAACGCGTTCCAAACCCCGACGTCCGAGACCCTGATCCGGCGCAACGGAACCGTCGAGAGCACCCTCCAGTATGCCTATGATGGCCTGGGCCGCCGCAGGCAGATGACAGATGGCTTGGGCCGTGCCACGCAGTATAGCTACGACAGCTTCGACCGGGTGGTCCAGACCAGCTGGCCCGATAGCCATGCCATCACTACCCAGTACGCCGCCCAAAGTACTGCGGCCCTGCCCGTGGCCATCAACCTCCAAGGCAAGACGGGCTTCAGTGAGCAATCGTATGATGGCTTGGAGCGGCCGCTCCGCACCATCGTCGGCGGGCGCACCACCAGCAATACTTATCAAGGCGTTGCTCCCGTCCCGGCCCAAATCACCGACCCCAAGGGAGGGCGCTCCCAACGCACGTACGAGCCAACGTTGGGGTATGCGTTGACGGGCCGAGTCACCGGCGACGGCACTGATGCCTACCAGTATGACAAGCAAACCGGAGATGTCTTGCAGTTAGACGGTTCGCTCGCGGCGACCAACCTCACCTATTACCCCTCCAGTTTGCTGTCCCAGGAGACCATTCAAACCACCGATGGGACTCGCGCCTTGCAGTACACTTACTCGCAGGCCGGCAAGTTGCAGGATTACACCGACCTCAACGGACAACAGCATGTGATTCTGTACGATGCGTATGGCCGCCGGCGGGAGATCACCGTGGGGACGCTCAAGACCACGCTGAGCTATGATCGGGCGGACCGTGTCATCACGAGTGTGGCCCAGGATAGTAGCAAGAGCGTGACTCTGACGACCAACATCGGCTACGACGAGTTCGGCCGGGAGACCCAGCGGACGGTCTCGCAGGGGTCGACGAAGTTGCTCCAGTCCACCCAGTCGTACGATGCCACGGGGCTGGTGGCCGCACGCAGTCGAAGCGACGGGAACGGCACCGTGATCCGGCAGGAAACCTTCCAGTATGACAGCTTGAGTCGGTTGGTCGACTACCAATGCCAGGGCACGCAGCCCCCGGTGGACGAGCAAGGCCGATCCGTGCGCCGCCAGCGCTTCACACTCAATGGCTACGACGGCTTCACTCAGATCCAGACCACGTTCGCGGATGGCAGCGAGAACACGCAGGCCTACACGTACAGTACCCAAGACCCGACCCAGGTCATCCGGATCACCAACACCCATCCCGCTGAGGCGACGGAGATCCAGCTCGAGTACGATGCCAACGGCTGTCTGACGCGAGATGAGCAGGGCCGGAAGCTGGTCTACAATGCGTCGCGTCTCCTCGCCGCGGTCTATGATAGTCAGGGTCAGCTCCTCGCCGAGTACGGGTACGATGCCATGGACCGGCTCGTCCGGCAGAAGATCCCCAATGAGCCGGACACCCAGTTATCTTACCGTGGGGACACCCTGGTCGCCGTTACCAAGGGGGAGCGCCAGACCAGCTTCGGCTCGGACGGTGGGGTGTACTGGGGTGCCATCCATAAGCAGGGGAGCAATGTGAACACCGAACTCTGGGCGTCCGACGCCCACCACTCGGTGTCCACCTCGCTGGATACACAGAAGCCAGAGCAAGTCCAGGACCAGTCATACACGCCCTATGGCTACAGCGCTGAAAGCTCTGCCATTGGATTCAATGGTCAATGGCGCGACCCGGTGACCGGGTGGTACCATCTGGGGCTGGGCCAGCGGGTGTACAACCCGACTCTGAAGCTCTTCCACCAGCCGGATGCATGGAGTCCCTTCACCTCGGGCGAGATCAGCCCGTACGCGTACTGCTTGGGGGATCCCATCAACCGCGCCGATCCAGACGGCCACTTTAGTTGGCGAAGCTTCACTCAGTTCGCAGTGGCCCTGGCAATTGGCGTCGCGACCGCAGGGGCCGGACTCGCGGTGGGCTTGGCCGCCAGCGTCGCCATCGGAATCGTCGTCAATGTGACGGTGGGCGTTGTTTATGACTTGGCGACGGGGACCGCGCCCACGATCAGAAGCGTGGCTGTCGATGCCGCGGCCGGGGCCCTCGGGGGAGCTCTCGGCAGTGCAGCGAGCACGGGGATCTCGTCAGCGTGGACGACCACGCGGTTGGCTGACGTCGGCATTGAAATTGGGCTCGCCCTCTGGTTCGAGATAGTCGTCCCGGACCCCTTCCCCAAGCTGTCGGAACTCATCGTCCCCTCCAGTCCGGCGGCCCTGAGCACCGCAACCAATGCTCCCACTACCGCCACTCCCACCCCCGGCCGCATTCCGGACTGGCCCCTGGAGAAGCTTCGGCAGCGGGGAGTCGCCGCCGCCGTCAAGGAACAAGACCAAGGGACTCAGACTGACTCGGCATCCCTGGCTGTGAGGACAACCTCCCGCGAGACGGTCACGGCCGAGAACATCAGCTTGAAATCCTTTGAGGGCGGCAGCTTCGAGGGGTCGCAGTCGACGTTCCGACTGAGCCCGGAGCACAGGGTGTCCTTTACCATCGATACGCAGGCGGCGCATGTGCCGGCTTGGGACGTCACGGGATCTTTGTTGAGCGCGAACACTCGGGGTTTCTGGTAGACGTTTGTCTAGGTGCTTCCTGGCGGTGATGTCGAGTCGATACTGTTCGGGCATCCTAAATACTTACGTAGACCATTCCACCATTCATCTTCCATCTTCCAAGCATAATAAGCAGGTAGTCTAAGGAAGTGTAAGTACGTCATTGTTTTAGTTCCTCTCCAACCACCCCATCTTCCTGACCACCCATCCCCCACCTCCCAATACCCCCGTCACGCCCGTGAATACAATCAACGAGCCGAATCCACTTCCAAAGCCGTACCCCGCGTCTCCCTTCCATGGTCGGCCAGCGAGTAAAGCCCCACTTAATGGGCCGGAGACTATATTCCCGATTCCTCGACCGGCAGCCAAACACGCAAACACCATGCTTGATTCCGCGGATGCCTCTCTCTTGACCACATCTCGCATCACCCCGGGCCAGGTACTCGTGTACGACCCCGCGAAGAGACCGTACACGATGGCGAAGATGAATAAGGGTGGTAAGGAGAGAGAGAATCCCCAGAGGAGAAAGACACCGAGGGTAGACCCGAGGGTGGAGATGACAATGCAGGTTGTGACGTCAAGTTTGTCGATGATGGCGCCCATACCCACACATCCAGCCACAGAGGCGACGTTCAGGAGAATGACGGTGACAGCTTCTAGGTTTGAGGATGCGCCGAGGGTGCGGGCGTAGCTGGGGGGGTATAGCGACGGGAGGAAGTATCCTAGGGCTTCGATGGTGTTGAAGCCCTGGAAGAGGAGGAATGTGCTGGACCCCAGGAATCGTAGGTTCGGGAGAGAGACCCGAGGGGGGTTCGTAATCGGTACTCTTGGTTTGACGAAATATACCAACGGGGCGGTGAGAATGAAGAGGGTGATGGCGAAGGCTCTCAGCGTGATTCGGAACCCGTAGAGATCGAGAAGCCGCTGCATGACGATGGGGAGGATGGCGCCGCCGAGACCGGTCCCAGCCCACATGACGCCAAAGGCGAGGCCTTTGCGTTTGTCGAACCAGTCTTCCATGAGGAGGATGCAGGGGGAGTAGGCGATGCTGCCGCCAATGGCGTAGAAGATGCCTTGGGTGAGGATGAGGTGGGGGACTTTGGTGGCGAGGGAACTGAGGCCGAGGGAGAGACACATTAGGAGGACGCCGAGGGCGCAGCCGGTGCGTTGGAAGGTGGGATATTGGCGGTAGAGGGTGAAGATGATGGGGAGGTCGAGGTACATTATTCCCTGGGGTGGATTGTTAGTTTGGTGAGGGAAAAGGAAGAGGGAAGGGTGGGGGGATACCATGGCGCATGTTCCGATGATGGCGATGTTGTTGGAGTTTTGGAATATGGGGAGGGTGCTGTAGTAGTCTTGGAACACACCGTAGGTGAAGGCAAACCCCCAGACGAGAGCTTCCATAACGAAGCAGGCAGCGAGGAAGAACCAGGCATCTTTGCCGTGGTCGAGGGGGGGAGGAGGAGGGGGTTGTGAATGGGGGCGTTTTTCTTCGTGGAAGGATTCGGGGTCAGATAGGTTGACCATGATCTTATTGATTGCAGCTTTTGTTGAAGCGTACGTTTAGAGGAACCCGAACTGAATGGAGGTAGTAGTAGGAAAAGGGAAGAAAATGCAACATTGAGTGATGATATATCAGGTCAGAGTCGCGCCCTGCCAGTGACAATGACGCTAACAATCTCGCCTCTCATTGGTGGGGAGTTGCTCTCTGCCGGAGATGGGTCATTTCTGAAATGCAAAGAATCTCGCTCACCTTGTTACGGTGGGTTTGGAGAATAAAGCGAGAAGAACAGTGGGGATTGCCCACGTGGTGTGCACTATACGTATACTCCCATTGTTCTGGGATTGGACCCCTTTCGAAACGAAGACGTGGTGTCTGCTTAGGGTGATGAATTGTGATTTATCTCTTGTTTGATCTAAGAAGAGGGGGGAAGAGAAATCAAACAACAACGGTTTGAGGAAAGAGACCAGGCAAGAGAAGTCAACATGGGGCCAAATGGAACCGGGAAGAAGATGAAACCAAAAAGAGGGGAGAGGGAGAGAGAAGGTTATTGACAGACTGTACCCCCCTCATCGTCCAAAAGTCAAAGCCTTTGTAAGTACTACCCTGAAGATCCTCGACTATGTCCGCTGGCCCAGTTTATGTAGTTGGAAAATCTCCAGTCAGACATGGTCGGTCTTCGCCATTTGAATGAGCTTGGAGTGCATACAGTGAGTGTCCTCTATCCTGATCGTATGCCTCAACTATGAGTTGTCCATGCATAACAAGAATGTATCATAGTGATTGGATCTCATATCTCATACACTTCATCAGAAGTAGACTACAGATGCTCCTTGAACCACTGCACTGCCTGCAGGAAAGCACTCTCCTTGGCATACTGCACCGTCCGCTTCTCCGGGTTGCCGCGGACCGCAAAGCCGTGCTCAACACCGCTGTACAGGTTGATCTGGTAAGGCAAGCCCAGCTCCTTCAGGATCACCTCCGACTCATGACGCTTCTCCGAAGGGAAGATGGGGTCGACTTCCGCAGCCGAAATAGCCAGGGGACCCTTGATACCCCTCAGCTCGTCTTCCTGGACAAAGGAAGGATGCGCGGTGTATCCAGCATCGATCTGGCCAGGCCGAAGATAACGCACGACATACTTGCCACCAAAGCAGTAGCCGACAGCGCCGATTTTCTGGCAGCGGTCAGCTTCTTCGTCTTTGTTCATTCTCTCCGACAAAAGGACTCCGTACCTTGCATCCATACTTGGTGCGCATCTCGTTCAGACAAGCCTCGATGATGGGATCGACGACGTCGGGAGTGTGGGCCTTCTTGTCCTTGTGGTATTCACCACCCAACCAAGCCTTGAGATCGAAGCCAGCGGGGCGGTTCAGAGGAATGGCATCCTCGTAGAAGAGATCGGGCATCATGACAAAGTAGCCATTGGCGGCGAATTGGTCGGCAATGAGCTGGGCATTGATGAAGCGGTGACCGATGACATCGGTGATGCTGAATCGGTCAGCTGGAATGTGACAATGAGAGGATTGGGCACCTACACCAAAACACCGTACTCAGTGGACTTGTCGGCCGGGTAGCTGGTGTAGATCTCAAAGTCATTGAGCGTGGAAAAGCTACCGGTGGCTTCGCCTTCGTGCTTGACGCCCTGGTAGCAGCAGCTTCTGGGGGGGAGAGAAGTCATGATGAAGTGTGGATTGATTGAGATCGATTGGAATGGGATGGATGTCCAGTGCAATGGAAGGGAAGTGGGAGAAGAAAGGAATTGCGCGAAGGAGGGAGGGGTCTAAATAGCGGGGCAGACACCTGCCACCTCCGAAGGAGTCGGGGCTATGCCTTATGTCCGATGCCTCCATTGGTTGAGCTAGGCAGAGTGGCGTTAGCTTGGGGATGCGTAAGACCTAACGGCAGCCCTAGGGAGAGGCGATCTGGATAGCTTGCCGGCCACGCATTCTACGCAAATCTTCATGTCTGTTGACACAACTGACGGGGCAAGAACACGCCATGACCTCTTCCGGTCCAGTCCTCTTCTAGCTCTCTCACCAAGTAGAGATCACCAACACCATCTCTGTGTGGATCTACTGACCGTGACACAAGGCATGCTCATCGGGCCCATAGTGGTCTAGTCAAGACAAAATGCTGTGATTGGGACATGTTGTCAGGGAGATTAACTCCGTTCTCTCATGTAGCTATCTTCTGATCCGATCCTTCTGGACGGTTATCCAGCATTGCCTCCAGCCATCGTCAGGCCCACGACACAAGGTCAGAAGTTGCCTGTCCAACCGCACTCAGCGCCCAGAGGCTAAGGATCTAGTGATCCGGCTAAGGATGCGCTTGAGATATCAGAATTGATAATCATACCTTGAAGCAGGGGCCATCGTGTCTCATTCAGGTTCGATTCAGTATTACCCCTCACCCTTCACTTGTTATCGTCTTGTTTCTAGAGGATAGTATTGATTCTCCGGAAACGCTGTGTCCCATTTCCTCGTCTTGCCCAGTATGCTAGATTGTAATTGATCATCCCTCATCAAGTGCAGTAACAGTACTATAGAAGACTGTCGCCCTGGCCTCTGCAGAGCGAGACCTCCATGTCTTCTTCGCTACCACCCACCATCCAGGAAAGATGTTGAAGTTCATGTCTCCGACCATCACTCCACCTTTTCTAGACGTCACACAAATCTCATATAGCTGCTTATGAGGTAAATCCACAAGGCTATGCTCGATTATCTCTTCGACAACGACGAACACAACCACTCGACGCCGATACTGAACGAAAAGTTGGTCAGAATTCAGGCCCTATATGAAACCAACGTTTGGGGCCGCAGTGTGTGCACATATGCTGCATTCAAGCGCTCTGGTAAAATGACTGCGGACACACTCCGCACGGGACAGCGCCAGTCAGCATATGCTCAGTCAGTAGTAACAAATCTGGCGAAACCCATAGCCAGATGTGATTTGATGATTTCAAGCACCCGGATATTCGCTCTAAGTCCATTGACGAGATTATTGCTGTGAGGGCTCGTAGTGACAAGGATGTGGGAAGAATGGATTGGAGACTACTCAGAAGACCCAAGGATCCTTCAGGGCCTAATAGGTAGTTTGTGGTGCGATAATACTGCTGAGTCCGTCCCATTTGGGAGCGATATCTTCCAGCTTGGGTCATGATGAGTGGCGAGCATGCCCGAGTTGACCAGTATCGACTGACAAACTCATTTTCAAGGCCATGAGTGGTAGGAGCATGGCTTGGACAAGCCATAGACCACAGCCCCTCGTTACCTAGCCAAATAGTGTATGCTGATACCTATGAATAAACTAGCATAACTGTGATATGTTCCCCATTCCTTAATTGAAGGACGGGAAGCACCAGGTCAGATTAAAGAGGTTCTGGGTATGAACAAACCTATCAAACGTTCTCAACTCTGAATGACAATCGGCTCATGGAAATGACGCTGGCTCAATAATTATGACCCGCTTCCCTCTTTAGGTCGAATGTCCTTCTGTTTCTGGCAAGGAGTACCAATGTGAGCGTAAGAAAAGAAAGATCGACAGGTTGGATAGCCGCGCCCGTAGTGGCATGCATAACCCCAACGGACTAAACGGTATGATGGCGTCTTTTTCGGCTTGCGTCTGCCAAAAGCGACGTGGGTACGGATCGATAGCCGGGTTGGCCAACCATGGTGGCTTTCCTCATCCTGATTGGTCTCAGCCAGCATCTTCAGCTGGAACGCTAGAAAAAGCAAGTCATCGTGGGCGATTCGGGAGGATACTATCCTCGACAGCCAGTTGACGTGAACGCTGACACCAGCAGCAGGGCGGTTGTGCGAGGAACGTGTAAAGGGGTGAGTGAGCCAGGTGGAGTGTGTGATGGCAGGTGAAGTCGATGGGTTAAAGCGGAGTCGTTGAACAACCGAGATCATCAACCTAGTACATAGGTAGGTGTCTAGATAACCTGCGCAGGCATCCTCGGACGTCGATTGGAAGACACCATATCTAAAAGGGATCCGATTGGGCTTTGGCGATGATGATGAGAGGACGAACTGCAGAAAGATGGTTGGTGGCAGTAAGACGGAGGGGCGAGTGGCAGTAAGGCCAAAGCCTCAAACAGGGGATCCCCTCCCACGTGATACAAACTCTCCCATTGGTGGAGACCCTTGACGACGGCGTCATGGACCCGGGACAGACTCAGGGGCACCCTTGGAAAGCTCCATCGCCAACCACAGCCTACGCCCCGACTAGTGAGGGACAGGAGCTGCACTATTTACCCTCCGAGGAAATCGCGGAGCCCGAGCCATCCCATGGATGGGACTCAACTTACCCAAAGCGACTGTTCTTTGACATCCATCCCTTCAGCCATCGCCGCCGCCATCGCAGCCTCTTCTTATATGCTGGACACGCCTTGTACGCCCGGCTGCGTACTGCTGCGAAATTAACCCACGGACACTCCTGCATCCCACTTCGACCCTCCCCCCAGCGCCTGCCATCGTCATCCCCGCCGATCGTGCAGCCCCTGTCATTATCCATTTCCCCCCTCCCCATCGGACTCGATACTCCGTACAATAACTCAAAACTGGTTCCTCCCAGTAGTGCGACCGGCGCCTGCAATTTTGCCGATTGCCCCCTCCAGCCATCGATCGCACTGCCTGCCCCCTTTCTTATACTTAGATAGATAGACTCCCGGCTGGTCCTAGTCTGTCCCTGTCTCTGTCATCAAAGCTTCGATCATTCCAGGAAACCTTCGGTGATTTTTGTACCTCATCTCGTCCACTCCATACCCAAGGCGCAAGGTCCACCCCGTCCGTGCTATCATATCCACTTAATAACCCCTGTTCCGTTCCGGACGCGCGCGCTTCCAATCCCTCCACGTCTTGAACCTCATTTCGCATACTCCTTTTTTCCCTCTCTATTTTTCCCAGTTCCCATTCCCATCTACACCCACCCCCCTTTGTCTCCAGACATTCACCTCGTCACCCTATCACCGGTGTTCCTAGAGCCACCAACCAAGATGTCCGACGCAGAACTCGACCGGGAATGGAAGCCTAACCGTCGGCCGCAGTCGTTCGTACTCCTCTTCGCGGCCCCTCTGGTCTCAGAATGTTGGCGTTGACCAAGACATGGCAGGACCATGGCACAGGCCTTCTCTACTGCGCTGGATAGCGCCTTTTCGCTCGATTCCGATGTCAATCATCTCTCACAGACCATCGACCAAAAGTAGGTTCCACTTGGGCCATGACCGGTGCGATCTTGCGACATGAACTGACAACCTATCCACGTGTAGGAGACACCAGATGATGATCCAGACGCGAGAATTGGAACAACTCCAGGCCAAGATCCGGGAAGCTGAGGAACGCCTTAAAGCCCGACAGTCTTTAATCCTCGATGGAAACAACTCTAGGAACCCGTCAGCACAACGAGGAGAGCGATTCTATCAATCACCAGGTGAGGCCCAGAGAATCCCCGTCATGAATATCAGCCTCTTTAACACATCTTGTTCTTAGCATCCACCTCGTCATCTCCCACGGAATCGGCAGGCCAGTACTCCAGCGGCGATGAACAACAACAGCACGGTCAGGGCCGTAACTCATGACTGCATACCCCCGGCCAGGGTCGGCCAACATCAGCATATAATTTGGGTCAAGGTTCGGAATGGGAGATTTCAATGGATTCGACTTCACTGCTATTATCTTTTATATATCCTCATATGGCGAGCAGGTCTGGAGAAATCGGTTCGGTTGGCTTGTTCACCCCGTCATTGTCTTCCCCCATCGTATCGATGCCGATCAAGCATCCACAGGGAAACAATGCCGGCGCTGCTCTCCTGTCGGTCCTTGGCCTGGCGTATTGGATGGCGGCCAAGTCTGCATCTGTCCACGCCATCCCACGATCCCGCAGGTCAGGAGCGACAGGAGGGCACCTTCAGTCAACTGTGGCGTTAAATATTGCTATCATCGTTTATGTAGCCAATATGTGGGCATTTATTCGGTTTTCGATTTCCTGGTTTTCCAGTCCAGTTTAGAAAAAGCGAAAGGCCGGCGATGCCCGTCAGCCACGTAACGCGGATATAATCAGAATCGGACGTCCCGGGTCCGGCCTATTTTTAGACCCATCTGTTGTGTACGGCATACGTATATCGCAGGGATGCGTCTTGACTGACCATAATGCAATCGGTTTGGTTTTTCAGCACCCAGTGCGAGACGTTAAGTCAACATGGGATATCTGGGTTGTGGGAGTAATATAGGGTGATCCGTATTAACTACTTGACCAATGCAGGCCGCATCACGATTTGGGCAGACAACGTGTGGCTGCAAAGTCGCACATCATTTCGTCGCCAACGTCCTTGACTCGATCGCAATTGTGGGGTTGAGACACCCAGGGCCACATTAATCCCACTAGCGGAGGATTTCCCTGCCCTATCGCAACCATTCATCTACAGTGCTTGCCCCCCTTCCCCTCTACTAGATACCTTGGGAAACCAGCGCCTTCTACTGAGTAGCCTGAGTGCCACGTTGAGCTGGTACCTTTTTCACTGGTGCAATGAACGAACGGCGCAAGGATGCAACGCACCACTTTCTTATATCAAGGGGTGCTGGGCGGTACTTGGACACCTTCAGACCGTCATCTACGACACGTTTTCCTCCATCAAACAATCCAATCCATGGTATCGCCATCGCTGCCTGGCGTTTTTCAATAACGCGCCTATTCCTGGAAGCCTATATTATAGTGAAGACGCATGTCTGACTGAAGCGCGTCCGTCATGATGTTGGGATGTTCCGACCCAAGCAGTCGCCTAATACATCTGAATCTACTGTGAACGGGACTGTCAAGGAGAAATTAATAAGAAAAAGAAAAGAAAAGAAAAAAAGCTTTTGTAGGCCTCAAATAGGTGACATGAAATTTACTCCTACTTCTGCTGGTTCGGTCAACAAGCCCGAACCAAATGAGACGGCTGTTTATCTGAGGGGGTGTACCAATGGTTGTCCCCCCTGCTGTTGTCGATCTCCTTCGACGTATGCACGAGGACGTACAGCGAAGCACAACATCAATTGAATCTCGCCGGCTGCACAGCATTCTGTCATCTGACCTGCTAGCCGAAAAGGGCGATTCCGGCATGCATTATGCCATCGTGAGGATTCTTACCGGACCATACTCCGTACATACGGACGGTATCAATGGTATCCATTGGGTTGCATGCCTGTAGTGCCTGAACCTCCAGGTGGCGACGTAGCCGGGTATCTGAGCGCAGCATTCGGGCAACTTTCGTCCCCAGTACGGCGGGAGTGCCTCCCGTCCTCTGCTCAAAATTCGCTGCATACTCTGCATCCTGTCCGGGTATTCTTTTCCGTTGAGATCGATCGCAAGCGAAAAAAAAAAAAAAAAAAAAAAAAAAAAAAAAAAAAAAAAAAAGCAACCTAGTCCTATCGTCAACCAAAGATTGCTTGGTAGGACCAATGATGTCAGAGTCGTCCCCGGACCTTGGAAAGCGGACGAGTCCCCAGAGAATAAGCGCCCGAGCCACGGTCCAGACCCTGGGAGAGCTCCTACGATGACTCTCCAGCTAGTGCCGTCGTGGTGACCGATAAGTGAGTGAGCTCTGAAGTGTCCTGCAGGAGCTATGTCGGTGTTACCTACCACCATGTCCGCCACTCGTCCCTGAGCTCCCGCCGATTCCCTGTTCCTCTCGCAACCAACCCCTCATCCGCCCTCCCCTCTTTCGCCTTATCGCTTGTCTTAAATCCTTTCTTTCCGGGCCTCTAGGTTTACATTCCTCTCATCACTCCTCTTTCTTGCTCATCACCTTCCTCCTTGCGGTGGGTTTGTTGATCATCCTGACCTACCTAAGACTTGATCTTCCCCACTTCCCCCCACCATGGTCCTCATCGATAGGCAGGACTACGAATCCAAAGAGGAGAGGCGCCTTAAGGAAGACCGTGAACACACCCGATACTGGAAACGATGGGGTCCATATGTTGCAGAGAGACAATGGGCTACGGGTATGCTCTATCTCTTTCTATCGCTTGTGTCTGCAGTTGGCAAGGACGTGGACTGACGAGTGAACTCATCCTCCTACAGTTCGCGAGGATTACTCGTAAGTCTACAATCGACTTGGTTTGATGCAAGCGGAGTTGCTAACCTATGCTTTTTCTAACGGGTCGCAGAGAAAACGGAGATGCCTGGAGCTGTAAGTCCCTCAATTCACATCCATGCCGCCGGCCAGGGCTGATCAAATGGTCCAAGACTTCTCTCATGACCATGCGCGGTCTAGAACCTTCCGCTGGGGTGAGGATGGAATTGCCGGTGTCTCGGATACCCATAACTTGCAGAACATTGCCTTTGCCTTTTGGAACGAGAAGGAGTACGTAGCCCCTGTCCCTTTTTGAAGGCTCGGATCTCACCGGCTCACCACGCACTAGTGATTTTCTCAAGGAGCGCCTATTCGGATTGTCGAATCCACAGGGTAACCATGGCGAAAGCGTCAAGGAAGCCCATTTCCACGTTGATAATACCCCGACGGTTTGCGCTCCATCTCACCATGGTGAACTCCGTTCACAACCCTTCTAACTTCATCTCGTTTTCAGCATTCCTACATGAAATATCTCTACAAGTATCCCCAGAAGAAGTTTCCTTACAAGGAACTTGTAGATGAGAACGCCAAGCGCGGAAAGCAAGACCGCGAGTATCAGATCCTCGATACCGGAATCTTCAACGACAACCGATACTGGGATATTTTCATTGAAACAGCAAAAGAAGAGGATGATGAAGAAGAGCTCCTATTCCGCGTAATTGCCTACAACCGGGGACCGGAGGCAGCTCCTTTGCACATCATCCCTCAAGTCTGGTTCCGTAACACCTGGGCCTGGGGCTATGAGGATCAGAAAGAGAAGCCGTCAGTCGAAAAGGTTCGTAATCTGGTCGCCAAAACCACTCACCCAAAGCTGGGGGAGCGGTACGTACGGTTCGCTCCCTCTCCAGCTGTTGGTGACGGCCAGGAAGATGTTTTCCCCCAGATGATGTTCACTGAGAATGAAACAAACAACGAGTTCCTGTGGAAGACCAAGAATAACCAGCCTCATGTGAAAGATGCCTTCCACCGTCTCATTGTCAATGGGGAAAAGGACTCGGTCAATCCTGAGAACAAGGGCACCAAATTTGCGGCCTGGTACGCCTTTAACGAAGGGGAAGGAATTCCTCCTGGAGAATGCGCTGTCGTTCGATTCAGACTGTCACGAAAGATGGACCAATATTTCGATGAAGAGGTCCTGGACAATGTCATTGAACAACGCATAAACGAAGCAGACGACTTCTACTACCATATCAGCCCACTTCCCATGAGCGCTGATCTACGCAATATTCAACGACAGGCCTTTTCTGGGATGCTATGGAATAAGCAATTTTATCATTTCGTGTGGGATCAGTGGGCAAACGGTGACCCTGGTATGATTCCACCGCCTCCGGGTAGGAGGCATGTTCGCAACCAGCAGTGGAAGCACTTGTATATGGACGACATTCTCTCCATGCCCGATTCGTGGGAATACCCATTCTTCTGTGCGTGGGATACGGCTTTCCATTGCATCCCGCTGGCGATGATCGACCCTGATTTTGCGAAGAGACAACTAGACGTCCTCACTCGAGAGTGGTACATGCATCCCAACGGGCAGCTTTCAGCCTACGAGTGGAACTTTGGTGATGTGAACCCTCCGGTTCACGCATGGGCTACATTCAGGACCTTCAAGATCGAGCGGAAGATGTATGGCCGGCAGGATCTCGACTTCCTCGAAAGGGTCTTCCAAAAGCTATTGCTCAATTTCACCTGGTGGGTCAATCGTAAGGATTCCGAGGGTAAAAACGTTTTCGAAGGTGGCTTCCTAGGTCTGGACAATATCGGGCTGTTCAACCGATCTGAGCCTCTTCCAACCGGGGGAGTCTTAGAGCAGGCTGATAGCACGGGCTGGATGGCCTTCTATTGCTTGTGCATGCTGAACATTGCACTCGAACTTGCTAAGCACCGACGAATCTATGAAGACAGTAAGCATACCCCATCTTGAGAGTTTCATCCGCTGACGAATGGTAAACAGTTGCATCGAAGTTCTTTGAACATTTTATTTTGATCAGCGATGCGATGACATTTAAGTCCGGGGGTCAGGAGACCTCTCTGTGGAACGAAGACGATGGGTAAGTAGAATTGGGACTTTCAAGTCAACAAATGACTTACTCTGAACAGGTTCTACTATGATGCCATCTCCTATGGTGATCCTTGGACGCAGCAGCTTCCCGTCCGATCCCTTGTCGGTCTCATTCCACTGTACGCGGTTCTCACGCTCGAGCCCGAACTGATCAACAAATTTCCGTCTTTCAAGAAGCGTTTAGAGTGGTTTGTGGAGAACAGACAAGATGTGGCAGAGCGTAATATCGCCAGTATGAAGCACCGTGGTAAGGACGAGCGGCTTCTTCTGGCACTGGTCAGCAAGAGCCGTCTGGAGAAGATTCTGAAGAGGATGCTTGATGAGACGGAATTTCTATCAGAGCACGGCATCCGGTCCATGTCAAAGTACCACGAAGAACACCCATACTCTATGGAGGTCAATGGCCAGATGTTCAGAGTCGGCTACGTGGCAGGCGAGTCCGACAGTGCTCTCTTTGGTGGTAACAGTAATTGGCGAGGGCCAGTGTGGCTGTGTGTCAATTTCCTGCTCGTCGAGTCCCTACTGCGGTTCTACATGTTTTACGGCGACTCATTCAAGGTTGAGTGTCCCACAGGCTCTGGGGAGTATATGCACCTCGGACACGTTGCGGAGGAGATCCAGCATCGGCTACAGCACCTCTTTGCGCGCAACGACGAAGGGCGTCGTGCAGTTTACAATGGGTCCGATCTGCTCGACTATGACGAGCACTGGAAAGACTACATGTGGTTCCATGAATACTTCGATGGAGATACTGGCCGAGGCCTCGGAGCATCTCACCAGTGTGGATGGACCGGGTTGGTCGCTAAGATCATCCATGATACAGGGTAAGCCATGCGATGCCCCATTGATACTGTCTTGCCTTGTCAGGATCTAACCTCAACAGAATCAACTGTCGAATCCCACATACCCCCCGCACGCCATTCGCCGCGGCATCCCACTACTTTGACGACAGCTTTTCACGGAATGTGCGGTCCCGCGGTGGTAGCCGTCGACCCAGTATGCGCCGGTCTTCAACCAGCCGGTCAATCGGCAACCGTAGTGACTTCGAGTCCACTTTCACCGGTCGTGATACACCTTTCACCGGTCGTGACACACCTGGCCCAGAGTCGGCCCTGGATGAGAACGAGAGATTGGATGAGTCAGGCCTGGGAGATGAAGACGACGATCATCTGTTCCAGTACGTGGGACGCGAGTTGGAGCGCGTCCGCAGTCAGGTCTCGATGGGGGCATACGAGGACGAGTTCGAGGCGCAAGCTGATCGGATTCCAAATGGACATTGATTGATATATTAGACACATATGCTTGCTGTTTAGCTTGATGGAAGAGAGAATGGGAGGAATTGCTTGTTGTGAATGGCGGTGGATCCCGGTCCCAGATTCTGCTGTGACCTAGTAGATAGATTTTATGTTGCTGGCCCATACAAACATACGACAAATGATGCATAGCATGCTGGGTGATCCATTTACAAGTGCAATCCCATCCGATCACACCATCTTTGCCTTGTTAATCGCGACTGCTAACCAATTGAATGCATAAGAGTCAATGAAGGAAACCAGTAATAGTGATCATGCACAACAACTTCCCAACAGTTTGAACACCCGATATCGGATCAAATTGTTTCTCTACTAATCAGATGAAATACACTACTGGTACTGACTGCTCTACACTTTTCATCTCAGCTTCACAGGATTCAATACTACTAGTTGTATATACATTCATACTATTCTAGGCTGTTTACCACTTACTTAGTACCTAGTAGTACTTATCTAGTAGACTATGGTTTTCAGATGGGGAGTCAATCAAGGATGTCAATGACTCGGAATATAATCCTCAGATCTATGAAGATCAGAAGTAGGATAGATAGATATATATATATATATAAACTCAATTCTGTCTATTCATCTCCAGTGATAGAGCTCATGCTAATCAATAAGATAGGTAGGTAGGTAGGGATAATAATGGAATTGGATGGTGGTAGATCGATTCGGTAGAGGTACATGGGGATGAATGAGGAAAAGATATAAAAGGGATCAAGAGGCGCTCAAGATGAAATGCGCATCTCTCTGGATTTTAAAATTCTTGGCATGCAGAGATAATTTACAAAGCGTCGGTGAGGGCCTTGTTGAGCTTGGCGATCTTGGAAGACACGCTGAGGTCGATGGTGCGGTCACCGATCTCGACGACAAGTCCACCGACGAGCTCGGGGTCAACCTGTTTTGTTGTTGGTTGTTAGTATTTGATTGGGTTGGGGTGGGTGGAAGGAAGGGGGTAGAGGAAGGGAGGGATGTACCTTGGTGATGACCTTGAGCTTCTTGCCCTGGCTGTACTCGGACTTGGAGACGGCCTTCTCGAGACGGTTGACGGTCTTGTTGTCGAGCTCCTGTTTTGGTTTCCAGTCATTAGTGCCTAGTTCCTTCATTCCGGTAGGGGGATTGTTGAGAGGAACGTACCTGAGCACTGGTGATGTTCAGCTCAATCTCACCACGGTGAGCACCCATGAGAGTCGCGAACTTCTCGCAGATACCCTCGAGCAGACCGAGACGGTTGTTCTCAGCGAGGGTGTTGAGGAAGTTCTTGAGGATGTCGGCCTTGTCGGCACCAGCAACCTTCTGCAGCTCCTGGACGATCTGCTGCTTGTCACCGACAGTGAGGGTAGGGGCGGAGATGATGCCGGTCAACTTGCGGTCGGCCTTGAGGAGCTGACCGAGGCTGGCGAGGGCCTTGGAGGTCTGGTCGAGGTTGGCGGACTTGGCAGAGGCAGTGTACTACACAACACAAACACACAGAACAAGCGGTTAGTCAGAGATTCTTGAGAGCTTGGTGGTGGTGGTGGTTGAGGTAGCTGTGACGCGAAATTTCGGGTTCTTGTCCAAATTCCGTCCGCTTTTCCCCCTCTCTTCTGGCTCTGGGCTTCCTTTGATCCGGGCCATTGAAGGGCACCTCAGAGCTACTAGCAACCAACGGACGGGGTGATGGTGTCGCATACCAGAGCAGTGGCATAGGTGCCGTCCACACCGAACAGGGAGACAGGAGGCTTGACATCCTGGGCCGGGGTGGCATAGGTCCTCAGACCGTTGAGGGCGGCAGTGCGAGGCACGGAGAACTGCTGGGCGGAGGCACGCAGGCCGGCGCGGGCGAGGCGAACGGAGAACATGGTGACTGGGACGGAGACGTCGAGGAGGAGAGGAGGGAGGTGGAATTGGATGCGAGACGGACGGGGCGTCGGGGGGTGGGGAGGAATGAGCGAGCAGCAACGGGCTGGTGGTTCGTCGTGCTTTGGGATGGACGGGCGACGTCCAACTTCTGCCGGCTAGCGGTCACGTGAGATCCCGCACACGCCGGGTTTTCGGCTATCGTTACTACGCCGGATTGATTCCCTACGGTGTACTTGTACGTCCAGGATGCTGATGTCCGTCCAAATACATTGGCCCACCGCGCATGCTATGTAACGCCAGACTGCCTCTACGAGTTAAAATGTGCCCTCCCGAATGCCAACACCCGAACGCCGTTCTCTCGTACTCATCCCGTCGACCCGCCCTCAATCGCTGCGCAGCATGCTATCCACTAGATCCCCCAACGGACCCCAGAAGTCCTTCCCGCTCGCCAGTCGGTGCTCGTCGATAAATAGCACGTAATGTTTGAAGCTAGTGTTGAGATGCGGCTCCAGTCCGAGGTGGACCACAACCGGGTAGTGGTGGCAGTAAATGTGCGCATACACGCGATACATCCGCTTGAAGATCTGCCGCACAAGGCTGGGGAACACCTTGGGGAATGGAACGCCTATTGCGATCGTGTTGGATTAGCATCCCCTGCAGCCGTAGTCCACGTAAATTCCTTTCCTGGCATTCTCAAAAGGGCACATACCAAGGCGGCTGGGGAAGATCTGTTCGTTGTCGACACTGCTCTGTACCCAGCTCATCAAATGCTCAATGTATTCCGGAGCCGACATCTTTGTCGGTCGCTTGAAGTTTTCCGAATCTTGCCACAGATACTCGAACCTGGACAACTACCGTCAGCGGAATTGCCTCAACAACTCTCATGGGAATCCGTACTCATCGGTTGCTTTCATTTCCGGACATGACTGAGGAGAACAGAACTCGGTGATGGCGCCATAGAGCAAGTTTATTTGGTTGTAAAAGTCGACCACTATTACGCGTTGGATCAACCGTTAGGATGGCTCTGAAACTGCCCCAAGCTCGGAGAGTAGGATTACCGTTCACTGCAAGCCATTCGTTCAAATCCTCGCCCTCGGGAAGCTTCACGGCCTTCCGCAAGCTCCCACTTCCCAGGGTCGCCTCCGCGAACTGTCGCAGTTGGTAACTAGTGGTGCCCTTGGCCGCCGACCGCGGTTTGAAGGGGGCTCGGGTCCGAGCGTTGCTGGGAGGTGTCAGTCCAGCTGGGTCTTGTTTCAGGGCGCGCACTACCGGCGACAGATAAGATGGCGGCTCGGAGAGGGGGGCATGGGAAATATGGACGGTGTCATGGCAGATCAGAGGGGGGATGGAGGGGGAGGGCAGGGGACGATGGGATGAGGATGAGGATGGCGGGGCAGATTGCCCACCATCGGACGAGACAGAAACAGAAGGGATGGGGACAGACATGGTCGTGATGAAGGATGCCATCTCCTTCCCAGGGTTCTTTCCGTCAAATACAAGCCAGGGGTGTTTTGCCGGTGGCCTTAGTCAAGATAGATAGATAGGCGTTGCGTACACAGTAGAGTGCGATGGAGAATGCGCCTACATGCCAATGCCAGACAAGTCAGTGATGGGGTTGATGGAGAATGGCTGGCCGATGGCCCGGGTAGTCCATGTCTTACCTGCTTTATAGACTTCCAGATTCACCACCGTGGGAGGGATCAACCAAGCGGCCGTTAGAATGGAAGGAGGACGAAGAGGATGAGGGGACTGAGGAGAGGTTGAATATCAGCGATGGAGCCGCTCCGACGACGAGCACTCCGGCGCGACAACAAGGCCAGGCGAGGAAAACAAGCAGGCCGAACACACTACCGCGAATGAGGGGCCACCCAGGGCGATCGACTGTAGTACATAGTATATCGATCGCATTTCCGGCCTGCTTCTCCACGATCCCCCTCAAGCGGAACCTCCCCAAGGCCGGATCCATGGTGCTGCAGCCTCCAGGGTGGCAATCGCCCCGTCCGTTGCCCCGGCGACATCACCCAGCCGCAAGGAAACTGGCCCTTTATTACATCGTCCAAGATGGCGGTCGGAATTCTTCTCATTACGTAGATGGTTCATTGTTAACATGGTGACATATACTAGGTAAGAGTCTGCCAGGCCACTATCGCCCGTTGTATCCACCCTGGACCCGGTGCACACCGGGAGCATGATCTAGCCACCCAAAGGATACGACCACAAGAAATAATCAACATCCCTAGGGGGTTCCTTGTTCACTCCTGCCCCTCTCATATCGAATATCCCTCGTTCTCCTCAGGCAGCCGTTCTCGGACCGTCTCCCCGTAAATCGTGATCGGGAGGGCAACTTCGAACGACTCACACCCAAGGTTCTCCAACGCGGACATGATGCGCCCGCGATCATCCTCCGATACCGCTTCAAGCAAGCGGGCTCCTGAGGGGGCCGGACCATCGTGCACACTGCTGGTGACGAACTCGAAACGGAGCTCCCATTCATGGTTGACTCCAGTGGTGATGACAGTGGGCGTCGCGGCAACTGGAATAGCCGGACTGAAGACAACACGATTGGCATACAGCGTGTTCTCGAAATAGGAGGCGTGAACTTTTCGGGTGGCACGACGGATGCTGGCATTCGACCGCACGGCCAAATGCGCCGCTACCCGCTCGGAGCTCTCCAAGGTCGCCCGGAGGGCGTAGCAGGGAAGGGCCGCATCTGCAAAATTGACGGTCGCGATGATGGTCTCGCCGAGTCGGTGCGCTGGGCGGTTGAGGACCACAACAGCAATCCGGCGTCCGTTTCGAGCAATCTCAAACCGGTTGGGACTGCGCGAGGAATTGAGTGCCTGGTTGCTCCGGAGAATGGCAAGATCAATAGCATCCTTGCAAGACAGCGGCCCGGCCGATGCGTCGCGACTTAAGCGCTTTTCGAGAGTAGCCTCGGGTGGTTGCAGCGAATTGTTCCGGGCACTCTGCTCCAGGATTTCATCCACGTACGACAAGAAGTCCGGTGCGGACGTCCAGGTCGGTCCACTGATACTCTTGGGTTTCGTTGCTGGCGGTGGGGCAGACCCGACCTTCTGCACTCGCGCCTCGTCGCGGAGGAGCACGTAGGGGCTCATAAGATCATGACCCATGATATCTCCAAGGACTGTGGTGGGGTTAGCGGTACTCCACGTGTTTCGGGAGAATAAGCACTGCTCACCATTGACGCCGCTGAATACACGGAATGGGATGCTGATCCGGTTGACTCGTTGGGGTTCATGATGACCACTCGGTCGCTGGGTACCTATGACGAGATTGTAAGTTATCTTGATGGCTTTTCCCTTGTGGCTAGCGGGGAGGCCCGTTGGTAGCGTAAAGGAAAATGAGTAGGACTGTTCTTCGCCTGGCGCCAGTCGTAGATCTACAAAGAGGAGCGACTGGGTCGTAGACAGCAACGGTATGGATCTAGAAGATGAGACACCTCGCATATCCCGCAGGCCATCCAGCTCATTATTTGAAAGAAGACCACTCAGCGACTCTTCGATCGCATTCCACTTGAAAGCACCCCAGAAACCACCGCCCTTGCGGTTCTTGTCGCCACTTGCGGCTGGTTTCCCACTCGGCATACCGGGCGCACCCCCGGCACCACCGACGACCCCTTTCCGCTTCACTTCTTCAAAATGTGACTGATGGATCAACGACCCATCAACGGTAAACGATGCGCTGATCTGCGCATAACCCATGAGTAGGGTCTGGCTGTTCGGCGACAACCCCGGGGACTCAATACTAGACATGTGCCGCGTATGACGAGGAATATTCTGGCGCGGTGCCGCCATTGAGTAGTTTGTATATTCAGATTGGAGGGTTTCCGAGGAGTTGTCGCTGACGGAGTTGTACTCCCCGCTGCTTCTGTGACTTCCACTGAGGCTGGAGGTTGACATGATACGGGTGAGTTGGGGCAGGTGGCCCGGTGCAGTCAGTGTCGACGATTCTCGGCCATTGGGTTTTGCCTGGCCAGCGTTCTCCTCCAGAGGGGTTTGCAAAGGGGACAGAGCAGGACGAATGTGTGTATCGGTTCCAGGCGAAGGCGGGAATTTGAATTCAATCGGCGACAGCTGAGGCCGGCGCACAGGCGTACGGGGGGATTCAAATGGGGGATGAGAAGTAGGCCCGCCGGATCCAGCTGTATCGATATCTATTCGTGGGTTTCCGGGAGATGAGTTGACAGGGGACTCTGGGGTCGGAAATCCACGAAAGGAATTGCGCCCAGCTAATAAGTGTCTGCAGTCAGCCTAGGAATCAAACAGCCTGGCGCTGCGCTATAGCGAGGGTTACCTTTCGCGAATGACTCCTCATAGAACTCGTTTCTTCTCGGTAGAACCTGTAGACTTGCAGCGCGTCCATGGCCTCTCACTGGCCTCGATCGATTGTATTGTGAGGATGTTCTGGGAGTCGGTTCTCCTGTTCCTTCGCTGTCAATGGAAAGGATAGATACAGAGCGCTTGTGCTTGCCGCCAGCAGGGGGGCCACTGCGAGGGGTAGACGGGGGCGGAAAGCTGTGAGAACCGATCAACGGCGAGCTCACGGATGAGGAAGGGCGATGCGACGGGCTCTTTTTGGGTATGTTAGGGTATGAGCGACGGTGAGGACTGAAGAAGAATTTCTGAGGCGATCGGAGCGAGAACAGGGACTCTGAATGGGTGCTTGTAGCTCGAGATGGCTGCCGCTGATGCGAGGACTGGCCCCCGGTACGGGGGTCTCCGTTCGTCTCCGCAACGTTCTTGAAGGTGATAACGCATTCGACATCTTCCCCTGCGAATATGGTCTGGTCCTTCCATTTGACGAAAACCTGGATGTCTGAGGGCATGGCGACGATCGCGAGGTCACCATGTGGGCGGGTGACCGCAGGTAAGAAGAATCACGGAGCTTGAGGTAGATGGCGGGTACCAGCCGCCACCTGTAGAAGTCTGGATTAAGGATTGGCTAATATGATACAATAAGAGAAAAGGTAATCACCGCCAGCTAGGGCATACCGTCAAATCGCGTGAGCCATAATCGTTGAAGGATGTGGAGGAGGAACCGGAGGACACAGCGGGTGCCATAACGTTCCTGTCGGGGGGCGCGGTGGTGGTGGTAGTGGAGGTGCACTACGGCCGTCGGGAGGGAAATGCAAAACCCCATGGGACAACCACTACTTACTGGCCAGCTGGGTGACCGCCCACATATCATAGAGATACTGTCAGGATACAACTATTATTTTGCACAGGTTAGGGTAAAGATATAATAGGATGTCCACGACTCTATGGCCGCAATCTCTGAAACGGTATGTTACAACGCCGACACTGACGGCCATGTGCCTCGGATCGGAAATAAAGGGCATTCGGAAGATGAAGAAAAAGAAACCCCCGCAAGATCAGACCGACGCCTCCCTATGCGATTTGATGCGAGAACTCATAGAGTATATTATATGATACATGGTTTGGTGTCGATATACATACGGTGCCCTGCACGAACCGTAGGCAGCAGCGACTTTTACTCCTGCCCTCCCTTCTTCTTATTTCCATAGAGCAATTGGTTTGCGTCTACCAAATCTCGTGTGCGCTTCGTACTCGGTCGTAGGCCGAGTTCAGATAGATGGCCCCAGATCCGATCGTGTCGCTTCTCCCATCGTTTCCGTCGATCGTCGAGTTCGTTTTCAGAGGGCCGCCACTTACTCTTCAAAATCCGCCGGATAGCCTCCGGCGACACCTTGAATTCTTCTGCAAGAACGGGAGTGGTGAATCGCTCCGGTGCTACCGCGTGTAGGTGCCGGATACCCTCAAGGGCATCCGGAGAGAGTTTCTTGGGGGGATTCCACCCCTCCTTGAACTTCCCTTGCAAAGCCTCCTTCTGTATCTGCCATTTCTCTGGCTTCTTCTTGTTGGGGGCAGGCGGGGTGGAGGTGGAGAATTGTTCGTCGCGTGGATTCTTCTTCGACCGGGAATGCTTGCTTTGGCCTTTCTTAGGGGTCCGAGGATTGCGTGGGGAGGGCCCCTGTTTGGTTTCGATCTCAGCGGGGTCTGATGTCGCGTTCACTTCGGTCAATGCATCCTCTGTCGACGTTTCGTCACGGCGAGCTCTTCCCAACTTGTCGGATGACGATGTGTTGGAGATATCGGACCTAGCTGAAGATGATTCCTGGGGAAATAAACTTGTCGACGATTGGTGGAGCTGGGCTTTGGGGGAGGAGCCAAAGTTTCGTCGTGGGATTCTGCATCTGCGGTAAGAGAGAGGCGTTACGGAGAGCCTTCGAGGTGCGAGACTCTGATGAACGTCTGAGGCGAACTCAGACCGAAGCGCATTTCGTAGTACATTGGGCAAAGACAGCCTGAGGGATGAGGTGCAGACACTTGCCATGGCGACAGTTAGGCAGGATAGCAGGATATGAAGGACAAAGAGGTGGAAGCTGGGGAAAATCACCCGGACGCTAAAGAGCGCAGAGAGTTTCTCGAAGGGGCCTAGAACAATTACGGCCTAAGGTGTCACTATCATGTGACTCCGTGTATGGCGCCGATGGAGGGGTGTATCCGAACAAGAAATGTCATGGTTGACACCTCAGACTCTGTCAAGATTTCATAACTTCCAGCCATACCGAAAGCTTTGTGCACCTCGGAGCATAGACGCCCGTTAGTCTCGGGAGCGCATCACTTGCCCGGTTGCGATCGGCCCATCCATATTTGGCCGCACGAGGATGGCTCTTGAGAACTCGCAGGGAATGACGATCCTTATCATTTGGTCCATTTTGTTTTCAAAACCAAGGGGCTGGTGGAAATGAAGCCTTACGCCTCCATCCTGCTACCTATTAGGTAGCAGCCTGGAGACCAAGTTCACCCAAGCAAGCAGTTGCCTTGCTTTACTACACTTCTTCCTTTGTGATATACTCTCGGGCCGCTAAGGCGTCCTATAGTGCCTAAGGCTACGGTGCTGCCGGAGGTTTCTTGACCGGAAGGTCAATGCGAGACTCCAGACCAGTTGAAGGGGACAATTGATCGGGGAATACTCCGTAGATTGTATCTACTTTCATTTGACCTCCTCCACTCCCCCCTCCCCTCCCAAGCCAACCATCAACCGTTCCAGAAAGCAGGGAGGAGGAATAGAATTCGACTGTCCGCAGTCAGAACCCAAAGGGATTAGCATCCCCACCGAGCCGGGGCCACTTGACGCCCTGTGAGGGGGTCGATCAAGCCTCTCTTTCATTCCCAATCTCCCCGAGAGGTTGGCCCGATCAGTGGGCATGCCATCATCATGAAGATGGAGAGGATGTGATTGAAGCGAGCATCTCACCCTTGGTGCCATTTTCTTGACCGGCAACCTCTGTGTCCTTCTCTCTCTCTCGCTCCCTTTATCGTGAATGATCGTCCAGGATCTGGATCAGTTTGACGGGATCCCACTGCCCCGAATTTAGCTTTCCCGACGCTAAGAAGACTAGAAGCAGCCCAGCGCCAAGGGTTCGTCCATCATTTTTCGGCTCTCCGCCCGGCGTGGAATGTTGATGGTGGTGGTGCTGGTGGTGCTGTTGGACTGCTGCTCCCTGTCCATCCCAGCTAGGAACTGTTCTCAACACCTTCGCTCACATCCTGCCTTTGCTTCGTCAGGGCCTCCATCCCTTTTTTACTTTCTCTCCTCTCCCTCGCTCTTTTCCTTGTATCATTCGATCTAGTCACTCTTTTGGAACCGTTGTTTGATTCTTTGGGCCCCCCTTCTCCTTCTCTCGGTCCTTTGGTTCTCCCCAATCTCCTCCGCCTTTTTGTCCCCTCTTCACCAGCCTCTTGCGCCGCCAACCACAACCGTAAAAAAAAAAGCGAAAAGAAAAAGAAAAGGGAAAAAAGCCTCTTTCGTCAACACCAACTCCTCGAGCTTCTCAAGTTTCCCGACCGAAACCTTGTGCCGCATATATAAGCAAGGCTTGTCGTCATCCTGCCCTTCCTCCTTCCTCGCTTGCCTTGTGGCTCCTTCCCCGAGTCCAGGGCCTCCGATGGCGATAAAATAGTCTGTCGGTTCTCAAGCAGACGTGCAAACCTTTCGCTCTCAGACTTTGCCCACCAATGCGACCGACATCCGTTCAACTCAAGGACCGTGAACCCTCGTGACCGAAGCCGACCGCAGACCCAATTGTTATGGCGAACAACTCGTTGAGTGCAAGATGCAAGGCAGCTTCATCGCTCCGCATCACTCCCTCCAACTCTCCGGTTTTGCGACCGCCAACGCGCTCCTCCGTGCATAAGACGCCATTGAACCAGACGACTTTGAACCTGCAGACAGTGATCGGAACGACCACGACTACCCCTCACGGTTTCTCGAGCCATGAAGAAAGCAAGTCATTTGCCCTCTGCGCCGGCTCGGTGGTGGTCTTGGCCGAGTTGGACGACGAGCATTGTGTGAACCAACGTTTTTTCAGGGCACGACCCTCGGCAGCCAGTGTTAATCCAGTAACGTCGTTCTACAGCCAATCTACCCCTCCCACCACTCCTGACAGTCGAGCGAAATTTTCGGGGAGTATAAGATCTACCGCCCATAGCAATGCTCACAACAGCTCTCCATGCAATGACCTAGTTGACAATGGTAGTCCGCGTGGATGGTCATCTCGGGAGAGGGTGAAGGCGGTTACGAGTACCGCGATCAGCCCTAATGGAAGGTTTCTGGCAGTAGGAGAGGTAAGCTAAGTAGGGCGTACTGATGCTCAAGAAGTGGACTGACACATACTAGACTGGTTATAATCCTAGGGTTCTGATTTTTTCAACAACAAAAGATGCCTCTTCCGAGATCCCGCTTTCGATCCTGACCGAGCATACATTCGGAGTGCGAGGCCTGGCCTTCAGCTCAGATTCCCAATATTTAGCCACTCTTGGTGATGTAAACGATGGGTTTCTCTTCGTATGGTCTGTGAATCTAAAGACCGGTTCGGCAAAACTCCACTCGACCAATAAATGCACCTCCTATGTCCGTGACATGTGCTGGATGGGTCAGACCTTGATCACGTAAGTCCCAGTCAATTTTGCCATCGAACAAATCGGGCAGCAGCTGAAAGTTTTCCTAGGGTAGGAGTTCGGCATGTGAAAGTTTGGAGGCTTCCAGATGCAAGGCCTGCTTCTCCACGGTCTCGCCTTACTGTGGAGGCGGCCACGAGCAGCTCTCCGAATCACACCCCTAGGGCGTTCTCGGGGCGAAATTGCTTACTGGGATCGCTGGCGGAGAGCACTTTCACTAGCGTAGCAAGCATCTCTGATCGGGAGGCGGTAGTGGGCGCCGACACGGGAGCCTTGTGCTTTGTGGATGATAGCGAAGGATCTCAGAAGTTGTCCGTTGTCCAGCATATGGATTTCGGCATTACCTCATTAGCGGTCGATTCGTACCGCTCCTGTGTGTGGGTTGGTGGACGAGGTGGACAGATTCAGCAATTCACCTTTGAGAAAATACGCTCGTCGACTGTGCCATTATCCCCCGCGCTTTCTGGCCGGTCGTCGGCAGAGCAAGGCTTCAAGGGCCCTGCGATTGTCTGCCTCGGATCTTTGGGATCGCACGTAGTAACAGTTGACATGACAAACGCCATCGACATCTATTCGAGCGAGAACTTGAGTGAGGACGCCGACCAGAGGGACGCTCAAAACAGGATTTGTGCTCATCGGGATGGGGTTCTTGGGATACGCCCACTTAAAACTCCGAATCAACTTGAAGCAGACTTCTTTACATGGTCACGGAAAGGTACCGTGAACTTCTGGGACACTCAAGGCAAGTGTAAGGATTCACGCACAATTGCCCTGGAGCACCCTGCGGGAAATGACGAAGATGTTTCCAACGAACTGAAAGTAGTACGTACCACGGATAATATGGACATATTCTTCTCTGGCGATAAATGTGGTGTCCTACGGTATGTTATTCTCAATGTTTGTCAAAGGCAGCCTTCGCGGTTGCTAATCGGTGAAATATAGGGTATTGCAAGGCCATTCGTGGAAGCCTATGCATGAAGTCCGAGCTCATGGAGGGGAGATTACAGACATTGCCCTGCATATAACACCTGAATCCTGCTTAGTCGTCAGTTCTGGACGCGATCGCATGGTCCAGCTGTTCGAACGAAGCAATGACGAGCTGCAATTGATCCAAACCATGGATGACCATGTTGGGGCCGTCAACCAGCTTCTTTTCGTCGATAATGGAGAGAAGCTGCTTTCGTCTTCTGCTGATCGTACCATTCTCGTCAGGGACCGTGTTACACGAGAGGTCGACGGTGAGCCGGTCATGGCCTACTTGATCTCCAGAGTGATCACGATGAAGGCATCCCCGGTGTCGATGACTCTTTCTACTGACACGGATGTTCTCGTCGTGTCTACTGCTGATCGATGCATCTGGCAGTATGATTTAGCTTCTGGCCGTCAAATTACTTCCTTCCGGGCCATTGATTCGGATGGAAGTGACACAGTCGTCATGAACGCTTTGACGGTAGCTTCTGACATGTCAGGCCAGAGTTTCTCCAAGTTACTTGCCGGGGTTTCCGGCACCGACAAGTCAATTCGTGTATATGACTTGGAGCGGGGCGTGCTTCTCACGGGGGAGTTTGGTCACACAGAAGGACTAAGTGACGCTTGCCTACTAGACAATCACCGCAGTCCTCCCACCAGACCAAATGGACGGGTCCTGATCAGCTCGGGGCTTGATGGTCTGGTCATGATTTGGGGTGTATCTATGCTCCCCCAGTCATCACAGGATGTGGCACAGGCGGTCACCAAGGATGATGATGCTCTTGTGAAGGAGCTGACAGTTGCAAAGCCCCCTCTACGCAAAATCCTGTCGAAACATGAATTGGCTGGACTTCAGCGACAGGAAAACATTGCCGTCACCCCAACGCCGGCTCGCGGTCATTCTCCGACTTTCTTACGCAAATTCTCCAAATTCACACTGTCTCCCTCGACGAAAAACGGGCAAACATCCTCACCTACGACACCTTCATCGACTTCCAATCGGCGCTCTCCTGTCCCCAGCATTCGCCGGGAAAAGCCCCATATATCGTCACCTTCTTTACATACTTTGAAGACAGCAGGTACGAGAAAGAGTGGTGGCAGGAGTGACTCTCGCCGCTCCTCTCTTGATTTTCGGGCTCGCGCCAGGAATTCCGGGAAAAGCGACTTTGGAAGTCTCGATACATCAACTGAACAAGTCTGTCGCACCTTGAAGGCTTACCGGAAAAAGCTCAATGGGTCCACGGAGCATGTACATGCTCAAAAGGAGCTTGAGAGAGAGCTCAGTCTTACTCTTCGCGCTCTGGCGTCTCGGAGCAATGGCAGTGAGAGTGCCGAAACCGAGACCGAGAGCAGCGGGAAAGAAAATGAGAAACTCATGGGTGTTGGTGCATCCAAAAGTACCATATATACGCCAAGCCCCATACCGTCTCCGGATGAAGGTTCGAAAGAGACACCGGAAGCTCCGGTGGGCATCTCCGTCCGTGTTGATGGGGAGAATTAGATATGACGGCGGCTCTTGCCTTCGTTCATACGTCTAGGTTCTGTTGTCCTTCTTTCCTTCCTTCCTTCCTTCCTTCTTCTTCTTCTTCTTCTCCATTTCTTTTTGTTTATCTTTCTCGCACCCTCATCAGTCCAGACAGGAGCAACCGTTTCCCTCCATACGAAAGGGATCAGACAATACTTTTATATAGAGTTCATATGTTATCAAGCGGGGTTTGTTGAGATCGGTTTCATCTCATGTGAGCATTGCGGGTGTTGGGTTATTCCATTTTTCTCCCCTTGCGCTCTCCTGAAGCGCAGGAAAGCCAAGGGGTCTGGTGCATATCTTCAATTCTTCGATTCTTATCAGATCTCGACCCGAGTCAAGCTAGACTGTCCAGATTCTCTCGGTGTTGCTGGAAATGGGAGTCTCCCATCCTCAACATTACATTTTTTTTTTTGCCTTCTTGACAAGCCTCTTCGCCATTTCTATTCGCGTCTAACCTTTTCCCTATCGCCTGTCTTCTTCAAATTGTCAATTCTTGTTCAGCTTCTTTTAGCTACCTTCTAAATGATACCCAAACTTATCAAGCCTCGATTGAAGTCTGCTCAGACTCACGGGCTCTAATGTTACTCTTCTGTGCAGACCTGTTGCCTAGCGAAGTAGATCTGAGGCCAGCCAATCCCCTGCCTTAATCTTCACTTGCATCCTTCCCTTTAAGCTCTTTCTAAACTCTCTTTTTTATGCTTCTGTAGCCGTGGTAAGTGCATCATGTGATTGCAGGTGCTGGTGATAGCCTGCCTTTCGAAGGCAAACTCCAGTATCCCTTGTGCAACCCAAAAATGCTTTGACCATACTATCCTCGTTCTTTCGGTTCCTCCATTAACCATCTGGCGGAGCCCCTCGTAGACGAAACACTCCACGAAAAGAACAATCTAAAACTCTGCATAAACTGGACCAAATTCACCACCCATCTCGATCAACCATCGCTATCATCCCATCCCCCACACATGCACCTTCCCCAACCATCCAGAAACTCCCCTAATCAAGACCGGCAGTCCCAGAAAAAAATCACCTACCCTGTACAAGTTACACGGAAGCTGCCTACCTCTAAGATGCATACTCCCCATATTATCCTCACCAGCAGGACTTATATAAACTGTATTCATGAGTTATCTACCTTCCTGTTCCTGATTCATTCATGCTGGTTGATTGCTGATGTATGATACATTTTTCACAAATCAGCACAGCATATATGATATTGTGTGTTAGCGTCCAAGATACCCCAGTTTGAGTGTGTTGTTTCATTTTTGGGTTGGGGGTTTGTTCTTGTTAGTTACTTCAGTTCTAACATTCGTGTTACTATGAATTCTCCGCGTGGAAAGGTACGTACCTATTTATTTATTCTGGACTCGAGCAATGCAATGTGACTTCAATGAAATGAACTGATAAGACCAGCAACACACTTACCCTGTTTATTCAACTCGAACTCAACACATGGAGATGCGTTTCTCGGATGGGAAATCGAGTAAATATAGATCGGAGAGGATGTTTCAGGCGAGTCGTGAGTTACTACTATTTACTCTTGTTCTTGTTGTTTGGATTTTTGGATTTTTTTTTTTTGTGATACTAGGAGAGGTTGGGTTACTGACTTGTTGGGCTTGGGTTTTTGGTGGTTTAGGATATTGTGAACGGGGTGAGGAGAGAGAGGTTTATGAGAGTGGGAGTACGACTACTAGGTATGTAGTTGGGAGTGGGAGTGGCAGTCCTGCTACCACTAGGCATGTAGTCGATAGTGGCACTGGTTATTCTGGTGGGAATGACACTTCGACTACGAGTTATCCGAGTAGTCCGGGGTATTCGGATTCGAGTCGAAGATATAAGGTGTAAGTCTTCTTTTGGAGGGGGGGGGGATTGGGGGGTTGATGAAGTGGCTATGTGTGCTGACTGGTTTTAGTATCCGGGCTCAATCTGAGCAAAGTGATAATCGGAATGGTAGCAGGGCTGGGTCTCCGGTGAATGAACATGCGGAGTAGGTTTTCTTTTTTTTTTTTACTTCTGTATGGCTAGGTGGTGGGTGTGCGTGCTAATTTGATAGTCATGAGGAATCAATTCGGATTCTTAAATCGGCTAAGCGGAAGATTCAACGTGCTTTGGTAGCTATTGAGGATGCAGAGGCGGCGCTGAAATTGGTATATGAAGGTACAGATGATCACGAGCAGCGTGTTAGGGATAGGATCTAGTTGAAATAGTGTGTGTTGAGGATGATTCCCATGGCTTGTGAAGGTCTGTCAAGTTAATGTTTCGAGATTTCTGCGTAAGAGCCTGCCCAAGGCGGCACAATCGTCCAGGTCGGCAAGCGTGATCGCCTTCTCAGCCCACCGTTGACAATCCGCATCTGCGGATGCGAGATAGTAATCCACCGCTCGATTGAAAGCAACTGTTGACAACCACTGGATCTCATCGCTTGGATATAGTGGCCGATTCGATTCGGTATGGCTATCGCGAGCTAGGACAAGGGCCTGGTCGAGAACGGATTCGGCAAGGTGGTAGTCTGCTGCATCGAGTGAGAGCTGGAATAGACAGCGGAGGTAACGGGGAAGGGCTTGTTGAAAATGAGTGCTGTCAAGGTAGGGAGATAGGGAGCCGTGCATGGTACGGATTAGCTCCTATGGGTATGGGAGGATGGTCAGTGATAGTTGAATTGAACAGTTGGATGCCATGTGTGCATATACCTTGACAGTCCGTACAACGTCGGTAATTGAAGCTTCAGAGCGAAGAATACAGTCTAGGAAGATTGAGCTGAGTTTCTCGTCTATGACGGTACTTGATTCTTCGACGATGGTAGAGACGGTGGTCCAGTCATTTATGAATATAGATGCCTCGAGGTCGAGGGCTAGGATGATACGGTACCTCGCGAGCCATTCTTGATGTTGGGTTTCTGTATCGCTTATCTCGGCCTGGTAGGCACGTACTTGTTCTCGGAAGTGCTTGCTGATTGTGTGTATCTCATCGTAGCACTTGGTCTGGATAGTTGTGAGTTATATTCGTTGTATCGGGGAGTTCTAGATTGGATTGACCTTCTCAGTGATATTGGTTTCATTACGGGTCTCTCCTATGATTCTGACAATTTTGAGAAAGCCGCAGAGTAGATAATGCTGAGATAGATTAAAATTGTTCGGGGGGTCTGGCTGGTGTTGGCATCTATCTGCGAACTATAACATGTAAGAGATGTGCGAACCAGAGAGCCTTCCACAACTTGCCTTTGCGGAAAGATCTAACAGGCGTATGATGTGCTCGACGTGAGCTGACTTGGGCAATTTCAAAGCAATGTTATAGCTTGCTTTAGCAACCCAATCAAGCTCAGTGCTGGGAAATATATTGTTCTGTTCACGGAGACTGGCTTTGCTTAACGCTATGTCACCTCAGCGTTCGTCTGCAGAGTTTCTGCATGGGGCCTACCTGAGTCGAGGAGAGTCAAAATCTCGTTCAGCAAAACCTTATTCTCCCATTTGGATCTCTCGAGTTCGGTGGCCAGAAATTGAAGGACAGGCATGTTCGAAAGTTAGTCATTGTCAGAATAGCACGAAAGGAATACCATACTGAAAGAGCTTCGCAGAATGGCGCTCCTCTAACCCATCGCTTGAAGACAAAAGGACCTGATTGAGGTTTTTGATACCTTGCTGCATTCTCCCAAGTCTGAAATCTTCTGCTACACATGACAAGACGTACGGAAGTGCTTCTACTCCTTTCTCGCAGAGTGATTTATGAAAGATGCATGCTTTGTCCATGTCAGATGTACACCATGCACATCCTTGGATTCACTTACCGGCAGTAGGGTCACTGCCCTGCAGGCTCAATTTGTACAACAGGTATAATGTTGACGGAGAGGACCTGCATTCGTCGGGCATTTGGTGAAATAACCCAGTCACTTGAGATAGTATATTTGCAGCGTTTTCAGTACATAGGAGAAATTTTCTATTATTCGTTAAACTTTTATAAATATGCGTGCGTTCAATTTTGTCGATTACCTGAAAAGCTTTGCCTTGTTGCTAGGAGAAACCTTGAATACTGGTTCTTCCAGCAAAAACAGACACCATTGTCTGGCTACTGATAGGCTGCTGTCCGAGATTAGTTGGTTGATGAGTTTCCAGATGAGCTAGGTCTTTTAGTCCCACATAGTAGCTATAAATCAAAGGTTAACCCACAGTGAGTGATGCTTCCGTTACTTCTTCACTCAGTAATTCTTGGTCATGCCTCTTTAAGCTGGCAGTTGTCTCCTTGATTATGCCGAGGCTTGTTTCCGCGCAGAGTCCTGGCCTTGTCAATCCATGGACAAATCTGATAAATACTTGCTCTATGAATGCTTTGTTGTCACCAAGGAGAGTCATTATATCGATAAGTTGCTTGAGCATTCGTGTATAGATCTCGAGACTAACTCGTTATTACATGGGTATTTTGGTAATCCGACTGGACACTCACGACGAGTCTTGCAGTTTCTGTATGTAGTATAGGATTCTGGCCAAATTATCAATATCAGTCCCACTTACCATAGTTGGTCACTGACATTGTGAGATGTGAGTTATCAAGATCCGACGACTCAAGAACACTCTGCAGCACTAGAAACTGCTATGTTAGTTAGATCATGAGGCTCATTCCAGGCTGTAAGCCCAACAACCTTGTAGATAGGCATCTCCGTTTGGCTCTTCCCTGCTTAGAAACTCGAGCTCGACGATCTTGGCAGAAAACAGGCCACCGTATCGCTATTCTATATTAGCGGTCTAGGATCACTTCATATCCATAGCTTACAGATTTCAAAACACCCAGCGTTCTGGGAATGTAATCCCTGAACTCGTCAGCATCGAGATGAAGGCCGGCCCGAACTGTTCAGTATGAGCATCTCATATCGTATTCAAGCCGCTGGGAGCCCTACCAGAAGCATAGAGGATCGAAAGCTCTTTATCCTTGAGTGATATAATCGGCGGTTGGGCAATGACCCTCATTAGCTCACATGCACTCAATGCTCTTTCTAACCACTTCGCAGAAACGTCATATTGCTTGCGTGACAGCGCAGAGTTACCGATCTTATAACAAATGTCCATGACACGTTCCTGACCCTTCTTATTGTTTGATGCCGGTATCTTCGAGAACAAATGTTCTGCAATGTCAAGTCTTTCCTGGAACCATGACTACATCCACCCGTCAGCTTGACCGACTCATTGAAGAAACGGTAACCTACCAGGTAGACCCGAAGCATATAATACTCCACGGTATATTGTTGTAGCTTATGTTCTTCGACATCGGTTTCAAGCTTTTCAAGTCTGTCCAGGCGCACGGCTGCAGTTTCAATGATCTTCTGGCTTATATCAAGACAGCCGCAATCTATAACCAATGTATCAAATAGTTTTTGTGCGAGACAGGAAATGATCAAGTGGTCATACCTATGCAAGTTGTGGCCATTCTAAAAGCTACATCCAAAGCTCTACAGCATCCTGGCATGGTGTCAATTATTTCACATGCACAGTATGCAATGTACTTGCCTTGACCGTTATTCGGCGCAGCATATTCCAGCATGGCGAATGCGAAGGCTTTCACTGTGCGTCCTCAGCAGACTTAGTCTTCCCTAGAGGACGATACGTACCTTTACACAGAATAAACAGCTGTTCTTTCTCTCTGTGTATTGTCATGAGTTGCATGCAGGCATTCCATAACTTCGTCCCTTCCTGGTCAATTCGGCGACGGATCGGAAGCGAGGGGCTTGCTGTCAGCAAAGGGAGGTATTCCAATTGTTGGTCAAGTTGATTTCGGGTCTTGTCGTTTGGATCTAGACAGGACTCTGGTTCGCTGGAGATCCGATTTACTAGATCACTTGCGAAATCTGTTGCTCAATTCTCAGCCATCAATAATAGTCACTCTAGAGCCAACGAAGGGCAGGTGAGCAAGCTGCCTACCTAGGATATCTTCTGCATTTGCTTTGAGTCCGTGAGATATCATTGTTGACAACAGTACCAACAGCTTGACGCGCACTATGTTGACGCTGGCAGTTGGTCTTTACTCTTCCGTGAATAACGTTCAAAGCATGAATCTACTTGGGGGAGAGAATTCACCTGACCAATCTAGTCCATTTCTGGTTGGCATTGGCCGGTCACGCTCTACCATCCTGAAAATAGAGGTCAGGTCTTGAAGATGTTATAGTACATTTTTGAGTGCCTGTATAATTAGTTGACATAAAGGGTATGAAGATAACACCTCGAAGCTCCTCAACTGAAAGGAGCCAGCATGCACTAGGAAAAAAAAAAAGCAAAGGCTTGTTGCAGCAAAAGTCCACCCATCAAGAGTAACTTGTCAGCCGTTAAATGCGTACGAGTACTTGCTAAGGAACAAAAGATAGAAGAAGAAACTGTTGGGCACTATTTGGCCTTTCGCTGTGACGGCAGAAAATTTCCAATAATAAGCGATGGACTATATCAAGCAGATCAGCGACATGTGCCCACATTGATATAGCAAGGTTTGGCAAATGCACTCACATGTTATGGGTATCTCTTCGAATGGTAAAGGAGAAGCAACAGGGAATGCCATCCCCAGATGAGTTGGGATTGGGATTTTTCAGAGTGCAGCTTGTGAGCATCGCCTTTTGGGTGCTATCGAAGGCAATAGCTCCAAATTTCTCCCAGTAGCTCACAAGCTGATCTTCCACGATGATTTCGTGGATTGCAAGCTTGCCCTAAGCATGGCAATGATGTTAGCCGATGGCCTCAGATTATGGCGGAGCATTGACTTACGTCTCTGAGAGTTTCGATTGGTACACCAATCAACTCTGCCATTTCTTTGTTGCCGCGGAAGATTTCGCCAGTTCGTCTCCAGCAACAAGCAGGAATAGCCATACTCGCGAAAACCCGATCATATTCCATCAGGCTCCGTTCAAACCACATCTCCACAAGGATAAGCTCAATATCGGTCAGACTCTGCATTCTCTCCCGGAACTTTGGCCGAAATTTATCTAATTGTCGAAGGATCTTCTGCCGTGAAGCTTGTTGCAAGTTTCTCTCCATATATTGATTCAGTCGCGCATAGCCTTTCACATAGTTGAACGGACGAAGGAGACCGGCGTCATATTTTGCTTTAAGAAGTTTGTTCATCCGCTCCTCAGGCGGATCAGAACCAGATGGGTCTGCTGCGGTCATGTAATATGTCTCTCTTGCCTTGTCGTTTCCCACTGCAGGGGCAGGGCCTTGGGTGGGTTCACCCTGAGTCTGCTGAGTTGGTTGAGATTGTGACTGTTGAGACTGCTGGAGCAGGGATGGGTTAGAACCACCCAACGTAGCCATAGAATTGATCAATGTCGGGTCTGAGTATATCCCCTGCAGGTCATCATTCTGGTATACTGCTCCGTCATCCAAAAGACTGTTACTCAGAAAGTCACCAAGAAGGTTGTATTCGTTGGTGACCTCGGGAGCATTGAACATATAGGAAGGGTGAAACGTGTGCATGTCTTGAAACTGACTTTGTCCGCCTAGCCACTCGTTGTACCCAAGAACTATTCCGATGGTTAGCGAGGTGCTCCAGAAGAGGTGGATTGACTCTCACGCTGCTGAGAATGAGTGCCGAGACCCTGCCCGGAAGAAGCAATATTGCCAGGCTGCTGCTGCACTGCAGTCACAGCGGCGGTCGGTAGGCCGATGGTCCCATCTGGGAGGATTTGCTGACCGGCAGCATCTGGGACATCAACATTTCTAGGCATTCCTTGGACAGTCGAATATTCATTATTAGAAGAACCCTCGTCATCCGCTGCCGAATGATCGTTTTCACTCCGCGACCGCTTCGAAGGCTCCCTAGGTTCATCATGGCACAGGTGGCCAATGTTGCGTTTTATACATCGCGTGCAGGGTCGCTCCTACAGTTCCGACAGGACAATATGCGTCAGCAGCTGGTTTCTTCGAAGGGAACTTGCGCTTTGTGTTTCACAAGAATGCGCTGGAGGGTAAAGTTTAGGCAGGTCGTACCGAGTCGCAAGTCATATGCTGTGCCACGTGAGCGAGTGCTCTTCCGTTAGCAAATTATTCCTCTGTGGGTTGAATCCGACGGGAATCAAGGGTGTTTTCTATCCGGGTAGAGTGAAGGAGGGGCGCGTAGGTGACCATGTTTGAGGGGAAGGACTTTACCGATCGCCGACAGTAAACGCATGCTGCAAGCGAGGCACCCTAATTAGCACCGTGGTCTAAGCAATAGCAAGGAAGAAGAGGGGAGATGCTGCCATTATCCTTGTAGGATGCATGGCAGATACCGCCTTACCGTGATTGACTTTGCGACGTTTCTTGGGACTTGGGTGAGCCCCCGCGGCGGCGCCGTCAGGCTTGATGCCCGGTGTGTGCTGCGCGTTGTCGTTGGCGCTGGCCTCTCCCCCAGTCCGCTCTTCATCCGTCACATCAGGCTTGATTTTCTCCGTGATGCCATTGCCGGATTGCTGGTCTGGGCCCGTACCCGCTGGCGCTGCACTTTTCTCCGTCATTGATTGCTGGGCGCAAGGCTGTTGCGCAGAGTCCGGCCCGCTACTAGCACTATTACTGTAAACCGGAACACAAATGGCAAATCGAGTGGCTAGATGCAGACATTCGACCAGGCCTTGGTGACCGGGAACAGGAGAGGTTGAGTGTAGCGAAGCTGATCTGTAACGTGAAAATGTGCGGGCACGCGCGATGCGATCGGCTCATCGAAGTTCCCCGCTGGTGCGGGACTTGGATCTTTCATTTCCCGGGCTCCTCCGCATTGGGGCCGGCAGCGGCGAGCCGGCTAGTAGCCTCGGAAAAGCATTTGGGCGGTTGCAAGTTGGACCATGTGCGACTCAGCCCAACCATGCCAGCCCATGTAATCGACTGAGCATCCCAGCGTCAACCGTGACTCCCGAATGATCCGCGCTGTGGGCTTATAGGATTACTATCCGTCAAAGGTAGCAGTTACATCGTACCTCGGTTAACCTCAGAGCATATGAAGTCGCACGTTCTTACATCAACTTGGTTTGTAGAAGATACAACAGAGTGGATTCTTTTGCTTTCACACTTCATTATCCTATCAAACACACTGGGGAGCTCTGTTTCATGGGCGATCCTGATTAAGCATCCCAAACCACCAGGTTATGTATCCATTAGACTATCTCCCCATATAGTCACTTGGTGTGGGTTCCTTATCGTCAATTTGGGCCTCGGTTCCATTCAGACAGAATCCGGTCCAAAGAAAATCTCTTAACCAAACTGGTTTCTCGTAGGACCATGCTGAAAGTGATGTGAAGTGACCCAGTTGTGCAATCCACCAGGGTGGGTTAGATCACTTGACATCCTGCAAGGGCAATCTATACAAAAACTCTACAATGCTCATTCCGATAGCATCAAGTAGTCATGCAGACTGGTATCTTGTCGAAATGGCCGATTGCTGCTCCAAGTCGGATGTGGGGTCAAAGCTACCTTGAAGAACGATGTGGACCTGCATGCCCAACTACCTGCTCCAAAGTGCCATACAGTAAACCGACGGCAGGCCCATTCTTAGCTTTTTGTCAACGCAGCTAATCGGGAAATTCAGTCCTCGGGCATGAAGGTCAAACTTAAGGCTGCATGTGACCTAGCAATTGCGTCCGTCAAACCGGTCAGTGGAGCGGTGTTATTCTGCATCGATTTCAGATGGCCATTCAGTTGCTTCAGTATATTTGAGGCCTCTGGGTCATTCTCCAGCTAAACAGCGTCATGTCAGTACAAAAATGTTGCGGTAAGAAAAGATCCAAGACTCACCTCGTCAAACATCGCCAGGGGTTCTTGTCGGCCTGCAAGGGTAAATTCGACCTGCTTCTGGTCCTGCTCATTCGAAATGCTGCTGAATTTTCGGAGTACGGGATGTTCCTAGGGACAGTCAGTGTAAGAATCGTGAGCTCCTGGTGTAAAGTCCAATCTTACGTTCTTCGACTGCCTTTTCCTTTCTGCTTCTGCCCGCCTTGCATTCTTCTCCATTTCCTGCAGTTGCTTCTGTTCCCGTTCAAGCAGGGCTTCTTCCTTTTCGACCTCGGCTTTCAGAAGATCAATGCTATCAGTCATTGTGGCTAGAGAAGCCTCCAAGGAGCACTGCAATCCCAAGTCAGTTGAGCCCCTGAGGAAGGCTTGGTTGGAGACTGCCTACATGTTCCTTGAGCGCCGCCTCATACTCAAAGACGGAGTCTTTCGTTACCGGAGGGAACGGCATACGAGGAAGCCGCTTTCCCAGGCTTAAACATTGAAAACATATGTCAGTCTGCTTCTCTGAATCTGGGTACAAAGGGGCTATACTTCTTCACGACAGCCTGGACAGCCGCCTGTGCTTCAATGCGCTTGGCCTCATTCTGTTGCCGTACAATGACAGGGCGCTCGATAGCTCGAAACATATCCCGGACCTTTTCTTGGACAGGCTCCGGAAGCGTCGACCACTTGGACTTGATAGTTCTTTCGGAGACCTGCCGAACCTGAGGTTTAAGGTAAGCAAAGCGCTTATTGCGCGCATTATTTTCTCGCTCGGGTTCATTGCTCGAATGCTTTCGCTTAGGAGCCATTTTGAAAAGTATTTAGTAGCCAAAGAATATCTTAGAGTAGAAAGAATGGATAATAGGAATATAGCTCCGATCGCTGGCGACACAGTTCGCTCACATTCCCCGGCAGCCCGAACGTGGCGTCATAATAAAGAGTAAACGCGCCGTTGCTGATGAGGTCACATGATAGACACTACGTTCTTGAGCCACACTAGCCTTCTTTGGAGCGGTGGGGCCACCCCACTATCCTGGCAGTGGATATCGGCCCTATTTACATTACAACTATCTAGTGTCTACATCTCAGTCTGGGGCTTCTAACAATCAACCAATCCTTTCGGCACTTTGAAACACACTCTCCTCTATTCTACGACATGTTCTCCAATTGGGCACTTTGGTATCTCTGAATCTGGGCTATATTGGCTTAGCAGACAGGAGAAACTCGTCTAAGTAATGACAGGACCTTGAATACTAAGCCTCAGCTGACATGATAGAACCGCGAAAGCTCGACGACTTGAATTACCATTTCAACCTTTATTATGGGGAAATTGCAAAGCCCATTCCTTCTACATTTGGCACGCAGCTTAGCTTGATCCTTCGCACGGCTTATACACAATGCTACTATGCATGAGAAGTTCTAGTGTCTCAGCTGTCGGTCCTTTGCAGCCCCCATGCAACAGTTGCTGCTGGTATTGTTCGTTTACGTTATGTGCATGCGGGTCGGTACAATACATTGTGCCCCACTCAGTGTCTAGAAATCCATGATGGAGACTGGTCCTGTCTTGAGTCTTAAGACACAGAGGGGGGGGCTAGATAGCATCAAGGTATAGGCTTGCCTACTCATCCTACTCTTCTTATAGCTTAAGGGCAGCCACCCGGTACTCTGTAGGCATGCGCAGACCTGAAGAACCAGACCACAATGGGTGAGGATTGTGAATGAGGAACGAGAAGATCCCGCAAAGGGCGATCCTCCCAGTGAAAGACATGCATCAACTACCTATTCCGTGGTATTTGGGAATGTAACCATTATGGCCAGGCCAAGCGGGTATTATGGGGTATGAACGATGGATGAAAAAGGCCAGGCAAAATTTTTAACTGCAACAAGGTAAAGTGGCGCATCAAGTCTCCCTTGATAGGAAGAAGAAAAATGATGACCATGAACAGGAAACGCCTGAAATTCCGTCCGAACAATTCGCATCCTGCCAGAAGACCGCTAAATTGCTCCACTATACAAATGAGGGAAGTTCGGCCCAGATTCTCCAATAATAGGATAGATTAAATCAAAATCGTGGTCACATTAATCGAGGTGCTTATCGAGGCATCACCAAGCCATTCATGGCTTTCAAATCCGCTAGCTGTGCTTTGAGGATGTCATTGCCGCGTAATATCTCCTCCAACCAGTCAGCGGCCTGGGTGAGCATTGCGCTTTTGCTGAACCCGCCACCTTTTAAACCGGGTACAAGGGTGCACAAATCTTCAAACCCTTGTCTGATGAGATTTCGTCGCTTTTGTTCGGAAAGGATATGATTGCTCCTCTTCTGTTCTTCACTCAAGTTTTCTCGTGCGGGTTTTGGGCCCTGGGAGAGCCTTGCTTTCCGAACGGCGTCATGTGACATTCGCCTGGACGATGACGCCTTGGATTTTTTTAATCTCTGCCTCGGACTTTCGTCGCCTGAGTTATCGTCATCTTCTTCTTCTTCTTCTTCCTCTTCTTCTTCCTTCACCAAGACCCTCTGTTTCTTTTTTGGCTGGGAAACATCTTCCATGCTATCTTTATATCCTCTCCGTAGGTTGTTGAGTTGCCCCGCCGCGTCTGCGTCCGCCCAAGCTGCGTCATAGTTTCCTGTGATGCGCACTGGGCTCGGTGGACGAGTGTTCGCGGCACTGCTTTGAGTTTCAAAACACACTAGGTGACCGAGCAACTCTTTCGTCCGCTGTTCTTCGTCTGGCTGGTCGGGCGGTGCAATATAGCCCTGATCCACAAAACTCACATCGGATCCCCAATGAAGTGGACGAACCTTCGCTGTATGTTGTTGCTCGGGAGATATCGGTTCACGAACATCGAAGAGCATCTCTGAAGTGTGGTAGCCCAAGGGTAACCGTGTACGGGGGGATATATTTGGCTGTTTTGAGGGCGCATGACTGGTCTGCGTCTGAACCTTGGGGTGGGTGGTCATTCTGAGGGCGTTGAAATCTATATCGGGGGAGGGAAGTGAATGTGGAGCAAAGTTGGGGTTGAAATCGGACCCATGCATACCATTGTGGTATAGCATGGAGGCAGCCGCAAATATGTCCGAATTTGTGCCCAGGGGATTGGGCATCATCTCCACCAGAGGCTTTTCTAGACTGCGATGAGAAAGCGCCGGCTGTGAAAGTGAGGTTGTGGAGCCTTCGAATGTCGGAGGCAGTTCATCAGACCAGTCAAAGCTGGCGGGTCCAAACGGCTTATTCGATTGGCTCTGAAGCCAAAAATCACTGGACAGATGATTGGAGTTCATCGTGGTAAAGAAGTTGTCGAGCATGGATGATTCATTATCATCCAACAGTGCTGGCCCAGGAGGCGGCGCAGGGGCTGGTTCGTACGGGGTGTCCATAGGGGAGAGAAAAGAATCTGGAGCCCATCATCGTTAGACAAAACACCGCGATGGGAAGTGAAGCGATGCACGTACAGCCAAACGGGCCCGGCTGCGGGCTATTCTGGCCATTATGCGTCTCCGATCTGTTTAAGTCCATGACGGCGGTGGCGGACGGATGAAAGAAGGTGTGTATGATGTCGCAATGAGACTCGTACTAGCATGTGCTAGTCTGGAGTGAGAGCAGCGCCGATAAACAGAGCGAACATGCGGATAAACAAGGCTCTAGCCCGTTTAGATGCCGCAACAAGTTGGGTCCCAAGGGTCCACAGAAGCCAATTGCCGCAGATTAGAAGCCGTATGGATGTATAGCTCAGGCTGCAGAGAGGGGGCAGATTCAACGGTCACTGTTCTTAGAACAGTACGGGCGAATGTCGGGGGGTTGAGGATACGAAACAACGTCAAGAAGACCAAATTCACTCGGCGATGGAGAAAGCAACCCCCGCATTGAAACTGCCAGAGAGACGGGGGGAAGCTGACGGCGGGATCCGGGGATGGATGATGGTGGAGAGTCGAAACAGGCTGATAGATCGTAGCAGACACAACAGTTCGATCGATCGTAGCATGGCAGCCGTCGGCCTTTAAGGCAATCACATGCAAAAATCTGGCGCACCGGCGGAGGTCGCGTGACGTAACCCAAATACCAGAAATACCGCCATCCCGCAAGGCCCGGCTGGCCACGGCCCCGTAATCTTTGTTCGGGAGAGTACGGAGTCCTCCGTACGATCGGACCAATTTCCCAGTCCGGGGGAGAGCTGGACTTTGGTGCCCATCCAATATATCGCTGCTCCTCCCACCTGCGTTGGTCTGTTTTTTGCTCCCTCCCTGCTGACTGGAATTAATTTCCTTGATCATCCGTCCATGCCCACCCGGCGATGAGACCGCCAGTGTCGCCTTCCCTCTGGATCGGCTGGAGTTCATACTTTCTTGACCCGAATACCAGTACTACTACGACTACGACTACATCGGGCACGGTTGATGGTTGGCTGGTGAACCCCAACTTTGGAGCGTGGCATAACTAACGGGGGATCGCCGCCATCCGCCTGGTCTCCTACCCCTGAACCGCTCTTAGGTTAACGGCCTTTCCCCTCGTGTCCTCAACGACCGAGGCCGATTTTTAATAGCACGTCGCACGGATCCACGGCCGATCCTACATATGTACCAGAAGGCAGCCCACTACGGAGCACGTACCACTCTGGGTAACGGCCGCCAAAGCCAAGTGTTTGTGTGAGTTTCCTATTCTGTTGGTGGTCTTGGGCCCGGTGGAATGCCTGCATTCTTCAGAGTCCAGTGAGTGTGGTCAACTCATCCGCTCCGTTCCCATGGTCGTCATCTGTGGATTGGTGGCCTGCCGCCATGAAACAATCGGTCGCTGACCCAAGCAGATAGGTTTGGCTGCGACTTTCAAACTCCAATGACATGGCCATGGGCTGAATGAGTTTAAACGCCATGGACTCTGCGACCATCGCTCGCCGGCATCCCCGCAGTATCCGGGTTCTACAACCGTAAGTAGAGATCAGTTGTTCCTTGTTCCTATATCCGGCTATTCCTAGATGACGTAGAATCCACCAGTCAGGAATAGATAGACGATTGGAGTTACTGACTATTACAGCATACTACGTGCGTATGCGCTTGGCTATTTGTCTTCAACCACTCCGAAAGTAATAACCTGTCTTCGGCGAATTCGGCGGCATGACTTGAGCGTTGGAGAGAAGCTCAAAGAGGTATGTCTACGTTACTCCATTAATACCAGCCACCACGTCTTCTGTGCAGCCTTCGCTGTGCATATGATACATTTAAACTCCTGCTTGAATGCGTCTAAAGCAGGAACGGGGCTCACTCTAGTTTTATAGTTGTCCGATACCTTGACAAGTACAATACGACTGGATGCTTTTCCAACATTTTGTGCTCTTCTTGTAGGGGGGTCAACAGTCTTTCCTTTGCTCCTCTTCCGATGCCTTGCGCATCTGCATCGTAGGCTGGGTTCTATATTCAGTCCCCTTAATGCAGCGGCATCTATGCGACTACTTCGACTTGTCTCTGCATTTTTATCTGCTTGGCTCGGCTTTAATCTCCTAAATCGAAAGCCCATTAGAGTACAAGCAGCTAAGGGCCAATCTCAAGGCGCTACTGAATCAGATAATGCTGCGGACCAGGACAAAACCGAACTGGAGCCGCACAGCCGTCCCCATTTTGCAGGTAGGACCATGGATCTCACCCTCTTCAGCCTTACAAGAGCAGCGGATTTGATAGTCTATACGGGTTGGGCACAGTGGCAGCGTTGGCGAAAATCCAAAAATCAGTGGACTTTAGCGGAGCGTGTCGCTCCTAAACTCGCAGATTCGGGAGTATTTGCCACCAGTGCAGCAATAGTGATGTGGGCATGGTTTTACATGCCCGAAAGACTCCCAAAGTCCTATGGTAAATGGATCGGAGAAGTAGCCAAGGTGGATGGCCGCCTGGTCGAAGCACTCCGCCGTGCTAGAAGAGGAAACTTTGTATACGGAAAAGACACCGGTCAAGCATCTCTTCTTCAGCCAATGTGCAAAGAATATGATTGGCCCATGGTATGGGGAGACCCTTCAAAGACCATCCCCATTCCTTGCGAGATGGTCCACATGGGCAGTGGTCCTAGCTGCGAAAAACATGCCGTGTCTCGATTTGCCCAAACGTTTAAGTTCGCCTGTGCGACGTACATCCCTCTACAGGTTGTCCTTCGTCTCCGGTCGATGAAGTCCGTGGCATCCCTGAGACAACCCGTATCCGCCGGCTTGCGCTCATCTGCTTTTCTCGCCTCATTTGTGAGCTTGTTCTACTACTCGGTCTGTCTAGCAAGAACAAGGATCGGACCCCGGATATTTCGCCGCGACACCGTAACTCCCCTGATGTGGGACTCCGGACTTTGTGTTGGCGTTGGGTGTATGATGTGCGGTTGGAGTATACTTGTTGAGAACGCAAGGAAGCGACAGGAGATCGCATTGTTTGTGGCACCCAGGGCTGCCGCAACTGTTTTGCCGAGACTCTATGACAAACAGGTAAGCTCAAATGGTTCGATGAGATTGAATGATCTGCATGACTCGGGGCTGGTCACACCCAGCCTGCCGCCCTCTCCGTCATCCATTCCTGTGCGTCGTCGAACGTTGTGCCACTTTCTAACCGTTGTGGCTTATCTAGTATCAATACCGGGAGCGCATTGCCTTTTCCATCAGCGCCGCTATCCTTTTGACCTGTCTTCAAGAGAAGCCCGAGATGGTTCGGGGTGTATTTGGCCGGATTGGTAGAAGCGTGTTGATGACGTGACGGCGTGCGAGCGAATGGTGTTTGCAACTGAGGCAAGGATTGTCTGTATGTCTATTGTTTTTGCTTTCATTCCTTTCGCTGTAACTCTACAAGGCATCATTAGCAATTCCGAGCTGTATTATTATGCCATCGTTAGTCGTGAAGTCTAAAACAACTGGCAAAGGCGGGCAATCTAGACAGGTCTTTGTGGATCCTCTTGCTGCGGACTCAAACGCCACAGGGACAAAAGTTAGCCATCTGAATCAAGTGCAAATCTCCCGCGCGATAAGGTTATCTGATCATTTTCCTTTTTCCGGCACACATGCGTGCTCGTTATTGGGAGATCGCCTACCTAAATTTGGGTCGATCCACTGACAATTTCATCAAAGCTATTTTAAGGTACTCAGCACTTTGCATACCAAGTCCAGAAGAAGTGAATGCACTACGCATCCGCTGTAGGAGGGGGAGTCATCCTGATCCTGGTCTGGTAAGGGAACATTGATAGTATCGCCCAGCAAGCCAACATCCATAGCTACATGTCAACCAACATTCCAGCATCAACTAGGTTCTCACTCTCGAGAATTGCCTTAAGTACTAGATGCTAGCAAGATCTGGAACAGCGCTGAATATTTCACGTATGAAGGAAGCTATATGAAGTCATAATGCCTTTCACGTCGAGACAAAGCAAAATTATACGGGTCCACCTCAGCAGCGGTTGAAACTTGAAGACATGCAATCATATTCATTATTGAAGATTCTAAGTTGCTTGTTTGCCCAGGATGAGCCTCATCCTACGATGGTGTTGAACACCGTTCCGGACTACTAGCTACTGGCAACAAGAAGAGGGAGTTCAAAAAAAATACATTTCTGTAGAGAATTATAGTTTCATTTCATTCTGTGCAATAGTATTTCATCAATTTCAATTACTACTCGTACTACTCAAGATTGCAACAGCTCATCTGCCTCATAGTAGCAATATATATCTCTTCCATTATGTGTTGCTACTACTAGTAATTTTCTTGTCCACATATGTGGCATCAATAATGACAGAGCACATGATAATACCCGTCCTGAGTTGGAGACTTCAATCCTTTCATATCTCATTGAACTAAATATGTACACTTGGGAGAGTAAATGAGGTATAAATATATTTACTCTGGCTGCATGAATTCCTAAAAGAGACAAAGCCGGCTATCACCGGAACTGCCGAAGCGGTCAGTTCAAGGCGGTGTAATACAGCCGACAGAATACCGTGCTGGCATTGCCTGATGCTACTGTAAAAGTGGTCATATCACGTGCACAAGGTACCTGGTCCCAAGCGGAGCTCAATGGTATCTCTCCATATCTCCCCGCAGCACATATAAATCATTGATCATGTTTTCGCGCCCCATATATTCGTGGGGTAGGTTTCCCTTGTCGGGCGCAGGCCTTCGCCTGCCCAATTCCACGAATACAAGATGTGTCGACTCAGGGAGGAGATTCTTCACTCGCACTTCATGCCGACAGAATATCAACGCACCTTTCAATACGCCTCAGTCGCAAAAGCGAAATGCATCGACTATGTATGTGCGCCGAGCGCAATACTGTCTACAGCCCACACATCTGACAAGTCACAGGTACTATACTGCCAGTCTTATCCTCGGAACTGTTGCCCTCGCCTATGGCTCCGTCCCGCTGTACAAAATGGTTCGTCTAGCCTGTCATGAACCTGAGTTGACAGTAGAAGCTGACGGCTCGACTTTTATAGATTTGTCAACAAACCGGCTGGAACGGTCAACCGGTAGCCACCCACCAGAAAGGAGATGGTGATACCGCATCGCGCGTAACCCCGGTCACCGACTCTCGTCGACTGAGAATCACTTTCAATGGATCAGTTTCAGACGTCCTACCCTGGAAATTTACACCGCAGCAACGTGAAGTTCGTGTTTTACCCGGCGAGACAGCACTTGCATTCTTTACGGCGACGAATCAAGGCCCAACGGATATCATTGGTGTAGCAACATACAGTGTCACTCCCGGACAAGTTGCTCCATACTTCAGCAAGATCCAATGCTTCTGCTTCGATGAACAGAAGCTCAATGCCGGAGAATCAGTTGACATGCCGGTCTTTTTCTTTATTGATCCCGACTTCGCCAAGGACCCGGCAATGAAGGGCATTGACACAATTACGCTCTCATACACATTCTTCAGTAAGAGATTTTCTGGATACACTACTCCGTCGGTTGCTAATGCGAAACAGAGGCGCGATATGATGACAACGGTGTTTTGAAGCCATTGCCATCCAACTAGTGGCGTGACTGATTGCTTTATCCTGCTTACCAGGAATCAAGCCATCGAACCTCTTATGACGCACACCGAAGCCACGATACAATGCTGCCCGGAAACTATAAACCCAGTATTACCCTGGGTATCTGATATCGAGCGAACCGTCTCAGAGCACTGTCTCGCTTTTATGCAACTTCCCGAGTAGGATCGGAAGTTCTTTCTCCTCTCCAAGTGATCGAGCATGGAAATATGCTTAATCAGACGACCTCAAGCGCCCCGCTGGCCTTTTTTGTATCATAGATAGAGCCATGTACATACAGAGGCTTTTGTATGGAATGGGCGGGGATCACAATTCTATGTATATTATCTAGGCGTTTGAATGCTTTGCCAATAGAATCATGCCAGAATATGAGAATCCACTTATTTGCCTTTTTCATATCTGTTGATTCCTGGCTGCTGGGCCATCTCGACGTGTAGATCTGCGATGAAACCTGATTGGTGAACTTGGGGCGCACAGTCAGCGTGACGCACGGGCCATCAATTAAGCTCGCGTGTCACGCCGACGCGTCTGCGGTCGAAGCTATGCTATCGATCGGGTCTGAAGGGAAAGCATACTTCTGGGCAGAGACTTGGAACCATCCACACTGCACATTCAACCGGCAAAATGGCCTTGCTAGTCGACAAGTTGCGGCCTCGCACGCTTGATGCTCTCTCATACCACCCGGAGCTTTCTGCGCGATTGAAATCATTGGTGAGACAGAACAAACACATATCCATCGGAGCACATTTCTCACGAATTTTTGTATGCTCTAGGCGCAAAGCGGCGACTTCCCTCATCTGCTTATGTACGGCCCCTCAGGTGCCGGTAAGAAAACACGCACAATCGCGACGCTCAAAGAGTTGTACGGACCCGGAGTGGAAAAGATTAAGATCGATGCTAGAGTTTTCCAAACAACAAGTAACCGGAAGCTTGAGTTCAACATAGTGTCTTCGGTCTATCATTTGGAGATTACGCCATCAGACGTTGGCAACTATGACCGCGTGGTCGTTCAGGAGCTGCTGAAGGAGATTGCGCAGACCCAGCAGGTTGACCTTGCGGCGAAACAGCGCTTCAAGGTCGTCGTGATCAACGAGGCCGACCATCTGACTCGTGATGCTCAGGCAGCGCTAAGACGGACTATGGAGAAGTACAGCCCGAACTTGAGGTTGATCCTGTTGGCGAATAGTACCTCGAATATCATTGCTCCCATCCGTTCCCGTACCCTGCTGGTCAGGGTTGCTGCACCGAGTGACGAGGATATTTGCTCCGTTCTCAAGTCTGCGGGTAAGAAGGAGGGCTGGCCGGAAGCGAGTGGGTTGAATCAGAGGATAGCCAAGGAGAGTGGGCGCAATCTCCGCCGCGCCCTCCTTATGTTCGAGGCCATTTACGCGCAGAAGTAAGATGAACCTTGACCGTGTTTGCGTGCGGGAGCTTACATGACTGGATTCAGTGAGAAAGTTACGGATAACACGCCAATTCCACCCCCTGATTGGGAAGCCCTGATTGCCGTGACGGCTGAAGAGATCCTGGCAGAACGGTCACCAGCTCGCCTGTTGCAAGTCCGCGCACGGTTATATGATCTTTTGACCCATTGCATACCGCCTACGACTATTCTCAAGGTCTGATATACCTCAAGAAGACGAGAAATGACAGCAACGCTAATGATATTCCAGACTCTGACATTCAAGCTCATCACGAAGGTCGATGACGCTCTCAAACCCGATGTCATTAGATGGTCGGCGTTCTATGAGCATAGAATAACGCAAGGCAGCGTAAGAGCTTTTTTCTCCCTTGCCACAAGCCTTCCAAGACACACCACTGACATTCTCTGCAGAAAGTAATCTTCCACCTCGAAGCATTCGTTGCCAAGTTCATGCGCATCTATGAAAGGTTCGCCTACTCCCCAACAATCAATCCCCAAGACCCCATCACTAATCGCTCACAGTTATCTGATGGGCATGGAATTCTAAATCACGAAGCTACTAATACCCAACGATTCCTAATGACTTGACACTGTACACTACCGGGCAACTAGGCACTCCATGTAGCTGTAGCCACCTATATGGCCAGTAAACCCTAACTCTACCTACGTACCGACCGCTGCCAGAAACTTTAGATACCCCTTCCCCCAACCCAGCAGCTTCACGTCCCATTAAACACACCCCCTATTCTACCCAATAACATCCCCCACCATAAACACCACCCCTCGTATCCATCCCCATCCCCAAACCAACTACCCGAACCCCCAGCCAGGAACACCTTTGGTTGACGTCGCCAGAACCTTGGTAGGTGCGTTCCCTAGACTACGTCATACCTTGGTCCACCACCACCACCACCAACCTCAACCTCAACCTCAACCTCAACCCCAGTTCCATTTCTCCAACCTGAACAATACTCAATTCTCAATTATCTCACATCTTACTGTAACATATTGTCCTGAGAACATATTGTCCGTCCGTACATACATACATACATACATATAACGCACGCATCATGTCTGACCCCAATCTCATGGATATTGAGCCTGGTGGTGAAAGTACCCCGTATGGTTTCTCCCCCCCCCACCCCCATGTTCTTTTGGTTTTGTGATCCGGGGGGGAGGAGATTGATGCAGTGGGCTAATCAGGTGTTGGTGGTAGGTATGAGTCGATTCGACTGTTTACGGAGACGCCGGAGAAGCAGACGGGGCAGTTGGGTGGTATGTTTGCGTCTATTTGTTTATTGTCTATTGTTTTGATCTTGTTTGTGTTGTTGATTTTGGTTGGATGGGATTGGTTGGAGCTGATGCGGTTAGGTCAATTGGAACATACAGTGAGCGAGATGAGGACGACGTGGGAAGATGATCGGGATGAAGAAGGAAATGAAGAGCGGTTTAGGGATACGCCTTTGGCTCGGCAGCTCGAAAAGGGGGAGGCTACTTCGGGGTTGTCTGGGATCGTGGATAAAGGTACAGTTTGATATTTCGTTTTTCCTAACTCCGCATATGACATTGGAAGACATCGACACCTGCGATAAAGCGGAAATAAAACAGAGTCTCTGAAGCTGATGATAATATACACAAGACCTGAAGCCTGAGACCCCGGAGGAAGGGGCAGCGCTGGCGGCAAGAATCAGGAGAGAACAAGGGTATGGACCTGGTTCGGGCGTCGGGGCTTAGACGTCACGATGGGTGAATGAAACCGAACCTGGAGGTAATGGACATGCTTGATGGGTTTGAAGGGGACGGCGCGCTTGAGTTATTGGGAAGCAGAGGGACTGGATGAGGTCGAGGTCGGGGGGTTGGGTTGATTTTGTGTACCAAGGGCTGGGCTTCTGCGTGCGCGTTTAAGGCTTTCCAGAGTCACTCCGTTGCCGAGTTTGGTGAGACCGACCACTGGCGGTTCGCCCTTCTTCACGAATTCCCAGAGGCCTGGTGAAATTGTATAGTTAGTATCGAATGTTGATATCGAAAATGTCACTTTGCGTGGAACGTACCAGGTAGCTTGTGGCCGGCCAGACGGAAAGCCTCTCTTGCGATCTTTTCGTGCAGATCACCCCTGAGCTCAAAGACAATTCTGCTCACACCAACCTTGGCCGTCCAGTAGTCGAACTTACCCTTACCCTTACCCATACGTTGTTCGTTACCCTTGGTGTAGACACCGATGTTGGCGCTCACTCGCTTGTACAGGGTATAGTTCATCCCCCTCAGACGTCTCTTGATGGTATCCTCGGCGATTTTCAGCGACGAGGCCGGCAGTCGGCGGTCGTGGTCCTTCATCCGCAAGCCATATTCACCCCAGACAACAGTGGTGCCGCGGGAAGAGCCACCAGTCGCGACATGCGGGCGACCCTTGGGGGACTTGGACCTCTCGGCGTACTTGGGGGTAAGCCAATCAAGGGCAGGCGAGGTCGTCGAGAAGCATCGGTAGAGGGGGAGGGCCGTGAAAGGCGTCGACAGACCTACTGTACGGCATTGGGGTCAGGACATAAAAAAAGTTTTCTCGGCGAGGAGAGCGGGATTCTCACAGGAGGGCCGGATGAAGGCCATCTGAGGGCCCGAGAACATCTTCAGCTGCGGACCCATTGCGAATGGTGACAGTCGGGCCTGGGGGGGGTCTGGACGGAGCGACGATGGGATGGACCGCAGACTTTCAGGCCATCATCGGCTTCTCTGCAGGGCCGATTCCACTTCCCGAAAGGGACGAAAGTGCCGCGCACGTGCCACACGCGGGCCTCCTTATGTAAGCCAATTAAGTCACGTCTCGCATCGGAGCTCCAGGCAAGCGCGTCGTGTTTCTCCGTCTGGCTGCCTGGAAAGTCCGGAGTGCGTGGGCGTGGGCTTTTCGAGTCAATTCAATATCCCATACAACCATTGCGTTCCGGGGCATGCTCTGCTAACCATCCATCGCCATGCCTACTGATATCCGGAGCTTTTTTGGTGGGAAGTCTAGCCAAGGCTCGAACGCATCTCCCGCGAAACCCGCCGCAAAGAAGGAGGTATGTTGGTGGCCCCGATGCGCCTGAGCATTCAATGCTGTCCACAATCGCCGCTCTACGTACTGACACCGCGCCACAACTAGGAGCCTCCCACGAGAAAAAAGCGTATGATAGCTGGCTCTCTACCTGGATTCGCGCTGTCTTACTGATCTTGAGCGTGCAGGGACTAGAAAGGTGGTGGATGATAGTGATGATGAGGAAGTTGTCGCGACCAAGGCCGCAAGCCCAAGGGTGAAGGCCCCGAGCAAGTCGTACGTATACCCTGGGATTTCTTTCACCTGCAGTCATTTGCTGACAACAGCTTCTCAGAAAGCCAGAAGTATCGAAAGGTGAACCGACGTCTACTTCGGACTATTTCGCTTCCAGCAAGAAGAGGGGCAGACCTCCCAAAGAACCCAAGCCAGTTCAGCCCGCTACCGCCGACGATATTGATGCGAAGCCGTCTCCAAAACCGAAAAAGCCCACAGTCACCGAGCAATCCGTGAAGAGACCCCAGCGTGGTACCACCAAAAAGGCCACAGCTATTGTCGATGACGAAAATCTTGGCGACGATGATATCTTTGCGACCGAGTACAAAAAGCCGGGCAAAGGTGATGATGATTATGTCGAAGACGACGACAAGGACGGAGATAGCGACTTTGAGGAACTTGCGGTAAAGCCAGCCAGTGCCGCCTCTGGGAGACCGGGGCGTAAGAAACAGGCACCCGTCTCCGACTCGGATGACGACGTGGTCATGGAAGATTTGCCTAAACGGCCTTCCAGAGCCACCAAGTCCGCTCCCTCTCAACCAGCACGGAAGCGCAAATCCGAAGCTCTCGAAAAGGATGATGACCATGAATCAAAAAGCAGTCCTAAGAAGGGCACGCAGGCAAAAGCCGCTCCTCGTACCCCCAAGAAACCAAGAGCATCTGTCAAAGCCGATCGAGCCGAAAGCAAGGAAATACAGGGCATATTCGACAGCATTCCAACGATCAGGCCGCCCTCGCCTCCGCCAGACACTGGTGAAAAGAAGAAGTTCAATTTTGCTGCCCAAGCTCAGCGCTCGACCGGCCCTGCAGCTGGAAGCGCTGAAATGCCAGTGGGAGCAGAGAATTGCCTTGCAGGACTTTCTTTCGTCTTTACTGGTGTCCTGGACACGCTCGGCCGTGATGAGGGGCAAACATTGGTGAAGAAGTATGGAGGCAAAGTTATCGGAGCCCCTAGTTCAAAGACTAGTTATGTCGTTCTGGGAGCAGACGCCGGGCCTAGAAAGCTTGCAACGATCAAGCAGCATAACCTGAAGACGATTAATGAAGAGGGCCTATTCGAGCTCATCCGGCGACTGCCAGCCAATGGCGGAGATGGAAAGGCTGCAGAGCAACATGAAGCTAAGAAAAAGGCGGAGGAGGAAAAGATTCGAGCCATGGCAGCTGAGATTGACCGCGAGGAGAAACGCAAGGCGGCAGCCTCGCGCAACGATATCACCTCGGGGCCTCAACCACCGTCAAGTTCCCAGGCGTCAAGTTCCCAAAACGCGAAGATTGATGATCGTTTATGGACTACCAAGTATGCGCCGACCTCGCTTAATATGATCTGTGGCAACAAAGGTATTGTCGAGAAGCTACAGAACTGGCTCCGCGACTGGCACAAAAATGCTAAAGCGGGCTTTAACAAGCCAGGAAAAGATGGCTCAGGAATCTATCGCTCTGTCATGATCCACGGGCCTCCTGGGATTGGCAAGACCACTGCAGCGCACCTGGTGGCAAAGCTGGAAGGGTATGATGTCGTGGAGACAAACGCTAGTGACACCAGAAGCAAGAAGCTCGTGGAAAACGGCCTTCTTGGTGTTCTGGACACAACTTCCCTCCAAGGTTATTTCTCGGGCGTCGGCAAGAAGGTTGAGAGCGAGAAGAAAAATCTCGTTCTTATCATGGACGAAGTTGACGGAATGTCCGCTGGTGATAGAGGGGGTGTAGGCGCTTTAGCGGCAATCGCCAAGAAGACTCACATCCCACTGATCCTGATATGTAACGAGCGGAGGCTTCCGAAAATGAAGCCTTTCGATCATGTCTCATTTGAACTTCCGTTCAGACGCCCGACAGCCGAGCAGATCAGGGCCAGACTGTCGACAATCTGCTTCCGCGAGGGCTTGAAGATCCCACCCCAGGTTCTGGACAGCCTCATTGAAGGCACGAATGCTGATATTCGACAAGTGATCAATATGCTCTCGACGGTGAAACTGGACCAGACGAACCTGAATTTTGAAAAGGGACGGGAAATGTCCAAAGCATGGGAAAAGCACATCATCCTAAAGCCCTGGGACATCGTTGGCAAGATCCTTAGTGCGCAAATGTTCTCGCCGAGCTCAAAGGCTACTTTGAATGAAAAGATCGAGCTTTACTTCAATGACCATGAGTTCAGTCCTTTGATGCTTCAGGAGAATTACCTGAAAACGAAACCGGTTTTAGCTGGTGGATATCAGGGCAGAGAACAGAAACTGAAGCAACTCGAACTTGCTGACAATGCGGCGTCGAGCATCAGCGATGGCGATCTTGTCGACAGAATGATCCATGGATCTCAGCAGCAGTGGAGTCTGATGCCTACCCATGCTGTCTTCAGTTTTGTCCGGCCGGCGAGCTTCGCATACGGCAACATGATGGAACGGCCCGGGTTTACTAGTTGGCTGGGACAAAATAGTAAACAAGGTATGTAGCACCCTGTTGATATCTACCCTGCACCTCATTAACCCATATGGTAGGCAAGCTTTGGCGTTATACCAAAGAAATCCAGGGTCATATGCGTCTTCGTGCGTCTGGCGACCGGGATGAAATCCGACAACAGTACATGCCGCTCCTCTGGGACCGGGTAGTCCGCCGATTAATGGTCGAGGGCAAGGATAGTGTCGACGACGTGATTGATTTTATGGACAGCTATTTCCTTACGCGAGAGGATTGGGACGCTCTAGTGGAGCTTGGGCTGGGTCCCATGGATGAATCCAATGTCAAGCTGCAAACACAGACCAAGGCAGCCTTCACGCGGATATACAATCAGCGCTCTCACCCCCTTCCCTTCATCAAGGCTAGTAGTGTCGCTGTTCCGAAGAAAATGCCGAAGGAGAAGCCCGACCTTGAAGATGCCATCGAGGAGTCGGATGAGGAAGAGGTTCTTGAAGACGAGTCGAAGAACAATGATGAGAGTGAAGAAGAGCTTGATTTGAAGAAGGATAAGTATGTTCGAGTGCCCAAGAAATCGGCCGCCTCGAAGGGCGGCGCTGGCAAAGGGAAGAAGACGAAGAAAGCAGCAGCCAACGATGATTTCATTGACGACGAGGAGGAGAAACCGAAGAAGGGCCGAGGTCGAAAGCCCAAGGCCAAATGATTCCCCGACGCAAGAGCGGCAGGGGTCCGTACTTCTAATCATGTCCATGTATTATACGATGAGCGGACTAGTCATGTTACCATTTCCAATGGCGGATGAGATTTTCCGGTGCTACGATTTCTCCTGAGCTGCCCCAGTGCCGAGCTGGTTAGAACATCGGAGGGTCTGCTGGGTCTGTTTGTATACCCGTCAAGCTCCATACCAATTCAGATGCCTGGAGGAGGGGAGTCCCTCTAGGATACTTAAGCAAACCCGACACTGGCCCTCGTCCTTGTAATCTCCGATGGTTTCGGGGTGTGTCGGCGTGTCTTTGACTCTTTGCATACCCCGCATCTCGCCTCCGAGTCAGCCTCACGCTTCGTAAAACTAGATGCTACCGAGGGAAGTGCCCAGCAACCTTGTGCATATCCGTCCTGGTGGCTTGTTTGGCCGGCACACACTCGTCAAGGGACAAGGCCGATCCACCGAGCACATGCATAGTCCCTTAACTAAGCGTCGGGGCGGGAAATGGCGGCGGTGCGGAGATCGGCCACGGGTGCTCCTCTTCTCCCGCGACGGCTGAGCCTGCTTGCTTTCCATCCCCACAACCTCATCGCCCGCAGGACGTCTTCTCCGTACGTTGCTGCCTATCCCTCATTTCTTACTACAGGCTGGCCCTGGCATCCGCGCTCATTCTCTTGTCCTACCTGGCTGCCCGCTCGAGTGCAGCGCATCTATCCATTCCCCTTGTTGCACCGGCCGGAGATCATGCCCACTCGAACCCCGATAGCGGTATCGCTTCTCCTGGCGTAAATGGTCCTTATTCTTGATCGCGACTAGTCTCACTATATCCCTTATACACCTCTTGTCTCACCGCAGTTGCGAAAATGTCTCTCCTTCACAATGAAGAGTATGTCCCGAGTCGCGCCCCTCGCGTTCCCCTCATCGTCTCCGGTGATCGCGTCGTCCGGTGCTGGACCGACAACTAACTGGACCTCAGTTTTACAATTTGGCAGTTGCGCACATCCTATCTGTCTACCATCAAGGACGGCATAGGCGATAGGCTTATAAACGTGAACAACACCGTACTCAATACGCCAGGATTCCGCGCGGCGGGCTGGTCTTCGGCTTCTACGAACCCCAATACCCAGAGCGCTGCAGCCCACATCAAGCGTACTTATTCTCCTCCGATCCCTACGACAACTGCCGTTGCCTCGGAGTATTACCAACTAGGCGTTGCCCGAGACGCTAGCGATGCGCAGAGACTTGGGCTCGGGGATGAGGGCGACGATGATGAAGGCGGAATGGTGACTGGGAAGACCAACACGGAGTTGATTGGGCGTCGAAACCGCGGGAAACGAGTCCATCGAAGGGAGCGGCAGCAACACGATCACCAGAAACACCGAGAAGCGGAGGAAGATGATAGCAGTGACTTGAGTGATGAAAGCGACGATGACGGAGACAGCGCTCGAAGGTGAGTAAAATAAGTCAAAGGGACCGAGAGAAGCCGCACGCACAAGTTCCATGCTCATATACCGCAGTGCTGCAAATCAAATCAAGTTCATGAAAATGCCAATACGGACAAGAGCCGGATCCTCTCCCATACGTTCATCAGACCGTCAGGAAAGCCCGCAGGTCATGGTCACTTCCCCATCACATCCAACCATCGGTACCCATTACCGTACTGGCTCACTGGGAACTGCCGTTAGCAGCATAAACGAGCGGCCGCGACGAGATACAACGACCACTGTGAGCAGTGACATGTCTTCGGACAATGACTTGGATGCATCAGCCTTCAAGAGGCGCCAAATCCAGTTCTCTGGCCACGACCAGGTGATAGAACCTACGAGAAAAAGGCATGGGCCCCCGGGCCCTCGGGACCTTGAAGAGCTCAATGAGCAGGCCGAGGACTCGGGTGCTGAGTCCGTTGGCTCGGCCCTCTCGTCTGAATTTGACGCAACAGCGGGTTCTGCGTCGCTCCTGGCAGGGGTTGGGATTACGGGTAGTTTGAATTCATCGTCGCCAATTGCTCTGATGCATAAGTTACAGAATGGCACGGGCTCGCAGACTGCATCCCCAAGGAAGCCAAAGGTCCCAGCGCCAGAACTACAAGATCTTCCTCCCCCCCGGCCGATCAGCACTGTTCAGCCGGTAAGTTTACTCTCGAAAGCGCTTAATGCGCGCAAGAAAGCGCCGACCAACCCTGCCGAAAAATTTGCGGTGCTATCAGGCAAGGGCTTGAATGATGTCCTGAACATCAAGCTCTATCTGCCTTTCTCCGCCGACCCTGACGAGCCCCTTGATCTGCCAATCACCCGGGAGTCCAAACTTGCTGAGCAACCAGCGCCTGTAACTGTCGTTGAAGCTATCGGTCTAGCCCTCTGGCGGTACACTGAAGAAGGCCGTGAGCCGGCTGTGGAGCGCAGCAAGCTCACTGTGAACATGTGGACGCTCCGGATGGTGGAAGATGGCGAAGTAGAATATGATTTTCCCGCGCTGGGCCGAACATCGCCTATTTCCGATTTTACCTCGAATAACAACCGGGCCGCTGGTCGCCGAACCCGAGGAAAGCAGTATGATGAGTTCGCGCTTGTGGAGGCATCGAAAGCGGAATTTGAAGACAACGAGCGTCTATTTCCTATGTTCAGTCTGGCCCCTCCTCCGGAGGACAGCGCAGAGGCTGCTACGACAACGGCTGCTCCGACAAGTCAGCCTGTTCAGCAAAACAAGGCGCCTCGCCAGAACCCCATTTTGGGACAGCCATTCTCTTCAGCGTTGAACGACAATACGCTCACGCCCGCTGATCGACCCGCCGTGCCGACGTCCCATGCAACTCCTCGATTGGGCGTTTCGAAAACGTTGAAGATCCGATTCATCAATGTGGAAGCCTCCACCCAGGTGACCACTCTCAACACATCTACGGACAGCTACATCGCTGAGATCCTAGATTCCGTGTGCAAGCGATGGGGTCTGGACAAGGGAAACTATCTACTCAAGGTGATGGGATCCAACACAATCGCACCGTTGGACCGCACCGTGGAGGCGTTGGGCAACATTACGGAGCTGGACCTGGTGCGCCGGCGTTTTGGGCCGCAGTCGCTGACAGGCTCTCCCGGCAGCTCATCCCCGAATGCGCCGCTCCTTATTGACAGCAACAGCGCGCCTAGCAAGAAGGGGAAGAAGAGTGGACAGCGCATGCTGCATCCACTCACCCAGAAGCAGGATCTCACTGGAGGGTATTACCGGCGGTACTACGTCTGGCGTAAACAATCCATGTCATTCACGGCCTCCAACCATCGGATTCTAACGTTTGACAACGATTATATGCATATCATGCCAGCGGACACGGGCAAAACGGCCTCGGACACGAAGACGCGGTCGATCAGCTTCAGTGATGTTGTTGGATGCAAGGTGAGCCGGCGACACCCGAAAAACTTCCGGGTGGTGGTTCTGCGCGGCAACGAGGCCAACGAGCAGAAACGGTATGACTTCGAGGCACGCAATGCTCTCGAGGCGGTGGAAATTGTGGACGAGATCAAGAAGAACATGGCCCATTATCGCATCTAGGCTCCGCATCGTATTCTTATTGCTGTGACGACACGGGCGGAGGGACCCTTCCGCAAGGCAGGCGGCGGCGTTGCGATCTTTGCTAGGTAGGAGTACATAGGAGCCTTTTTTTTTTTTTTTTTTTTTTTTTTTTCTCGGTTGGATTTGAGGTTCGAATCAGCATGGAGCCCGGCTACATTTTAACAATTGGAACCGTCATTTCAGGGAGCGGAAGTGTGTCTTCAAGTTGGACTGTGTAGGAAAATGGGCCACGCAAAAAAGCAGCGACTTGGGTATCGGGCCCCCGACACCGACAAACAGAATAATAATGCTTGATGCAAGCGTCGAGAGGGACCCAGAGTAAACAGCCAACCAGGATGGAGGCGGACGGGGATTTGTCGCCGCCCGGGCGCTGATAGGCCTGAGGGAGAGCGAAATCCCCGAAGCGGGGCGTTCCACCGATCCACCGGCGGTGATGAAGTCACCACGCAGCTCGAGGCCTCTCTCCGTCTCGCTGCATAAGTATGTCCTCGCTTGGGGCGCTGGTTCTCAACGGGTCGGGGCCGTAGCACAAGGAGCCATGCACCTGCCATCTGTCATCTGCCCAACATGCGTGCGGGTTCGTCGGGATATGGGGAAACGTGCAGGACGCGCTCTTCTGTATACCACGAAGTAAGCTACTCGCTAAACGAACTAGCTCGGTAGGGGTGTCGGGATCGGAGTCAGCCTCTGGGAACGGGTGGTGATGACCTCATCGGGGCGAGGGGAACCGGAACTGGATCTCGATAAGAATGATGATGATAATGACACCCAGGGTCCATGGATCGCGTGCCAGAGCAGGTTGAGATCGGCTGGAGCCGGCGGATTGGGATCATCGACTAGATATCGTGGCCGGTTCCGAATGTCATGATGATCTTGGACATCGGGGCAGCTGCTGCTGGGTTTTCCTTCATTGTGTGGGAAACACCGGCCCAGACAAAGTATGTTTTAGCGTTGCGGTGGAGTCGCTTGGTGGTTGTTGGCGATAGCTTCGACTCCGACCGCTCCCAGAACTCAGACGAGACGATCCTACCGTAGGGGAGGATTGTTCCATCCGGTGCGGTCGCAAGTTGGAGAGCGTGAGTAGGGCGGATGAATGGCGATTGCGAGATCTGGTCCATCGATTTGCAGCGAGTCTCTCGTCGAGATGGGAAGATTCATGGGTGATAGAGAGGAGGGAGTATCATCTAGGTACTAGGCCTAGTACCTAGTAGTGGTGAGGCAGCTGAGCAGGCGACTCCGCTAAGCCCAAACGATGCGGATGGACGCCAATCCAACCCCGCCTCCTCCTTTGCTTCCCTTTTCCACCCCCCCAATAATAACAATAATAATACGGTGCAGTGCTGAAGCTGCTTCGTTGTCGGCTTTCCTCCAAGTCTCCTCCTCTCCTCCTGCTCCTCCCCTCTCCTCCCCTCCCTGCTTAACCACAACACCCCCCTCCCCCCCCCTCCCCTCGCATCCATCCCGCACACCAGCCATATCGAACCAGACTTTACCCAAGTACCGCCCCCGCGTGTCCTTGCCATCACGCGTCCACACACTGTCACTCCATCCGGACATCATCACTTGTGTCCTCCTGCTCAATTGAGTTTCCGTTGACCGCCGTTCGGGACCAGTGTTCTGTCTGGTGGCTCCGCTGTATCCGCGCCCGAACCCGTCCTAAGAGAAAAAGCTCGCCGCTCTCCCTCTTGTTGCTCTCCCCTCTCTAGGAGCACTCTTAAAGAGGGGTCGAGCTGCCCTTCCTCCACCCGCATTTTCCCACCTGGACACCTCCGTGTGCTCGGTGGTTTCTATCCTTCTTAATTCCACCCAGAGCCGTGTCCTCGATGCCTAGTTTAGGAGGCCTGTTGAAAAAACGGCGAACGAAAGATTCGCAGACCCTCTCCAAAGAGCTTGAAGCCGGTTCGGCCCAGACGCAGACGTCACCAAACGCTGCCGAAGACCACCACAACCAGAACCACCACCACCACCTCTTCCACCACCACCATCACCATCAACCTGCCACCAATTCCGGCACCCCAACCACCACCACCGCACCTCAACCTCAGAATTCGGTTCCCCATCAAGCCAACCGGTCTTCCGGAGCAGAGAAAACCAGTGAGGGTCAAGTAGCCTCCATGCAATCCGCGGTGACGCAAGCCTCGCCGTCTGCTCATCCCAATTCCAATGCGGCTAGTATACAGAACATAATCCACCCATCACAGCAAGGCGCGATGCACTCGGGATCCAGTGGCCATGCGCAGGCTCAACAATCCAGCCGCAGTGAATCCCGCACCACCAAGGGGAAGTATTCGTTGGATGACTTCTCCCTACAGCGCACCCTTGGTACCGGTAGTTTTGGCCGGGTGCACTTGGTGCAGTCGAAGCACAATCACCGCTTCTACGCGGTCAAGGTGCTGAAGAAGGCACAGGTGGTCAAGATGAAGCAAATCGAGCACACCAACGATGAGCGACGGATGCTGAATCGTGTCCGGCATCCGTTCTTAATCACATTGTGGGGTACATGGCAAGATTCCCGGAATTTGTACATGGTCATGGACTTTGTCGAGGGTGGTGAACTCTTCAGTCTCCTCCGCAAGTCGCAGGTGGGTGACCTCTTTGCCGTCCCGACCCATATCATACTGACGCCGTGGGCTCTCATGTAGCGGTTCCCCAACCCCGTCGCCAAATTCTATGCCGCGGAAGTCACCCTCGCACTCGAGTACCTTCACCAGCAGCAGATCATCTACCGTGATCTCAAGCCCGAGAACTTGCTGCTGGACCGACACGGTCATTTGAAGATCACTGATTTCGGATTTGCCAAGGAAGTCCCTGACATCACATGGACCCTCTGCGGTACTCCGGATTACCTCGCTCCGGAGGTGGTTTCCTCCAAGGGCTATAATAAATCAGTCGACTGGTAAGGATTGCTACGATTGGCGGATGCGGTGAGCTAGATAATCTTACTGACAACATCGCAGGTGGTCACTGGGTATCTTGATCTTCGAAATGCTGTGTGGCTTCACGCCATTCTGGGACAGCGGTTCCCCGGTCAAGATCTACGAGAATATCCTGCGCGGCCGGGTGAAGTATCCGCCCTACCTGCACCCGGATGCTGTTGATCTGCTATCGCAACTCATCACATCAGACCTGACTAAACGCCTTGGTAATCTTCACGGTGGGTCTGATGATGTCAAGAACCATCCTTGGTTTGCAGAGGTCACCTGGGATCGTCTGGCCCGGAAGGATATCGACGCTCCTTATGTGCCCCCCATCCGAGGTGGACAGGGAGATGCAAGTCAGTACGACCGCTATCCGGAGGAGACCGAACAATACGGCATGGCCGGTGAAGATCCGTATGTGCCCTTTTATCTGATCCCTCCTGCATATGTGGATGACGTTGCTGACCGATGCTCTTACCGATGCAGACATGGTCATTTGTTCCCCGACTTTTAGTGCCTGCTCTGAGTTATGACGGAATGACTGTCTCGCTATAGAGACGGGATCGTCTCATCCGCATCGGATGGATCGATCGCCTTGCGAGCTTTGAACATAGGGAACATCCTCTAGTCCATTCTTCCCTACGCTACTAATGGTAGCCGATCATTCACACCCCATTCTTTATTTTCCCCTTATACGTCGGTTCGTCTCCCTTATTTGATCGCTGGCCGACTTGACCCTTGGCTGCCTTTGACCTAGAGCATACATCTGAAGAGCTCTGTTGTTCTTGGCGTAGGCCCTTCGTTGTCTCTGCTTCGAAGTAGGCTGTGGTTTCATCTACTTTATTTGCTGTTTCCCAACTGTTGGCGGTCTGCATATAGGCTTATCCATATAGCAGCTCCTGGGGATCTAACGAGTGAGATGACCCAACTCGGATCACCGGGGCTTCCGTCTGGGTGGGCATAATCGTCTATATTTCCTCGCTTTTGGTCAGGCAGGAGGGTGTTTGCGGTGGTGTTCGTACTGGAAGCATCGGGGGTTTTGTGTTATGCCGACCGTTCCGCTGTTGACTGGTGGATGGTCTCCAGCCGCATCCATTTCTTTCTATCTCCTGCGATTCCATAGTTATATTGTGCAAATATTGGGGAGCTACTCTGGGCCACTTGATATCATCTTTCCTTTCCTTTCCCCTTGGAGACACCTGTATAATGTACATATTTGAATTTGGTCATTGCAATAAAAGTAGTTTTGGATCAGCGGACGTCTTTGGCCTCCGAACGGAGCAGAGTGTGCACATGGCGGTGGATTCAGCCTAGTAACCAGTGCCACGATTGCCTTCCCGGGCGCTCATTCCATCCTGTCCCCGCAAGGAGCCACCGGCTGCCCAAAGCCAAGATATTTTGTAATATACATAAAGATCATCCCAGGTAAGACCAGTAATGCTTGGTAAGACAGATAGCAGAAAGGTGGATCCTAGATCAAACAGGGCCAACCCGGTGGAGGATGAGAGGCCGCATGAACGGGGGAGGCGCCATCTCCTCTCGGTAGAGAAAACGGACCGGCGAGAACGATTACAGAGAATACTTCTTTGATTCCAGACCCATACGGTGGTGGTGGGCGCGGCTGACCTCGTTCCAAAAGGCGATGTACTTTTCCATGCAGTCGGTCAGGCAGGTTTGCTCGCCGGCCGACAGGGATGCGCCGGGGGTGGGAATGCACTTGGAGAAGCAGTTGTCGTTCACTTTCTAGGGGAGGATTTAGCGCCGGCTTAACTTGGAGGGGGGGGGGTTGGTTTCAGAGAGCTGTTGTTCAACGTACAGCGATGAGATTCCGGGCATTGGCCATGGCGGCCTCACCCTGGACCTGCTTGATGAGGGAATCCTTGACCTCCTTGCTGGAGAGGTCAGCGCTGGAGCTAGAGCCGAAGAGAGACATGGTGAGCGACAGGGGTCGATAAATCAAGAACGGGGAATAGTAGTTGCTGGGGATGAGGTAGATGAAGAACCGACAAGAACTTTTGACTTTGGAGCTCCGACGGAGGTGTGGCTGGTGCGGGCGGAAGAGCGCTGCTGCGCCACGGCCGGCGATGTGGACACTTGGAGTTTGGTCTTCACCATTTGCTATACTTGCGTCGATCTCTGATCTGTCTCCCCCCCCCAAACTCCCCCCTTCTCCGCTTCTCTTCCCTACCGGTGTTCGTTCTTTCTTCTCCTCCGCTTCTTTCCCGGATTTAACTCTTTCTCAATTGACCGCTCATCCTTCCTCCTCCCCTGCGAGGTCAACCCTTGGTTTTGTTGATGTCCCGGTGACAATTGACTATAACGCCGATCTACCTGGAGAGCGCCTTGCTTTGATTAGCTGCAGTCGATCTTTCAAACCCTGGACATCTACCTTCCTTAACGATCGCTCGTCTTGAAGCCTCTACAGAGCTCCTTTCGTGTGCGCTAGATTTTCGACCACCATGCTACTTCCGCGACTTTCGTCCCTTCTGTGCCTGGCTGGCTTGGCCAGCGTGCCAGCGGCCCGCGCCTACGACGGCGATGACAACATCAAGAGCATTCCGGTGTGTATGCTGCTGTTCTAGGGTACTGGTATGGTTGCTGACTGGTCTTGGGGTAGCTTCGCACGCACAGTCTTGCACCGGTAGGTCACTTTGATGCGTTCAATAGCTTGACTGGTTGCAGTCGCGGCTCGCGCATTGATACTGACATCTCTGCAGCCTTACTTGGATTCCGACTTCCAAAGCCGCTGGTTCGATTTTGGTGGTGACACGATAATCCGCGCCGACCAGTATGCCCCCTCCCGCCTTGCGGTCAAGTGAGAGCTTCATGCTGAGCGTCTTAGATACATCCGTCTTACGTCCGACCGCCCGTCGCAGCAGGGATGGGCTTTCTCTCGTGTGCCTCTGACTGCGACAAACTGGGAGGTCAGTTAATGTGGTGCTCGTCATTCAAAACACCGTTCTGATGTTTGTAGATCGAGGTCGAATTCAAGATCGAAGGATCCGGCAACTTGCACGGCGATGGCTTTGCCATGTGGCTCACCAAGCAGCGCGCGACCCAGGGACCCGTCTTCGGATCGACGGATAACTTTGAGGGTCTGGGTATCTTCTTCGACACGTACAAGAACAACCGGCCTGGTACTTCGTTCCCCTACGTCATGGCCATGATGGGTGACGGCCAGACCACCTACGACCAGGCCCACGATGGAAAGGCCAATGAACTGGCTGGCTGTTCGGTGAGTGCAGTGTTGATGTGGCGTATGCATGTTGATGGATCTAACCCTATGTATAGGCTCGCGGTCTCCGTGGCGCCTCGATCCCTACCAAGGCGCGCCTGACCTACTTCCAGGACAAGTCTTTGACTCTGGACCTGCAATACAAGTCCGAGGACAGCTGGATTCCCTGCTTCGAACTGACCGCCCCGGAATACAACATTGCCATCCCCTCAGTCGCCTACCTGGGCTTCTCCGCCGAGACGGGTGAGCTGAGCGACAACCACGACATCATCTCGGTCAAGGCCCAGAACCTGTACAGCGTGGGAGGCAGTGGCAGTGGCAGTGGCAGCAGCAGCCCTCCCAAGTCCGGCGGCAAGGGTCGGGACTCGGGCCGTGTCAAGCGCCGTAAGCAGAAGGGCAGCTGGGGATGGTTCCTGTTCAAGGCTGTTTTGTTCCTGGCTGTGATTGTGGGAGCTTATGTCGGTTATACTGCCTACCGCACCAAGACCCGCTACTCGCGGTTCTAGTGGGTGAGGACCTGAAGTGGAGAGAAAACAACCGAAAACAAAGTGTCATTTATTCCAGCTTGTTTCTTGCATAGCCGTGTCGTGTCATGTCAGTGTATCTATGGGGCTTCCCTAGTGGACGATGAAAAGTTGACGACCCTGATGAGCATGGGGTGTGCGATCAGCAGTAGATCGTAGACCGTCGCCCATCTGGCAGAGATGGAATCAAAGAATCAGTAGACGAGGGGGTATCATAATCACAGCAGAATGCCTGCCCATCGCAGACATCAAACAACAAACCCGGTACTATCAATCAGCACTCGCGCTTCTTCCTCTCCTCATTCCACATCTGATCCACAATCTGAAACACCTCCGTCACGCTGCGCATGACCGACTCATCAAGCCCCAGACTGCCATACCGATGCTGGATCTTATCCGGATGCCATCGCACTCTCTCCGTCTTTAACAATCCCAGTAATCCACCACCATTCCCATCCCCATGCTTATTATCCCCTTCCCCCATAACACCCGCACACCCCCTCATAAACGCCTCCACCTCCTCCCTCCCCAAATCCGCCCTCTTCCCACTCTCCACCGGCCAAAACACCATCTCCTTGAACTTCTTCCCCTGCCCATCGCCATCCCCCTCCCCCTCCTTACGAC
>KV907494.1:924461-987800 GCA_001990825.1 Aspergillus carbonarius ITEM 5010
CCCCTCCACCACCCCCACCCCTCACAATACTCCCCCAGACCTCCCCCCACCCCCTCCTCCTCTTCCTCTCCCTCCCACGCCTCAAACTCTCCTCCATCGCCACATCAAACCTCCTCCTCTCCTCCTCCCTCTCCTTCTCCTCCCGTACCTTCCTCCTCTTCTCCCCCCTCAATCTCTCCCTCTCCGCCTCCATCCCCTCCCGAGTCCGCTCCCACATCCGACTCCGCACATACGCCGCATACTCCTCCTCATCCATCGCCTCGAGCTCCCCATTCGGCCCCTTCGGTACTTCAGGCACGGCGTACGTGTGGATTGGTTGCCCGTAGACGGATTCCCAGTATGCGGCGCCTTCGTCGTCGCCGAGCGCGTCGAAGAGGGATTCTCGGAAGGCGGTGCTGGAGGTGAGGGTGGGGTCTGGGGGAGTGGAGGGGCGTGAGTGAGTGTGGGTGTGGGTGTGTTTTTGGCGATGGGGGGGTCGGGGTTTGCGGGTACTGCGGGTGGGAGAGGTGTGGTGGTGGCGGCGTTTGCGGTGGGGGTCTTTGAAGCGGAATTTGCTGGGGCGGGGGGTTGTGGTGGTGTTGGTGGTGCTTGGTTTGGTGGTGCTTGGTTTGGTGGTGCTTGGTTTGGTGGTGCTTGGTTTGGTGGTGGGATCGGGGGAGTTGAAGGGGGAGGTCGTGGTGGTGTTGGAGGTCATTTTGAAGGTCAGGTCGATGAGACCTGTTTGTGGGATTGTGGCCGTGGAAGTGATTACTTGTGCATGGTTTGCTTGGTAGAGTGGGAGATGTGTAGGATGTGAGAAACGAGTGTGGTGGATGAGATGCGATGGCGTTGAAGGATGCAGACGAATAATGCGCGATAACTCCGTTCGTTATGGACATTTTAGGTAGTGTTAGTAAGCTGATCTTATCTTATCTGATCGTTGGTTTGATGGTGATGATGATGTCACTGGCTGGTGGGATCTTTTCTTCATTAGTAGTTTATTAGCAAGTATCAAAAATACATAGCTAGCTGGATACATCATCATAGATTACTATCGTCTATAACTCCACTTCCAGTTTGAAGCAGACGGAGGTACCTCGACCAAACCACACCACCTCCAGAGCATAACCATGCACATCTGCACAGCTTACTAATCTCAGCCCAATCATAACCCATCCGCAAATCATCACCATCACCATCGCCGCAGCTCTCAACCCATCCATCACATCACAGTATCACCACCACCAACAACTCACCAGCTCACCAACCCGACCCAACCCACACCCACCATGGCCCTAGTCGCCTACTCCGACTCCGAAGCCTCAGACTCGGAACCCGAAACCACCACTCCCCCTCAACCCCAACCCCAAAAACCCACTTCCACCTCCACTACAACCACCACCGCATTCCCCACCCTCGTCGACCGCAACAATCCGCGCAAAATCCGCGTCGCTCTAGACCTCAAACCCGAAACCAACTCATCCGAAGACCCCGACAGCGCTCCACGCAAGAAACCCAAACTAGGTGGCAGCGGCGGCGCATTCTCCGGCTTCAATGCACTATTACCTGCGCCCAAGAAACCAGCTAGCACTACTACTACTACTAGTAATGAGAAAAAGCCACCCGCGAGGAAAATCTTTAGTTTGAAGACTGGTGCGACGCCGGGGTTTGATCGGGAGGCGGATGCGGAGATGCGGAATGAGCGGGCGTTTGGAATGTTAGGTGGTGGTGGTGGTGGTGGTGGTGGTGGTGGTGATGATAATGAGGATGAGACGATACCTAAGGCGGGGAGTTTGAGGGGGGAGGAATTTGGATCCGGATCTAAGGAGGAGGGTGAAGGGGAAGGGGGCGAGGGATCCCAACTGAAAATGAAACCTGAAGGAGAGGTCAAACTCAAGGGAAACCCAATGATGTTTAAGCCGTTGTCTGTGGGACGGGCATCGCAGCAGAAGAAGAGAAAGGTGGCTGCTTTGCTTGCTTCATCAGCAGCATCATCATCATCATCGGGGAATAATGATAAGGTTGAGAAGAAGAAGAAGCAGCAAGATGATGCACCCGTGGAGGCAGCCCCAGCACCAGCACCAGCACCAAAGCCCAAAATCAGCCTCTTCTCCCTCTCCTCCGAGGACACGACCCCAAATCTTCCTCCTACTACTACTACTAGCACAACGAGCGCACAATCCCAAAGCACAACCTACGAGCCCCTCGTCTACACATCCACGACAGACGCATCGCCTGCCGGCCCAGACGTTCCCCAAGACCAAGCACAAACCCAATACCCAGACCCGCAAAGTTCCAACCAAACCCTCAGCACCATCGCCGACGACCTAAACCTCTCTAAGGCGCAACGACGACAACTCTTCGGCCGCCACGCCGACGCCTCCGCCGCGTCTCGTGTTCTGCATTTCAACACGGACAGGGAGTACGCGGCGAACCAGGAGATGTTGCACACGACGGATCTGGCCGCGCAGCAACATAACCCTGTGCGGGCGATTGCGCCGGGTAAGCATACGCTGCAGCAGTTGGTGAATGCGGCGAGTACGCAGCGTGAGGCGCTGGAGGAGAGCTTTGCCACCGGGAGGAGGAATAAGAAGGAGGCGGGGTCGAGGTATGGTTGGTGATGGTTTTGGGGTTTGTATGTTGGGTGGTGCATGGGAAGGGAGTTTTCTTTTTTGCATTCATAGTGTTTTGTTGAAAGGAATCTAAAAGGTAATTTGTGTTAGTGGCTGGGTGACAGGTATTCAGCGTCTATGCTATTGAACAGTAGAGGCTAGCAAAATTATCCAGATGAAAGCACTACCAGATCATGAAATAAAACAATGTAATTCATTTCTAATAAAAAGATGTTGTATATACACAACTATAACAAAAAGCTATCCAAACTTTTCTTCACATAACCACATGTCTATATCATAAATCAAGACGATACGTCAACAACCTCGGCAAACCACTGCTTCAACGCCGTAGCCAAAACAGCCGGTAACTCCCGCACATCCCGGACAACAAGGTAATAAGGGAAGGGGAATCCTTCGAGATATCTCTTCATCTTCAACTTCATTTCGCCCGAGCCGCTCTCATCGGGCTCAAAGCTGGCCTGGCTGAGATCTAGGATGGAGCTGCCCTTGACGGCATCGACGATGATGAAGACGATCATGATGCGCTCCTCTTGAGCCTGACGCACAAGACGTTGGATGGTCTCGTGGTCTTCGCAAATACCGTCGGAGATGATCAGTTCCAGTTGCCAGAGGTCAGCGTTGCCACTTCCAGGGGACTGCTTCCAGCGGGCTTCGCGGAAGAGGGCGATGGAGTCGGCGATCAGCTTCCGCACGTTGGTCCCGGTTTGCTGGTAGCTGAAATGCTGGAATACTTGGGTGCCGGCCTCTGAGGAGAATGGCTTGCCGAACTCATGCGCAACCCGGACATGGTCTTCGTTGCCGAAGCCGAGGACGCACAGGTCGCCGGCTTCGAGCATGCTGAGACTCTTGGCGACAAGCGCGAGGGTTTCAAAGGCCAGCTGACCACTTCCACTTTCCAGCATCGATTTACTGTCGTCAACGGCAAGCATGATCTGATAGTTGCGTTTGGAGGGGATGGAGCGGCGCATCCAGATCTTGTCGCGCTTGTACTGGGAGGCGATGTAGGGAATGATTCGCTTGATGTTGAGGCGCTTTCCGGTCCGGAAGTCACCCCGTAGCTTCGTGGCGAGCGTCGGCGCGAGAATGAGGCGAAGTTGTTCGGTCAGAGAGAGAGACAGGTCAGTGGTGGCCGATTCGTAGAACGACCAGAGACGTTGGGCTTCGTCCCTAGGCGTCAGGGGAGGGAGATTGGAGGAAAGATGGATGGCCGCGAGATGGGCATCGACCTCATCCAGTTCATCGTTTGCTTCTTGTTGGCCAGCAGCGTCGGTGGTGCGATCCTGTGTGTGGGAGTTGCCTGGGATGATGGCCCCGGCTGTCTGTGACTCGGTAGGAAGGCCCTGGTCCAACTGCATCTCATCCTCCAGCTTGTTGTCGGGGAGCTCCTGGTGGTCGTCGTCGGTGACATCCGGCAGCACGTCGTTGCCCTCGGGTTTGACATCCGACTCTACTCCCTTATTTTGATCGAGAGCCTTTGCCTGGTCTTCACTGGCTTGGCCGAGCGCTTGGGTGTCAGCGACATCGTCTTGGTCCGCAAGATGCTCGAAGTCGGCATCAGCCATATCCGTGTCCTGAGGCATGGGCTCCTCCGACTCGCCCTCCTCCTGTTTCGAAGCATCCATGATCTCCTTCTGGCGTCGGTGCCATTGCTCCAGAACATCTCCCAGCTTTTTGAATGCTTGGAGCTGAGGATCATCGGGGTTCGCATCGTTCGCTCCGCCTTCATCATTGTGTCTTTGGTTCTCCTCTCCCTCTTGAGCTGCACCGGTCTTCTGCTCTTTCTCGGTAGAGGGGTCTGTCGAGCCATTCTCCTGCTGTGCGTTGCCCGATTCACCCTTCTCCTGATTCTGGTCTTGATCGGCGCCGAGGCCACCGTTGACGGCCTCGCTGGGGGCCACCTCTTCTCCAGCCATTTCATTCTCGTCGCGCTGGGCCAAGAAATCCTCCTTCTCTTCTTCTTCAGCTTCCTCGCCAGCCTCGTTTGCCTCTTCGTTGCCCTCGCCTTCATTGGTTTCGACTGCCTCCTCGTCCGGCATGCCCTCCTCCGTTTGATCGGGCTCCTGCTCCTCGGCGCCTTCCATAGCCTCGTCCTCGGCGGTGTCTTTTCCGTCCATTTGTTCGTCGTTATCTTCCAGGGGAGGAAGGTCGTCGTCCATACCATCAAGGCCATCATCACTTTCACCTTCGTCGCCCTTTTCTTCTCCGTCAAGTTGCATCTCGTCAGGAAGGTCGAGTGCTTCTTCTTCCTTGGCATGAGGGTCCGTCACATCCATATCCTCACGTCCCACGGCTTCACCTTCTTCGTCGGGCTTCTCTTCTCCTTCCTCGTCTTCCTCTTCCTCTGCGTCCTCGTCCTTTTCGCCTTGCTCGCCTTCTTGGGCCTTCTCTTTCTCTTTCTCTTGCTCTCCTGCTGCGGTCTGTTCGTCGGACTCAGACACTCCCTTGCCTTGATCGGTCTCGGTTTCCTTCTGCTGCTCATCGTGTTCACCATCCCACATCTTCTCGTCAACCGCTGAGGCATCAAGGTCATCGACACTGCCGACTTCCTCATCAATATCACCATCTTCTTCAGAGCCGCTCTCGTCGTCTTGTTCGTCGCCTTCTTTCCGCTCGCCTTCTTCACCCTGCATCTCCTCCTGGTCCATGTTCACTGCGTCTTCCGAGTTCTCGATGTCTTCGGTAGACTCCCCCTTCTGCTCTTGAGCAAGCTCCGTCAAGTCTTCGTCGTCTCCAACATCCTTACTGATGTCTTCGGCGCCTTCTCCTTCTCCGAGACCTGTCCCGCTCTCGAGCTTTCCGGAATTGCTCTCTTCCGTAGATGGTTCAGCTGGACTGCAGAAGCCTTCAGACGCAATTTGGGCGAACGACTTGGTGAGAATGTAAGACATTTTGCAAGTCTCCCGGTGTACAGTCAAGTAGCGGTCCACAACATCTTGGCAGATATGGAAGTACTTGTTCATGATCGGTAGCAAGCTCGCCACAAGTGCGACAGCAAAAGGAATTCCTGGGGTTGAGCGAGTCTGGAGATACTGCAATTCCCCGAGAATAGACTCCAGAGAGCTCGTGATACCAGAGATATGAAGAACTCTCAAGGCTCTTACAAAGAACTCGTCACTCCGCGACAAAGCCCCGGGAGAAGCAAGCAGCGAAGGAATCTCTTTCAACTTCTGAAGACTGACAAGGATCCTGTCAACTGCTGCAACAAGGCCGGCGTCAAATTGCTCGATAGATACCGTCTCGTCAAATTCGCTGCCGGAGGACATTGTCTTGGCTTTCACCCAAGGAACTATCTGGCCCAGCACAAAGGATAGATCAGGACGCTCTTCCACCCACCTTGTGAGGTCGACATTCAACTTCTCAAAAGATGCGGAAGCCTCTTCCACCGTATCGCTGTGCAATTGCGAGGCAACACCGACTGGGAGTTCAGGAAGACTGCCCAAGGACGTTCTCAAGCGGTCGAATGTATCCCTCCACGTCTGCAGGCTTTGCAAAATGCTTGTCGAACTGATGCCTGAGAACTTGGCGTGCAAACTGACGACTGTAGTGGCGAGTCCGAGTATAGGTGTCAGCCATGCCACTGCCCTGCTTACCTCTGATTTCTCAACTGTAAACTCGGGGGCAGCCTTGAAGATTGAAGAGCTATACCACAGGTTCGAAACCTTTACAAGTGTCGACTGCAGCGCCGTGAGGTCAGAAAGTGCCGGAGAGATAGAGGATCTTTGCTTCCGGGCGAGGGACAACAGATGCTCCATAGATCCGGAGCTTCGAGATATTTCCACATTGCTCAGATCTTCCGAGTAATTATGCGCTGCTAGACGAACGCGAGGAAGCAAGTCCACGAACTTGTGGAAGTATAGATCGGAGCTTCTAGCCAGATGTGATAGGGCAGTGCCAGCTTCCAATGCTGGGATAGACGCAAGGACCTGTGCAATAGATGCTTGGGTTTCGATCAGGCTGGTACTTGCGCTACGCTTCACTCCCATATCCACTAGCCGCCGCAAGGTATCCGCATAGAATCGGCGCTTCTGGACCTTAAGGTGCTGAACATCGTCTTTATTCTCCTCAGTCAAAGTCTTCGGCGTTTGCGACTTGAACTCCTGTATGCTCTCGATGACATACTTGACGAAACCGTCAAGATCATCTGCAATGTCGAATTCGGAGGGGATTGAGGAATACAGTTGCATCATGTTGCCAGCGGTCGCGTCGGGATTCTTGAATCTAGGTGGTCTTTCGGTCCAGATTCTTTCCTCCGTCTGACACATGGCGAGAGCTTCAGGGAAGACAGTAGAGGGCATGGTGACGTCCTTCTGAGGGACACTGGAATCCTCATTGTCCGGCATATCTTGTTCCACAATAGGTTGTACGGGTTGAGCCAGGACTGCTCGGTACTTGCGGACCAGCTTGAATAGTTTGTTGTGAGACCGCCGAGAACTTTCTTTGAGCGCGACAATGTTGGTGTCTTTCCAGCTGGCTAATAGAATCTGCTCCTTGATATCCTTCTCAAGAGCGGACCGCTTCTCCGCCAGCAGCTTGTGCACTGAAGGCTCAAACTGCTTGTAACGCACAAGGAAGTTGTCCAGAGCAGAGATCAACGGACTCAGGGATGGCAAGTCCTGGACATAGAGCAGGAGCAAAGACTGGAAGTTCTTAACAAGTAGGAGGCGCTCGCTGTATTGTCCCATGGTAGTTGTGTTGAAGAATTGCTCCAATGTAGCAGTAATCTCTTGGACATGCTCGCTCATCTCCATTTGACCGGACTCTGCGATTTGAATTGGAGCCCGAATTATCGCCTCATAGGCGATAAACCACCAGGAGCTCACGTCCTGGGTACACTTGTCGTTTTCGATGTCCAAAAGTTTCGCCCAGGTCGATAGTTCAAGTCGGCGCCAGCTGATGATCATAGCTGTGATGTCATCATACAAAGAGGCCGCAGAGTACTCCCTGCTTGCTACAAGCTGCCATTCGTGAACAATCGCGTGCAGCTTTTCAACCTTCGTAATGAATTTTGCGACAGGCTCAGTGTGCTTGAACTGAAGGATCTCCCTGCAGCACTGGATGACGTCTTCCAAGACGGCATGATCCGGCCAGGACTTCTGTAATTGGGTGAACCGAGCCTTCGTTGCCAGGGTCAAAGTCACCAGTCTCTTTGCTTCAGCCAGGTTCGCGTCCACATAGAAGTTATACTTGTCCACTGGTTGACCTTGACCTGTTTTAATGGAATCTTCCAGAAGCAAGAGAACACCGGAGATCTGATCTTTAGGGTCGGCGTCCGACATAGATTGTTTGTCTGACCAGGTAGAGCCCAATAACAAAGAAGCCTGCTTAACGTAGGCCGACAGCACTTCCTCACGATCTTCAGACTGGAACAATTTTGCGTGCAGCGAAGCGAGCCTGACCGAAATAGACTTCGGGTCAAAACGATCAGGCGATTGATCTTCTTCCTCTGCATTGTCTTCGTACGTGGGGAAAAGCTGGCGTAGTTCGTTTTCATCGACCTCTTCACTATCCTCCCAAGAACCCTTGAAGTGGTAGAATTCAGACTTCCGAGCCTCTTCCTCTTGATCCTCTCGCAATTTGGTTTTCCACAGGGCATGGAACTGTTCGAAGAGGCGGCGCAGGGTATCGCGTCCAGCTTGGGTGCGGATTACGCCTGGATCCGCATTTTCAGCAATCCTCAACGACGACAATTCGTGGAACCAGAGATCAGTATCGAGGATTGAATTGGCTTCTGATCTCTGCTGGCTAAGGTCTGAAACAGGATAAATCAAACCACCAAGGAACGGTGTAGTGTCCCTGACAGCATTGAGTATCTGGCTGTCACTGGATTGAGATGGACTCGAAGAAAGGTAAAGTCCCAAATCAAGGATCTCAAGAAAACGGACGGCAGGTGTCGTGATATCGTCGTATGATCGATAGTTTGCACTCAGGCGGTGGCTGAGCTGCCGAACATTATCACGCAACAGACTGAGCATGCGCTGTCGTTCACCATTTTCTTCGCCATTCTCATCTCTTACAGCAGAGACAATATCCTCGGGATGCCGATCAAGCACTGAATTGACCAAACTTGAGAATTCTCCATGAAGAAGATTAACCTCAGAGATCGGGGGTCTGCTGACAGAAGAGGGAGGGGGTGCTGAGCCAAGATCATGTAATTGCTTCTGCAAAATCTCAAGGCGAATGTTGGACTCTTGGCCAGAAAAGCCAACCTCGAAGGATGTTATTGCTTCGGCCTTCGCTGTAAGCTCCAACGAACGTTGCGAGTGTCGCTTTCTTTGCACAACCAAGCCCAACGAGGGATCAAACGGTTTATCCGGAACAAATAGTCTCAGAAATATGACAGCTAGTTGGACAAGTGCTGCTCCGGTACTTTCCATATCACTCTGACTAGATGCCAGTGAAGCAACCAGCCTTGGGATATCCTCCTTTGCGAATCTCTTGAAGTAGTGATCTCGGGGCAGATTTGTGGCCACATGGATTGCCGGTAATGCTGGACCATCATACGAGCCTCCATCTTCGATTGCGCGAAGGATGGTAACCAAATGCTCCAAAGATTGCAATTCAAAGAAGTCTCTGTGGAGGAAGGTAAGCTCGACAGCTAACCTCGCCATGACCTGCCGGAGACTCTTGAATTGATCCAAGCCGATCTCTCGACTTGTCAAAGTCAACGCCTTGGAGAGAGTCTTCTTTTCTATCTCTAGGGCATTCATTTGGCCCAAGCTTGTAGAGCCGACGAAAGCTAACCTTTCGAGTAGCGATAGAGAGACATTACCGCTGATAGCAGAGCCGAACACTGACGAGTGCTCAGATCCTGAAAATAAGGAAAGCTTGTGAAGGATATTAGGAATCTGACTCTGCAAGCTCGACCCGTCCAGAGGCCGGGCAGCACGGCCGGCGAGTAATGGCAGAATAGCCCGAATAACCTGGTCGTCATAAAGCTGGGACTTGCCTAGTGATGCGAGGTCATGGTACTGGCACAGAGCCTCAAAATTGGTCGAGAAATAGGGGCGCTGGTTTGAATCGGTATCTTGTACACAAGCGGCTAATTCTGCGACGGTTTGACGAAGCCCTTGTATGGGAAACTCCTCATCGGCACCGTTCAGAAGAATGGCTTCCTGGCCACCAATTAGAGAGTCGCGCACCTGACTCAACTGAGACAGGTCCAGGTGGGTCTTTGTCGCAACCTGGGTGAACTCAGAAGCAACGCTTTCTAACTCTAGTAGCAATGTCATTTGACTTTGAGTAGAGGGGGTTGCTGGTCTCCACGATTCCCAAAGCCGCTGCATGCTTAGTCCTGTAGTTAATGACCAGTTCTCTTTGAATCGATCAAGCGCTCGGGAGAAGGCGAGAGCCAACTGCTTTAACGGTGCCCATGAGTCTAGAAGCGAAGCGCATAACTCTTTTCCAATTTGAAGGTAGATCTGGAATTCACCCTGGTCCACTTCATTTGCGGCAGTCAACGTGAAGATATCTGAACTGAAGTCGACGATAGCGCGGAGAGCGCGCACCATGTCGGGGGCATGCAGGGCGTCATAATCTAGTCCCTGTATGAAGTCGTACATGGCTTGACCGCAGTCAGACAGGAACGGGCCAACCGGCTGTGTTGCATCCTTCATCAAAGAGGGTATCCTTCCCGAAGCTAGAGACCGTTCTAAACGGCTCATTTGACTTGGCTTGAGCTGTTTCCCTGATTCATCCGCTCTCAGTAAGCCTTGCCTCAGGCGATGCAGGTCAAGCTTGTACTCTTGCAGATACGCCAAAGTCATGAGCCAAACGAAAGGCACATCTTGGTGCATGATCGATGCGAGTGGTTCGTTTACAAGAGGGTGAAGAGGCTGCAACCTTCCCTGGATAGCAAAAGAAGCACAGCCCAGCATAACTTCCTTCTTAGTGCTCTCGAAAGGCTTACATGAAGCGTTATCATGTATCGCAGACACATATCGATCTAAAGCAGAAGAGAAAGGCTCTCTCAAAAGATCCGAGCCATATTGTGGCGTAAGCTTCAGCGCCCGCTGGAGATAGGATAAGTCGGTGATTGAAAGATGGTCGAGGCACACTTCCTGTAAAATGTCTGCACTTCCTTCGCTAGTCATGGAGAGATCCAAATCCCAAACCGGCCGGAGGCGATACAAAGAAGACTGGTTGGTATAAGCAGGCATCAATGTAGCCACGGTGTTATTGTTATCCTGAGACAGGAAGCACATCTCGACACACCGATTCCGCATCGCACGGGATAGTTCACCGTGGCGAGAATCCATCGTCAAGAACAGCCTAAAATTCGGATGTGGTTTCACGACTCGAGCGTTTCCATCCTCTGTGCGCTGTTCATTCAGAATAAGAGCTCCGTTTGGCTCCGTCAGTGAATTCAATCTATCAAGCACAGATGGATTGCACAAGTTGGCATTGTCAAGGACAACCCACTGCCCGTGCTGAACAGCTTGCGTCAAGACACCCTCGGTCCATTCAAAACCGACCTTCATGTTGTCAGACTGTGTTGTCACCTTGAGCAAATGCTGAGCATGGTTGAAAAGTTTCTCGAGCGCAGGCTGAGGATAAGCATGGTACAGCTTCTGAAGCGATAGGCATACCGCGTCCAATTGAACATCTGAGCCCTGTAATTTTTCGTAAACCTCGAGGAAGGCGGGAGCTGCAGTCGCCGTCTCGTCACCTGCGTAGGCAGAGATGGCTTTCCGTCGGAGAAACAGGGAAATCTGATTCACAAGAGACGAGAGCTCTCTTCTGTAGTCGATTTGCTCAAATCCACCGATCAAGTCCATTGTATCCGTATCGGCGCTCAATGCCAATTCGACCAGACTAGCACCATTCAGAGCAGCTAGCTTTCTGATAAGCGTTGTCTTGCCACAGCCAGAGGGGCCGACCAAGATACTGGGCCAAGCTTGCTCTATGCATAACATAAGGGATTCCAGGATAGGAAGATCTCCTGGAAGTATTCTCATCTGGGGGCTTGATGTCTCCTGCAATAGCAGGTCGCGCTGCATAATGCCGAGTCCGACTTGCATGTAATCCGGGGTAAGGTTGTGGTAGTAGCTCTTTGCATGTGTCGGAGCGTCACTAAAGACTTGTTTGTATAGAGTAGAGACTAACTGTCGGTCTTCTTCGCTCCTGAATCGCTGAGAGATGACAACTTCAAGGAAGCTCTGGGTAGATATCTGCAAGCTTCCGCGGTCGGCCAACTGAAGCCACCTTTGGATATCTCGGAGATTGACTTCCCAAGGCCCGCCAACAGCGCCTAGGCGTCGTTCCTGAATGGCCTTATTGAGAAGAGACACAAACTCGACTAGCCCCTCAGTTTGCCTAGCAGGGCTGCCCGGGAAAAGTTTAGCACAGATTCTCTTCAAATCGGTGTCTGTGAAACTGTCGGCATAGACCACTGTAAATCTGTTGACAAAAGACGCGGGCAGTCCCTTTCTGCCACCACCCTGATGATGCGGGTTTTGCGCAGCGAAGAGAACGAAGTCGGGGTGTCTTTTGAAGGTTTGGTCAAGCTCAGCGACATATACCATTTGACGATGATCTAAGCAGGCATTAAGACCCTCAAGGACCGACTGGGAAGCCAAGTTCATCTCATCTAATAGAACCCAGTCACCGCGTTGCATTGCTTGTAGGAACGGTGCGTCTCGCCAGGCGAATTGTCCAACATCGCCGCCTTCCACGGGGACGTCTGAACCAAAAAGGTCCGTCAGGTCTGTTTGCTCTGAAAGATTGATCCGAGTAAGCGGTTTTCCAAGGGCTCTCGCAAGTGCCGTGACAAGCGTTGTTTTACCGACACCTGGGCTACCCTCGAGAAGAATGGGCTTAGGCAGCTGCAAGCCTCGAGCGATTCTCACTGAGTTAGCAATTGTAGTGGGTGCATCCATAATGAAGTCGGGGTCTGGCATCGAATTGCTGTTCATAGGAAGACAGAATGGACCAACACGCAGAGAGGAGCCCTCAATGCCAACAGTTGATCTCTGTAGATAGATTGCCGAGGCATCAACATCAAAAAGTTCATGCATCTTATCTAAACATAATTGACGGTTCCCTTCAAGGTTGTGCAGTGCTGTTGCGAGCATTGCCGCCGGATTCGCACCCAAAGTATCTATGAACACCATGGCGGCACCCTGGACTATCGCAAAGAGAGGATCCGAGCTTTGACACCTGTTGACAAATTCGACCCAGGCAAGAAGATCACGAAGAGAGAGAGATGAAGTAGACGAATTCTGGAACACCTCTTTGAACCACTTGGCGAACTGTAGCATTCCCTTAGATACGTTTTCCGTACCCAAAGTAAGCTTCCTTTGAAGAATCGGTAAAATGTCCTCGTCCTCGGAAAGTTGAGGCGCCCATATCTCGGTCATTCGGTTTCGAAGAGCAGCAGAAAGCTCGCGCTTTCCGTAATCACCTCCAGGATTCATCGTAGAAAGAAACTGGAAACCATCGTCGGCAACGACCATAGAATTGATAGGGCCTTTTTCTGCGAGCAAAATGGATCTGTGAGGCTCTAGGACACTGTTCAATCTTTCCAAGACAGAATCATCTGCCAGAGAGATCTCATCAAGAAGAAAGAACTGGCCAGTCTTCATTGCGGTGATCAAACTTCCATCAGACCATTCGAACAAAGCATTCGAACGAGCCATGTTCTTCTCAATGCGCAGAACCAAATCGGCGTCGATTGATTGCAGCTGTTCTGCATTGAGGGTGCTAAAGGCTTGTCTGAGTTCCTCAAGGGACCTTAACTGTGCGCTCTCCTCAGAGAAAAGAACTTGCAAGTCACTCAGCAGCTGGCTCTCAATCGCTGCCCTGTTTCTTACAGGTCGTTGAGCTCCGATAAGATCTCCGGTCTCGAGGTTCACGTGGGCATTGACAATCAGCAGCTGCTTCTTGTAGATTTCTGCGACTGCCTGGCATAACTGAGTTTTTCCACAACCAGTTTCACCAACCAGTAAAACAGGCTCATTGTTCTCAAGAGCAGTTGAGACGAGCACGAAAAGCCTCCTCATTGCCTTTGTCCACACAATGCCAGGGGCTAGTTGTGCAAGATAAGGCGCACGTTTTTCCATTTCGGAGGAACTGTAGATGACATCTTCATCAATTCGAACTCTCATCACTTCTTCAATGACACCTTTGACAGCAGCCCTTTCCTGTGGATTTCGGACCCGCTCCGCAAGTAGCATAAACCCATTGATTGCTAATTGCTCTCGGTCATCCGCTCGTCGTAACGCCCACCTGAAGAGGTCACGGAGGGTCGCAAAGCTGTTCTTCTGTTCAAAGAGCCTGTTTGCCTGGCGTAATAGAGATAACTTCCGGTATACGGAGACAATTCTGGTGCAGAAAGAAGGGGCGATTTGGGAACGCTCTTTCAAAATGAATTCGAGCTCACTTTCCGGTATATCGTCGAAATGAAGCTCCAGGAATCGATTTCGGAAGGCACGCGACAATACTTTTCGGCCACCGTAAAGGCCGGCAGGGTTTTGAGTCGCAAAAAGCATGAAGTTAGGATGCGGGTGCACTACCTCCTGCGTCTCAGGTATGAATAGCTCGCGGTTATCATCGAGAAGTCGATTCATTGCTTCCAGTACGTCCGAGGGTGCTAGGTTGAGTTCATCGAGAACAATCCAGTATCCGTTCCTGAGTGCCTCCACCAGCACACCTTCCTGATAACGAAGCGCTCCATCATCACCAGAGACATACGTTCCCAGGTACTCTTGAAGATCGGTATGCTCATGATTGTTGATACGAACGAACTTGTTTCCGGATACCTTTGCAAGGTACTCAATCATACTTGTCTTTCCGGCAGATGTCGGACCCTGCAGCAAAACTGGGAATCGGCGCGTCGAACTTGCTCTGACCAGGTTCTTAAGGTTCTTTTCGATGAAAGGCGTGATGATATAGTGGGGCTGCTCTTCGGGAGTCAGGTGGCCTCGACGCATCCAGTAATGTTTGAATTGAACATAATCGTTGCCATCACTCGGCGGTCTGGGCGTCTGGTTAAGAAGCGCTCTAGCATTCTTAACGTTGCTAAATATGTGCCTCTCGAGGAGGGGTGCCAACAGCCTCTCTGAGTCCTGACTGAGAACCGTCAAGAAGCTCATAGAAAAGCCTTCATATATCGCCCGGCGCAGGCCGTAGACGTGAGCATGATCAGCAACATAGATGAGGGCTCGGACGAGGGTTCTGATACTGAAATGCGGGCGCTGTCCAGCGCCGTCAGTGAGCTTGTTATCAATACTGAGCTTCTTAGTTTCCATGTACAGTTGCGCGAGATCCGGAACCGCTCGAGAATCAGTCAGAGCTAAGTCACCCAGGTACTTGTGAATCAATGACAGCAGATCGTCCAGGTCACTGTCTGGAGATTGGACATAGAATTCCGTGAATCGAGACCGGAGGCCAGGAGGCAGGTCCTTCTTTCCTGCGTCGGTTGCCGGGTTCATCGCGCCGAAGATGCGGAACTCTGGGTGTCCAAACACGCGCTCCACATCACCAGCCTCGGAAAGCAAAACGGACGGAGACCCCTCACTTCCATGATGCAGAAGACTAGCGATATTTTCAAGAGTATCAGGCGACGCCAAGTTGACTTCATCAAGAAGAACCCACTCTCCATTGCGTAGGGCCCGAACAATCTTGCCTTGTACGAAAGCAAACGCAAATTTCGCATCCCCCTGAGAAACTTGGGACTCGAAGTCGTTCAGCTGTGCTGCAAATCTTTCCCACCTCTGCCTTAAGAACTGATACTTTGGCGAGTCCAGTTTTCTCTTTTTCGTCGGTTGTTCCTCTGCTCCCTGAGATGGACCGTGGCCAGTTTTGAACACTCCATCCGCCAAACGAACGGCTTCATGCCACAAATTGACCAGGCGTACCCAGTTCCCGGCAGCAACACTTTTCCCGACGGATTGAAGGAACTTCTGGTTCTTCTTTGCAGAGAAGGTCAATTCAAATAAGGACACGAATTCATCATGCATAGGCACAGCCATTGTTCGGATATTCACGGGCTTGAACCCACCCAAAAGATCAGTACTTTCACTCTGCTGTGACAGGTTCACAACCGTCAGCTTCTGCCGCATCAAGGTAGCCAGCTGCTGGATCACAGTCGTTTTACCAATACCCGTTTCTCCAACAAGGAGGACTGGTTCCGCCATTTGGATCGCAGCGGCGACTTGCTCCATAAGTCCTAAAGCAGCCCGTGTGGAAGCAAATCGAGATGACGCAGCAGCAGCTTTTGATGCCGAACCACCTGGCACTTTAATCTTTCGACAAACCTCCCTCCCAAGCGTTATGCTATTCCCCTGGTCTGAATATGAGGGGGTGCGCTCGTGAAGGCAAAACCGTGCTCGTTGCGGTGAGATCTGGAGCGCCTCGGCGACAACCAAAGCAAGAATGTCTGCCATATTCTTTTCCGGGATATATTTCAAGAAGACATCCACGAAGTCCAGGAAAATTTCATCCTCAGCGCCCTCCGGAGTAGCTTCATAACCTGTCTTTGCACCAAGGCGTTGCAGCCGCCTATGCATTCGGCTGCAAAGTTTGACAAGGTCACGGAGGCCAGGCGTCCGCCCTTGGGAGCTCTTGATCGCAAGGCTGCCATGGAAGGAAGAACAGAGCCGCTGGTAAACGTCCATGATTGTCCGAACCCGAGATTCAAGAAGAGGGAACTTTTGCGTAATTACCTCACGAACCTCGTCTATGGTGAGCGATTCGATCTGTACCCTCTGCCACAACCTGCTTCCTAGAATGTTGGTGCTTGGAGCGATCTCTTCGCCTGAGATATTGTAAGATGATTTCATGGTCGCAATGATCTTGAAGCCTTCGGCGCACTTAATCCTCTCCCTTCTACTAGCTATGGTTAACTCTCCCCTCTCAATGATGGGAAGGATAAGACCAATAACTTCAGAGGGCGCGCGGTCCAAATCTTCGATCAAGATCCAGCGACCTTCTCTTGCAGCCTTAGTGAGTACACCAGGCTGCCACGAAAAAGATCCCGTGGCAGGGGATGTAGAGTACATTCCAAGAAGACTCTTCGCATCAGTCTGCTCGTTCAGGTGCAGTGTGACCATTGATTCAGACTGACCCATGGTCGCTGCAACATCGTTAATCAGCGTGGTCTTTCCGGAGTTGGGCAAACCGATCAAGAGTATAGGTTCAGGTGCAATCAAGGCTGCCGCAATCTTCCGCAAATTTCCCACAGCAGTGGGCGTTCTGACAATGGAAGACGGTGGAGGCGATGTACCCTGCTGTCGGGGAATAAGGACACCGCAGACCTCGGCGGTTCTGGCGGTAAAATATTCCCTCAACGTCTCAATTTGGGACAGGCTTTCAGACGCGGACCTAGTCGACCTTGTATGTTGAACTTGCTTCTCCAAGGTGTTCCACCGACGTTCCTCCCACAAACCGAGGCAACGGTAGTCGATCGTAATACCTTCCCAGTCCCCTTCGATGAGGTTGTCTGCAAATTTCGCCCTAATTATATCCTCCGTGGCAGCATCCGCTGCACTCATGTACATGCCAAAGCATCGAATCGCCAGATAACTCACGGATGGGTCTCGGTGTCGGAAGAGGGACTGGAGTTGTGACGGCGATACGGCTTTCGAAAATGTCTCTGCATCGTATGAAAGAAGTCTGAAAATCGCTAGCAAAAGGGCTCGGATAGTGGCATCATTCATTTGAGAAAATGTTAGCTCATCGGACGCAGCCAACGCCGACAAAGGTCCAGCCCGAGATATGGCATATTGGCTTGCAAAGGATCGTAGGTATGGTGCAAGCGGGAGGACTCGTGAGAAAGCGGAAAGAACTTCGATCTGGTCGACTTGAGACTCTGACAGGAGCCAACGTGCTGCCAGATCAACAAAGATCGGTTCATATAGGCAAAAGAAGCCTTCTGTGCATCTCGGCCTCAACGCGCCGACCGCAAGCGCATTCAGGTACTGAGTCCCGGAAGCTGTGCGAATGAGTTCCGCAATCTCATTCGGAAGCTGTTCAAATAGCTGGGACTCGTTAAGAGCCCCCTCGTAGGCGGGTCTAGCATTCATGCTGAGCCCTACCGCCAAAGGAACTCTGGTGGTAAGTAGGGAAAAGAGCACGCCGATTACTTCACTTTTTTTTTCCTAGAGATTGTTTTCTGCCGCTGCATGTCCGCCGCCGCCCCACACCTCAGTCCCTCACCGCCTTGGCCCAGCCGCGGAGGTCAGGCCAGAACTCCGACGCTAATTGGCACCAGTTGCCGGGAACGCTTCAATCGCGGAGAATCAACTATTCATAGGCACCGAGGCCGTCGTTGCTTGGGATGCGACTTGACACATCCCTATGATACGTACCATCCGCGATGTCAATGAGACAACCGGGGCCCCAGACAGAATCCCAGTCATCGCTGACCCAGCCGTACAGCGATGATGAACCACAACACCCCGGTGTACCTTTAAGCGGAGAGCTGCGTGAGCCGTGAGTTGCTAGCCCACCGAGCACCCGCGCTTGAAGCTGTGGGCTAACAACTTGCCATAGGCTCTCCTTCAAACGCAAACAAAAACAGCGCTCTAGATTTCGCTTTCCCAACTTGTTCTCGAGTAGTGCTGCCGAATCTGCGACAAATACTGGGTTTAGCTCTTTGTTTCGAAATGAACCACCATCGGATGATATGCAACCCTTACGGGAACCGGTCAGTGGCGATGGAAACATGGCCCATAAGGACTCGGGCTTCTTGGACTGGTATGTAGAGGGTCCAGGACGACGAGTCGGCTATGACGATCTTACGGCGATCGATTGGATCTTTGAATACACAAAAGAACGCCAAAGAAAGAGGCTCCTCTATGCAAGCGGGCAGGGCGTCGTTGGATATCTGCGCAAGCTGTTGGACTCGAGTAATGTTTGGATCGTGTTGATCGCTACAGGCGTCTTGGTTGGAATCATTGCGGCATGCATCGATATTACCAGCGATTGGCTAGGAGATCTGAAAACCGGTTATTGTAGGAACGGCCCGGGGGGTGGCAGGTTCTATTTGAATCGGAGCTTTTGCTGTTGGGGGCATGACGGTCAGCGACTACTTGTCCCTAGGCCTCTATTGCGCAGACTAACAGGACTTTTTGCCAGATGTCTCTGAATGCTTGGATTGGACTCCATGGAGGAAGGCTCTGGGGGTCTCCTCATCGGGCGGGGGATATACGGTTGAGTATATCTTCTATGTACTTTACTCTGTACTTGGGTCTCTTCTGCATTGCATTTATTTGTCAGCTAATGAGAAATAGGTATTTTTCGCGGTTTGCGCATGCGTTCTGGTTCGGAGCTACGCCATATATGCGAGGCACAGTGGTATTCCTGAAATTAAAACTGTCCTTGGTGGCTTCGTCATTAGGCACTTCATGGGGCCTTGGACCCTCGCAATCAAATCCATAGGTCTAGTATGCACGGTCCCGCGCTTTATTTTGCCTGCAGTCTTGCTAATATTCCCAAGTGTTTGTCCGTTGCATCCGGCCTCTGGCTCGGTAAAGAAGGTCCCCTCGTCCATGTGGCATGTTGCTGTGCCAGTGTGATAATGAAGCCATTCCACAGTCTCAACCATAATGAAGGTACCTATATTTACTTGTCACAGATTGACTTGGGCTAACCGTATAGCGAGGAAACGAGAAGTTCTGTCTGCAGCTGCCGCCGCGGGCGTCTCCGTCGCTTTCGGTGCACCTATTGGTGGTGTCCTATTCAGTTTGGAGGTTAGTTTGAGGAGATTCTTACGGGAAAATATGGCTTCTGACTGTTTCGAACAGCAACTGTCGTATTATTTTCCTGACAAGACAATGTGGCAAAGCTTTGTCTGTGCCATGGTTGCATCGGTGACTCTGCATGCGCTCAATCCGTTCCGCACCGGCAATATCGTCCTCTATCAAGTCAAATACACACGCGAATGGCATCGCTTCGAAATGATTCCATTTATCATCCTCGGTATTGTGGGCGGCCTTTACGGAGCATTTCTCATTCGATTGAATATGAAGATCGCAAAATGGCGACGGTCTCGCAATTCATCACGACCGATCATTGAGGTGGCGGTTGTGGCTCTTTTGAGTGCCTTGATCAATTTTCCAAACCTGTTCATGAGGGCTCAAAATTCGGAGCTTGTTCATTCTCTATTTGCTGAATGTGGAACTGGGACTACCGATGATCCTTTTGGTTTCTGCAAGACTGGCGCTGCCTCGGCTGGTACTGTTGCCCTCTTGCTCCTCGCTGCTCTTCTAGGCTTTTTCCTTGCTTCTTTGACCTTTGGACTGGATATACCTGCCGGTATCATACTCCCGTCAGTTGCTATCGGTGCGCTGTATGGGCGTGGCCTAGGCATGACTTTTCGGATGTGGCAAGAAGCTTATCCGAAATTCTTTCTGTTCAGCAAGTGCGAGCCAGACATTCCGTGTGTGACTCCTGGGATATATGCCATTATTGGTGCGGCTTCAGCACTTGGCGGTGCCACAAGGATGACCGTATCAATTGTGGTCATCATGTTCGAGCTCACCGGTGCTTTGACTTATGTCATTCCAATAATGATCGCAGTGATGTTGTCCAAATGGTGCGGTGATATATTTGGAAAGCGGGGCATCTACGAGTCGTGGATTCAGCTGAACGAATACCCCTTCCTCGACCACCGCGACGATACGACTCCACCTGACGTTCCTGCCCACAGTGTTATGACCACTGTGGATGATATCACAGTCATTACTGCTGTCGGCCATACGATCGATTCACTTCGCAGCCTTCTTTTAGCATCGTCTTATCGCGGGTTCCCGGTCGTCACTGACACATCAAATCCCATTTTGCTGGGATATATCTCGCGCAATGAGCTTGCGTACGCTTTGAAGTACTCGATAACACCTTCAGATAGCGAATTGTCTGGTGCAACGCAGGTCTTTTTCACCCACCAGCCATTCGCAGATCCTGCCGAAACCCTGGATCTCCGGCCTTGGATGGATCAAACCCCTATTACGCTTAATAGTAATACGACATTTTTGATCGTACTCCGGATGTTCCAGAGGCTCGGTCTCCGCTACGTTCTGTTTGCTGATAAAGGTGTTCTTCAAGGACTGCTCACGAAGAAGGACGTTTGGTCTGTGGTCAGCGGGCCAGCCTCTCACCAAGACGATACCTTGCGTGAGAGAGCCTTCAATCCTGGAAATATGGCAGAGGGGGTTGGTTTGCTTGAAAGCGATGATGGGACCAGTCTTGCCAGCACCATAGAAAGACGACAGTCGCTTTGACCCTGCGCCAGTCTGGTTGGCACACCACGACTGGATTAGACATCTACGACGGATTTACATTTGGTATCGACACACATGATCTACGGCACATATCATGTTGTATTGTCATATACAGTGATGCAAACATCAATTATGTATGAATCTGGCTATATTGGCGTTTACTGACTGAGACTTGTTCCTTTCTTGCTTTCAAAGCGTGTACAATGCCGGATACCTGGGGCTACGGCGGTACAGCTCTGTGGCTTGCATTTTTCTAGACGCACATTGTGTATATAAAACTTTTCGAAACGCTTATTAGAATAGCTGTAGATCACGATATGTTCTGCACAATAAGAAAATTGTTCGGCAGACACAACAGCAGGATTCCAAGGTATTGATTCCGCAAGTTAAACCAAGTAATAGAACACATAGTACATCACTCCAGAACAAGGCAAACATTCTCCAAAAATAGTAAGCAGGGAAAGATCAATGATGATGACATGTTACTGGCCCGACACATGGCGATTCGACCCCACTACACTTTCTGCCCGCCTTATCTCAGCCCACCGCCCTAGTGATCTCCAATCGGAGTCCTTCATTCCAGCTTTCACTTCCGCCAGCCCGCGATCGATCGCCGCGGTATGCAGCATCGGGATACCAACGAAGCCTCACCTTTCTTCCAACATCTCGCGTGATTCGACATCCACATCCCCGAAAATGATGGTCGATCCCTTCGAGGTGCGCATGCGCTTTACCGCGCAGCTGCAGCACTTGAACGCCTCTGTCACTTCATCCCAGAAAGCCGCGCATTATGCGCTCAAATACCGCGACATGGATGAGGACCTCCACTCCTGCATCCTCGAGCAACTAGAACGGGTCCGTGTTCTCAAAACATGCCATTCCCATTATCTTAAACTAACTTGTAACCTTATTTCAGAATAACATGAACAACCGAGCCAACATAATGTACTTCATTGAACAATTCTGCGACATGGCCACGAAAGAAGACCACGCTCCCTACGTCCGCATGATACAGAGAGATATTCTACGCATTGTCGATTCCGTCGCCCCACCAGATGGCTCTGGAGCAGCAAATGTCAAACACGTCCGTCGGGTTCTCAATGGTTTGCAAAGCAAGGAGATTTTGTCTTCGGAGACCATCGCGAAAATCGACGCGGGGCTTAAGGACCGGGAAACCCACCCCGCGCATTTGGATTTAGAGGCTGAAGATGGAGCTGAAAGCGGCGCAAGATCTAAAACTGGGACCCCGAGGGGCTCTAAGGGCAACGGGATGCGTGTGGATAAGCGGCAGATTGAGCAGAGAATTGAGGAGGATCGCGAGCGGAACAAGCGGTTACGAGAAAGTATGTGGACTGTTAGTGGTGATGATGGGGATGAGCATGGGAAGTTCTGGGATGAGGCTAGCGATATTGGGGAGGATGATTTCTTGGCTGCAAATGAGGAGCTTACGGAGCGCAGTCAGATGGTTACTGCCAGGTGATGTTTGTGGATGGGATGTTGGGTTCCATGCGGACGGACCCCTATCGTTTGTCTCGCATGCAAAGATATACTGGATCGCAATGCTTTTGGGATGGTGTTTGGGCGCGGAAAGGTCCTTGGACTACGGAGCATATGGTATGGCTTGGCGTATAAAATTATTTTTTTTATCCCCCGCTGAGAGCATGGTCGAAGTGCTAAATTTATGTAGTACATACAATAAATTTAATTTAACCGCATTAGCATTACCTGCTCATCATTATTCCGACGACAGGATGTACCCCATGTGCGCATACATCTCAGCGACCCACTCAATCCAGGCCGCCTTTCGGAAGAACAATCCGCCGACCAAATTTGCTGGATGTGGAATTCTAGTTTTTGTACGACTTTTGAGCGCAATAACATTTCTCCATGTTTTTACATGTCACACGGGGAGTTCTTTAATCATCTATGTTCTCTCAGATCGTGACGGCAGCAAAGGGGTTATTTTCTCGACAAGACTCCAACGAGGCATCCCTTGAAAACCTGCACAGCAATTCCGGCAGTACCACCAGCACCGGCGCCAACACACCGAAAATGGTCACGGCAACGAGACAGCGGAAATTTGCCGCTGAGAAGCCCTCAACAGAGCCCAATGGCAATGGCTCGGCTGAGACGAATGGAAAGCGCAAGTCCGAGCCTGTGGCTGCTGAACCGACCGAGACAACCCAGACCAACAAGCGGAGGAAGAGAAGCAGTCTAGAGGCGGCGCAAGAACCGGAGAGCAAGCCGTCGAGCAAAAAGTCGAAGACGACGGAGAAGAGTGAATCTAAGCCGGAGCAACCGGCTGCACCGATGCCGAAGAAACACTTCCGCTTTGATAGTGAGGAGCCGGAATTGCCGGAGGTTGTTGCTGAGGAGACTACGGAGACGCGACAGGGAGTTGAGGACAGTGATGATGATAGCAGTGATGATGAGGCCCCGGAGACTGTGGATAACTCGGCACAGCGGTCGAAGATTAGAATGGAAGCTAAGAAGCAGGAGAGGGCTAAGCAAATGTGAGTGACGAGGATGTTCTGGCCCGGTTGCTGGACGGTTCTAATATTGTCTACAGAGAGGAGCAGTTGAAGAGGGATAAACGGAAACAATTGGATGAGTTGCGCAAATCTCAGGCGAAGATAGCAAAGAAGAAGGAATTGAAGTCCGATGATCTGTTGTCGGAAAGCACAGAAACCCTTCAGGGAACCACTACGCAAGATGCACGACGATCGGCCCTCCCCGCTCTCCTTCCCGATGATATTTTGAATGCAGCACCCGATGTCCGGCCACCAACGCCTCCTGCGGAAGAAAGGACTTTTATGCAGCAAAAGCCCAACAAGCTACGGTTCCTGGACAAGAAGGAGAAGGCCCCGAAGGATGTGCGGATGGGAGATGTCACGATCCGGGTGCTCGATGGGGACGTATCGAAGAAGTCATCGAAGACAACTCTCCCGCCAAAGGCCTCAAAAACTGGACGCAATGCCAAGCAGAATTGGCTGAACAAATCCCGCAGCACCGGAAACTTGAATGGTATGAGAAGGACGACTGGCGGTTCCTCGGGATTTGTGCGCAGATAGCAGGTCTTTGGCGCTCTTTTACACCTTACCGTCTCGAGAATCGATCTCAGTTCTAATAAAAGCGCTCTGGATGCAGCACCCAATGTAGAGTTATGACGAATTATAGAAACGCAGATTGTGCGACCACTTATGCCCAGGAGCAGGGGATGGGACCCACATCCTTTATGAAACGAGATCAATCAATCTCTCGGTATGTTTTTGTGCCTGAAGGCCAGGAGAAAGGCATCGCGGACGAGTGGCTGGTCGTACAGAGACGTCCCTCATATAGGGAGATCGTTGCAAGCGTATGTGACCCGGGGTCGTACAATCCGGCTAGAATGTTGGGAGGGACCGGACGGATCGACACGCAGCAGAAAACTACCTACCTAGTTGCTTTTTTTTTTTTTTTCCGTTCTCTCCTTGATTTGCCAATGTAGACCCTGCGAACCCGACAAAGGCCTCGAAAGGCCGCAAAGGGAGAAGAACGAGAGGGGCACCGGATTGGGCAGAATGGCGGCGCACGTGCGGAAGCTTGGAGCTCATTTTGATCTTCCAGTTCCAACGGGTTGCCTTTTCTCTCTCCTTGTCCAACTCGGTCTGTCCGCCCATCCCCGGAGACTTCCCGGTGTAATTTGCGATTGCCTGCAGGTTATGCTCTGAGCAGCGTCTCATCCCCCGATCCCACCATGGTGCCGACCACAGAATCCTCTCCGCTCCTCCCTCAGCACAACCCGACTGCTTCCAATACGTCACCGCGAGGAACCCGTCCGCCGCGGACGGTGACCTTCAACCCATTGGCGACCGTCAGCACCTACCATGACACTACCTCCGCAGATCCTACCTTCAGACCGCTGCAGTGCGCCTCGTCGTCTGCGCCGCACTCTCAGGAGAATCAATACCGACCGACCGGGCTCTCGGCCCTGAATAGCAAGCTCCGTCGGCGCAACAGCCATGGATCTCCTTTCAGCACCGCACAACCTCCCATTGCTGCCGCCCCCAAGGTTGGTCCTCAGAGAACGACGAAAAAGGCGCAGAAATTGAAGCTACTTCCGGATCCTGTGACCGCCGAGGAGGAGGAGCTCGCTGGGGATGACTTTCCGTCCGATGTCTACTCGCAGATTGCACGCATCAAAGAGCCGACAGCCCGGAGTCATGCTGCAAGGTTAGGAAAGGCAGACAGAGAGCGATTGCCGCGGGTGACAGCTTATTGCACGGCCAATTCGTATCGACTCGAAGGCATCATCAAGTTCTTGAAATCACGCTCCAAGACCCGCGGGGCCAACCCGAAGCTCTACGACGAATGTGTCTATTCTCCATATGATTACGACTACGAGGAAAAGCAAAAGGGCACATGGGGCGTCTCGAGTAACGGTCTGAGCCTGTTGGACAGCCACCCACCTGAACGACCCTCCAATGAACGCCGGTACTCCGACAGTGTGGTGGAAGTCCAGGATAACACCAATGCTCGACGGGAAGATCTCATTGATCTACGAGACTCCCAATCCCACGCAACGGACATAGAAAGCGCTTCAACCACTGCTGTGACAGAGGCCCAGGGGGAAGTACATCCCGATCTCGATACCACCATTCATACACCCGAGGTGTTCCTCTTCGATTATGGCACCGTCGTGATATGGGGCATGTCACCGGCGCACGAGTCACGGTTCTTGTCGGATATCTCCAAATTTGCTGCTTCCATTCTCAGTCCCGAAGACACCCAGGTGGAGAACTTCAACTTCTACTATGCTCGCGAGTACCAAGCCCGGATATACAACGACTTCATCTCCCTACGCGACCCTCGAAACCACATGATCAAACTTGCAATCTCCCATGCGTTGGCTCAGTCCGTCAAGACCTCCCTGTTCGAAGACCTCGTTTCCGAAACCATCTCCAACACTGCACCGTTGCCCGCTCAGATCGCCAAAACCGGCAGTGTCAACCTCACCAGACGCCAGATCAACATGCAAATCGGCGAACTATTTATCCTGCGTATCAACATCCACCTCCAAGGCTCTGTCCTCGACAGTCCAGAACTCATGTGGGCCGAGCCCCAGCTAGAACCAGTCTACCAAGCCGTCCGCAGCTACCTCGAGATGGACCAGCGTGTAAGCCTCCTCACCGAACGTCTCGACGTGATAGCGGATCTTCTCGCCGTCCTCAAAGACCAATTAACTCACCGCCACGGTGAGTATCTCGAATGGATTGGTAAGTCCCCCTTGCATCCGATAGTGACAACGTTCGTCCAATTAACCCACATGACAGTCATCGTCCTTATCGCTGCAGAAATCCTCGTCGCCGCCATCAACATCTTAGTCGACTTATACGCCGGCGTGGAATAGATACCTTCCTCTCAACCGCTTTACTTCCATTCCATTCCATTTCCAATAACATGACCCGCTTACTAAATCAACCCAGCCAATTCAATCCCTCACCATTACTTCACGGCCGTACAGGGTGCTATAGGTGCTGTTTTCGTTCGTTCATTCTTGCTTCCAGTATTGGAGTTAGGGGGGACCGGCATATATCTGAATGGGAAATAAACCCTTGCATCAATTGCATAGCTTGATAACCTGTATCTATACATAATTATGCTGGTTCATGTTCCGGGGGCGGGGCAGAGCGCAATGGAAATCAGGATCTCTAATAGGATGTATAGCTGCTAGCTGCTTTATCTTCCTCCTCCCCTCTATACTACGTCTCTACGTACGATGCTATAACCAGATCCGGAAACGCTTGCACAAATACTAAGAACAGTATAGTATCTATCCTATATATCTAGCCTATCATCTACAACTTACCTACTATCCTCTCCACATCTAGCTAGTACCTACTACTACTACTACTACTACTACTACTACTACTACTACTACTACTACTACCTACCAAGTATCCTCAAATATTGAAACAATCCTTCCTCCGCTATCATGTGATCGATTGCTATTGCTATAAATATACATATAGATAATCTAGTACTTATACCTATAGCATACAACTTCTCACTCTGCAATAAAAAGAAAAGGAGGAAGAGGACGAGGACTATATTTCGCTAGGTACGAGTATTCAGATATAGAATCAAAAAAATAAACCCCTGTTGTTGAAATCATAGCACACTATAAAAAGCACTGAAAGAGTATAAGAAAAAAAAAAAGAGAATAAGGAATCGGTTACAATGAAGGAGTCTCCCAGAGCATATAAAATAAGAATAACCCGAGTAGAAAAAATCACCCATTACCATATTATGGGAGGGCGGAAATAAGAAAGAGCCAAGATGAAGATGGGGGTCAGAGAGGATAAGATTCTATGTCCCTAGAGGGGAAAAAAAAAAAAAAAAAAAAACGGGAAATGATAATAATAAAGAGGGGGAAAAAAAAGATAATGTATGGTTGGTATCATGCCTCTCTCTCCTCCTTTGGCTCCTTAGCATCCATATCCATTGGCGTTGTCTCCTCCTCCTCTGCAGCCTCACCCCTCGGCTCCGCAGATTCGGGGTTATTACTTCCGCGATCACTACTGTCCTTATCATGCGCGGAACCATTACTGCCTGTTTGAATCCGGAATGAAGAAGTCATTTCCTCCTGCGACGGGGCCGGCGCAAGGCGAGGCAAAGACGAGGATGAAGCACCGCCAGCAGCGCCGGATTCCGTTACATCCTTGTTCCCCTCTTTATCTTTGTTGTCGGTGTTGTTGTTGTTATTGTTGTTATTCGCCGATTCGTCTTCCAAACCAGCGTCATTCGGCAAGTTCGATTTCCTGGATCGTTTAACGCGCAGGGGTCGTTCCTGGGGCTATACCATCATCAGTATCAGCACACACAACCCAGCCCAACTCGACTCCTCTCAATCCCAGAACAAAAGGGGGTAAACAAAGAAGGACATACCGTAGGCGGCTGCTCATCCGAGCTCCCCTCAGTCTCATCATCCAAATACAACGGCGCAGGAGCCCCATTCTTCCCCTCCGCATTTCCACCCGTCAAAGACGAGATATTTGTCATCATGGCCGCCGCGCGAGCGCGTAGCTCCGGGTTCACGCCTGCCTGCGCCTCCTCCGTCATGCCTGTGACTTTGGCGAGTCGTTCGAGCAAGATGCACGACTCCAGTCGCATTTTCTGGATGTATTGCCAGCCGCGACGGTTGCGGACGCGCATCAGTTCATTCTCTTCTTCGATTTCGTTGAGCCGTTTCTTGAGGGCGAGGCATTTGCGTTTGTAGGCGTTTTCGACGCTGGGAGGGTTGGAGGTCGTGGAGGGTTGGCGGGTGGTGGTGGCGGTGTCGTCCATTGTGGTTGGGGGGTGGGATGTGGTTGTTGAGGTAGTGGGTGGGTGGTTCAAGGTGATGCTCGCTGGATGATTTCTGGGATTCGATGCGATTGGGGAGGGCTGTGATGGTGGTGGTCAAGGGATGCTGGAGGAACTGCCTGGGGAGTCTGAGATTGATGGTGGTGATGATAAGGTTGATGGGATCGCGCGTGTATATTTGAGGAGGTGGATGGGTGGAGGGATGGTCCAGGGTAGGAATTGGATTGGGAGAGGCCTCTGGGGTGAATTGGATAACACCAAGGCGGCTCTGCGAGGTGGATTGAGCTTGCGGCAAACAGCGGACGAGAGGGTGAGAGCTGAAGCCAAAGCAGAGCCGGTCACGTTCTGCCGGTCGGGGTGCCAGGCGGTCAGCCGGAGTCCGGGGAGGCTTACGGAGCAGTGAACTATTCATCATTATATTGCACTATTTCATCCTAGATTATGGAACATAACATCTCTAATCATCCAGCATATGGGGAATCATATCACTACTACTAATGTCCACCAGTAGTGGGCAACCCAAGGAACACCTTGAACGAATCGTAACTATATATCTGCGTCAGCATAGTGATTCCCACAGCACAACAGCATTCATTCCACTCACATCAGCCATTGGAATCCAGTCAATGTACCCAGCATGACAATCCGAACAGGCAAGCCATTCCACAGGCCCGAGAATCCGATGTTGCGATAGATGCGCGACACAGCCGTCATGGCACCCTCACCAGCTATACTCACATCAGTCACAATCCATCACACAGGTCATATGCATTCACACTCACCCTTCCGATCCGCATTCAACTTGCTCACCATAACATCAGCCGGGTGACTGACAATTGCACAGAAGATCCCTGCAATATAACCACCCAGGAAGCTCACTCCCGTCTGCTGCAACCCATTATAACTCTCCTTGGGCTTCCCCAGCGTCTTATAGATGTACTTGACCGTCTCCTCAAACGTCGCAAACTTGGTCATCGTATAGGGAATCTGTCTCGCCCACAACGGATACAGCCCCTTATACAGGCCCGAAAGACCTTCCTGTGCCACGATCTTCCCCCATCCTTCGCGCAGGGTATGTGCGAACGGCGGTAGAGTGGTTTGCATGCGCACCTTGATCGCCTCCATCGGGCAGAGAGCGATGTCGGCGAAGAACTCGGCCGAGGCACTTGCACCCAGGAAGACGACTGTGCGGTTCGCGTTGGGGAAGAGCTGGTCGCCGTAGAGGTACTTGAAGTACTCGTAGAAGCCGTATTTCCCGGCGCCTTGGAACGAGTAGCCAACGAAGGTCGGGGTCCAGCCGAAGAAGACCCCGCGAAGACCTTCTTTGGAAATGATGGAGCGCCAGGCGGAGAGGTTGGAGGTGTAGATCTTGGGGTCGACTTGGCGGCGACATTTGACGAGATCGAGAGGGGTGACGGCTGTGTGAGTCGGGCCTGGGGGGGAAAAGGATTAGGGATGAGGGTCTGAGAGGTGGTGAATCGGAGATACCCACCACAGGCTGTTTGAGGTGGTTAGCTTTGATGCTTGAGGATGGAAAGGTATAGAGAGGTATGAGGGGCACTTACCAATAATGCCTCCAAACGTACAACTGGCAAAGTACTTGGCCGAGTTGGGCTCGATCTTGCCCAGCGGGTACTGGGGCTTTTGCGTCGTCATGGCGAGGATTTCTCGACGGAGTGTTCTGGAGAATAGTAGAGGGATGGAGAGCAATTGAAGCTTATCGAGAATACTACTATACGGATAGAGGGGAGAGGAGAGACTAAGAAGACAAGAAACCACCCAGGGCCCAAACCAAGTTCACAAGCAACCAAAAAAGTTCAATGGCTGGGGCTACTGAACGGAAGACCGCGCCCGCTATATATACTGTTACAACGGCCATCAAGGTACAATCAGGTCGGGGCCAGCCATGGCGTCAGCGTGTGTCCCGGCTTATCGGCCAGATCCAGCTTGTGAAGTCAGTCCAGATCGACGGGAACGGCTAATCGGCACCATTCGATGGGCATGGCGCACCTGGCACGATCCGATTTGCCGGTTCTGGAATGAGTTTCTTTTGGTGCGGCGAGTGTGATCTGCCCAGGCATTGAACTCTGTGCTGTTTGTCATGGATTCTTTGTTCAATAGAAGTCCAAACAGTGTCTGCGGAGGATCGCGATCGATGACGTCAGCTCATCCGGGGAGGCCGGAAGGGGATGACGGGCTTGTCATTGGTCCGCCCGAGGTTGAGATGATTCAGGTATCGTCTATATACTGTATATCATAGGAGGGTCTGCCTATCAGACATGGAAATATACTACAGGAAAGTACTAGTTCCTCCGACTACTGTCACAGCCGGTCAATCAGTGTGTCGCTCCTCAGTCCATCTCTCTACATGGCCGACAACCCCGCCACTGTCGGTTCGAATGAGTATATATCGGGTATCGAAGGCATGGCTCCTTGACCATCATAGCTTGCCAACATAATGGCCAGCTTGATCCCCAGCTCAGACCCTGTTCGGGCCATCACCCCCCGGATCATCTCGGTCTGTTCCGGAGTGGCCAGTCCACACGACATAGTATACCACACGGGCCATAGCATGCTATAGACATAGAACGCTCGGATGCGAGTCGTGCCCTCTGCAGATGGAGGAATCGGATTCCCTAGTAGATCAATCTCTCCAAAACAGAAAGGGATGCTCCGGCAGGTCTCGGAGATCAGATCGAGGCTTAGACGTAGGCCGTCTGCCTCATGTTGGGCCGCCTCTCGGTGTATCCCCGGCGAGTTCACAACGGAGGCCAGTGTCCGGAAGAGATCAACCATCGTGAGGTAGACCAAGATCCGGGCAGCGCGGAAGTGGGCCCAGATGATTGCAATGATCATCTCGCGGTACGTTAGTACATCCGCACCCGTGTATGACCGGGTCGCGAGAGGCAACCACATGTCCGGCAGGCTCTGGCTCCATCTTCCCAGTTCTGCGTCTAAACCCCTACAGGAGTCAATCCATGAAGCCAGCTTTGTAATTCCGACCGATGCCAAGGATGTAGAAGCAGACGAAGGCTCCGCAAGCAGCTGTGTGATCCTCGATGCAAGTATCATAAGCCCTTGTAGCGGATCCGCACTGTCGAGCCGATCAACAAGCCAGTCCGGGTCAAGAGTGGGTTTACCTCTCAGAAGAAGAAACTCTACTTGCTGGGTTACTTGTCAGAAATGCCTCTAGGGCCGAATAAGACGCAGACATATGACAGCTCACCATATGAACATACGCGAACTTGAACATATCCATTCCGCGTGCATGTCCAAGTTGACTTTCTCCTCGAAGCACTGTAAGAGCCTCAAAGCCTGCGGTATGCGAGCTGGTGAGCCCAAGCCGATCACCGGAGATATCTTCAAACATAGATAAGATAACCAATGTCGCAAAGGTCTCGTCTTTGACCGCTTCGACAGGCAGTTCTAATGCCTCTTGCAATCGTTGAAGCGCCAAGCCAAAGCGATTTCTCGCCCGTGTCACAATCCCTGGTGCCTTGACCCTGTTGCTCAGGGCCATTAGGGCCGTCGCATCGACAGCTAGTCGCAGGGAGGAGGATGCCGGGTCACTCGAACTCTGATCTCGGCAAGCGGCATATAGAGATGGGACAAAGCCTAGGTGGCCCACGCCTCCAGTCTCATCACAAATGGTATACTGATCGAAGAAGTAGCAGATTGCCTTTTCTTCCCATGTGGAGTCACTGACACGATAGATGGACAGTGGCGACCTTTGATGACCACTGCCGGTAGGTAGGTCGTGCCCGCCGGGCTGCTTGCCACTTGACAGGGAACTCCTGGTCTTTTTTACCAGTTGCTGTACCTTGTACGTTTCATTTCTGAAGATCCCATCAGATCGATAGCCCGGGCATGGCTGTCCGTATATGGCGCAATTGCGGCACCCGGGATGTTGCTCATCGCACTGGAAGTCACTTAGCGCTGCCTGAGCCGGTCGAGAAAATTTCCCATTGGTGCGATGGGACATATGAGACAAAGCCTTGGTGAGACTAGTGATGTAGCAAGAACTAGTAGAATTGTCCTACCTTGATTTTCCGCTGGCGACACAAATGACACCCCGTACTTGGCTTCCCGCCGTACACCATGTTCGCCTACTTAAAAGGGGCCCAGCTGGGGGATGGACAGTGCAGTGGCAGAGACATAGATGAGTGCAATGCGGTGGGGTCCTAGACTATCTATGCTTCGCGACATGAACCATGCGACCGGCTGTTGGACTCGAAGCGGTTGCTTATGGATAAAAGTGGGAATAATACGAGGGCCGGACTTTAGTCCTAGTCAGGTGATTCCCATCGTCCTCCGGCTAGATACTATAGCTGAACGGGGGCCATTGTACCACTCCCAATGGAGTCAGAGCGATCTATTCTGTCTGTTCTTTACTTCCCCAATCTCAGAGCCCGTTCAGGCCATATCTAACAACTAGCACGCGCACCAAACAGCCATCAGAACATAAAGCCACCCCATATGACGCAAGACATGCCGGGATGTGTTGGTGACGTAAGCTCCCACATCTTCGCTTGGTAGGACCAACAGTAGGAAAACCACATCTTGTGTAAATGGTAAATACATCGTCCCCCGAGGCGGGTATCATCTAGCCCTCGAAAACAAAACAGGTAAACCTTTCATAAGTCAACACGATCCCCCTGATACTCCGGCAGGTAGAACGCATCGATAGCCTGCGATTTGCCATTTTATAACTCCACTCCGCGTTTCCCCAAGGTTCGAGAACGACAAGGCTGGAAAGAAATACTCAGACCCAACACCCAGAATGCGAATGCCGATGTTCGATGACCTGGCAGCGTTCGTTGACCGCGGCCGCTTTGCGATCACTTGGATTCGCCGGGCCGTTGAAATCAGGCGCTAAAAAAAGAGGTATATAGACGGAGACGCTTGGATTCGTAAATTAAGGAAAGAGAGACGTGCTCGTCATCGCAGAAGCTCATTTTCCTTGGTCAAGGTAGCGGAGCATCCAGCATGGCCTGATCATCGTCGTTACTGAGCGGTAGACTTGGCGGGGGATCCGAGAAGCGCTCTCTATGACGATTTTCATTATTCGTAGGATAGAGTCCAGGTGTGCTGGAAGCGCTCTCCACTATCACCGTATCGTCACCATCTTCTTCGGGTGGTGGGGAGAAAGTCCAAACCTGCGGGGCACCATTCGAGTCAGTTCTGGGGTTAGAACTAGGGCGGAGAGGATGACGATGTTCCTTACCTCCATCACCGTGCGGCCTTGTCTACTTGCCATGATAACGGCTTTCTCATCCTCGAAGGCAACTCTCCAAACAGCCTCAGCCGGTGTGGACAATTCTCGAAGCAGTTGACCAGTCTGAAGACTCCATACCTTGACGCGACCGTCACTGCCACCGCTTACTATTCTAGAGCTGTCGAACTGTAAGCTGGTAACACTGTTGTCATGGGCAGCCAACCGATGAATGGGTGCCATTTTGGTCAACGACCAAACACGAACAGAGCCGTCGGAGCCACCAGTTACAAGAGTGTCACCTCGCATTTGCAACTGCCCGACCAGGGAGGTGTGGCCTTGCAAGATAGCATGGCACTGGCCCGAGTGTGGATCCCAGATCCGCACGCTGGTGTCCAGGCTGCCTGTTGCGATGCGTCTGCCATCGAAGGCGATTGCATAGATTTGGCTGAAATGACCCGAGAGCGTTCGTAGGCAACGTCCCTCGGAGATGCTCCAAATGCGTGCGGTGGTATCATAACTTCCCGAGACCACGAGATCCCCGTGGATGGCTAGGCAGCGGACGCTAGCTTGATGCCCAACCAGGACATTCTTGCAAGTGCCGGTGGCTAGATCCCATATCCGCAGCGTTGTATCCCGTGATCCCGAGATTGCCGTATTCTTGTCGGACATCTTGAGGCAACGCACGGTTGACGTGTGGCCACGTAAGAGGTAGATCCCGGCACTGGTTTCATTTGTCCGTCAGCTATGATTTCCGATTTGGACAGCCGTCATGGTTTGCTTACCCAGTGGCCATGTTCCAGACCCTGACCTCTCGGTCGCACCCACCACTCACAAGGATGTCATCCCACGGAACCATAGCCCAGACGCCCATCACATGGCCTTGGAGCGTCCGCTGGTTGTCTCCGTTGGTATCGTACACATGGATCTTGGCGTTGTCTAGCGCAACCACGATATATTTGGGGGTTAGATGCAGGCTCGTGACCACCCCCTGGTCAGGAGTGATGTGTCTCTGGTTGAAGCGCCCGCCTTTATTCCAGGCAGATTCCACCATATACTTTTGTTTGAAATGCGATCTGTAAGATAACGGTCGGACCCGTCGCTTGCGGGACGGGTACCCCGACATGGAGAGCCAATCTCCCGATAAAGAGCGTGAAACATCAGCCAAACCATCTCGAGACTGAAGGCTAGACACATTGGGTCTCCTCTGCAACCCGCTCAAGGACTGAGTACTGGAAACAGCATGCAAAGGTTGACCATGGAAAGGGTCGACGAAATCCCGATCATCCTCCGACATCCTGCGGGACGCATACGAATGCTTCTCACACAGGTTCTTCCACGTGATATCGTCGTTTAGTAGTTCCCGCCAGCGCCTAGATACTTGGGATGCTCTGGCCAATGTCTTCGGATCGTCGATGAACGACAAGACCTATGAAAACCAGACAAACTGATGTCAGTCTCGTTCGAGTGGTGGCCACCAGCGCACGAGGAAAACAACTTACCCTCAAGCACAGCTCATTTGGAAACACCTGAAACGGATCTTTCCTTAAGCGGGGGCTGACATAGCTGGAAACAAAGCTGAGATGCTGACTATCACATAGACCAAGAATCCCTTCCAAGAACTTCAGCTTCCTCGCGTTGGAGAGCGAGGTGAAATGTATGCGGGCATTCAACAAAAAGGCATCGTCTTCCTCCTCCACTGTCTGCCAGGTGGGAGGCCTTTGATGAGGGGTGGGACTGGGAGCTGGCGTGGGAGGTGATGCAGGCGCCGATGGTAGAAGGCTGGGAGGAATAGGAGTGCCGGCCTTGTTGGTGGAAGAGGATAGTGACCTGGAATGGGTAGTGGAAAGCGAGGCGACTGAGTCTCTGGCTGCCGATGACCGGGAAGGCGCAGTCTCCAGCTGCTCAGGAACACTGCGCGGACTCATCCCGTTGTCTGCTGGGTTGGGAGTGCTCATGGATTGCCGCGGTGAGAAGCGGCTGTGTCATCCAGGGGATTGCGTATTTCACCCGATTAGCCTTTCACACGGTGAACGAGATATCCCTACGCAAACCCCTCGAGAACCTGGCTCGCTCATAAACGGAGGATGCAAGAAAGAAACGAGAGGACGGGTTTGCGGATACAGATAGAAAGTCAAAACGAAGGCGGAGAGGAAGAGCGAGAGATAAGACGGAAGTGGACGATCTCCGCCGGGAGGAGGTGAGAGACGAGAGGCTGGCGGTAAAGATGGAATAGGGGGGGGGGGTGGTGGTGGGTGGTGGTGGGTAGGTGGTGGAAGAAAGGGAAGGAAATATTTATTGAATCCTGAAATGGCGGGAAAAAGAGAGCAGAGGAGGGGGGGGAAGTTAGAGTCAAATAAGCGGTGGTGGACAATGTCGCGGGAATGGGGCGAGGCGGATGGTGGTGGTGGTAGTGGTAGTAGTAGGTAGCGGTGGTAAAGTAGTGGAGGAAGGAGACTTGCGGAAAGGATCGATGGAATTGGTGGTACTCGGCACAGAGTACTACGGAGAAGGGTGGTAGGATTCACTAATCAGGATTGCGGGCTTCCCGACGCCATCCAGAAGCAGAAGCGCCTTGAGAACCCGAGCCGCTGGACCAGAGCGCAGGCGGAGAAGGAAGGACAAACGAAGACAGTAAAGCACGTAGTAGTACTGTAGTAGGCTTGAGAGGTCTGGATCATGCGATGTCGTGACGGGTCAAGTGGTGCAGTGCAGCCCCCCGGGGCCCTTCCAGCAATCCAGCAGCCCCAAAAGCCGCCAAGCACCACCGATGGCGCTCTCCTCGCCTCCTGATTAGTGTAGCAGTCTCGCCCGGCGATCCACCACAGCCGCCGTTAGTCAGAACCACCCGGAAGTACCTTACCGGCTAGAACTCTTTAAATAGATAGATAGAGAGATAGAGATAGATCCTCGGATCAATCCTACCATCGTACGCTGTACTCGGTACCAGAGACTTAACAAGTACGGGCAGCAGGAGTAGACAAGTCGGAGACGCGTACCTAGTCGGTATGGATGCCCCCTGTGGAGAGCGCGTCCCTGCGCACAGCCTCCTTAGTATCTGGGGTCATCCAATCTGGACTCTCGAGATTGTCTTGAGCTGTCCTGTTGGATACCTCTCTAGACTCTCCTGCAGATCTCCCGCAGCTCACCGTCGTCGGTCGTCGTCGGTCGTCGTCGGAAGGTGATGGACTTGAGAGACGCGGTCTTAGCTATCCCCCACACGAGAATGAAAGCGCTTACCGCTGAGTGGTACAAGATGCCTGCAAGGGTTGGTTAGCACCGCCCTGTCGTCATAGGAGGCCAACAGATCGACTCAAAGTTCCAGCATATCATGGCAAAGAAGCTGGCCTACCTACAGCTAAAAAACAAGGCATATGTCTGAATCTCACATAGAGATGGCCCTTGTTTGGGTGCAAGCCAACGTTCTTCGTTTAACTTTCCCGGTTCCACTGCGATAGCAAAGATATAGTTATTCCCAATACTCGGGTAGATAGGAGAGCGGCATGCGCCGTGCGACCATGGATCAAGGGAGACTCCGGAGATGATTCAATCTTGCCGAATGGTTTCATCACCATCGGCTCAACAAGCCACTTTTTTTTTTTTTTTTTTGCGGGGAAAGATGTCAAAACTCTGGGCAGAGACAATCCTTTGGGTCTTCTGCACCTCTTTATATCCTGTGCCCGAGCCCCTCCTACGTAAATGTGATCACAAAGTGAATAAGAAACACATGCAATTATAATCAAGAGGTTTTCTCAATAAAAAAAAAAAAAATACAGGGTTCAACCGCACCGTGCAAATGCTTCACAATCATAGCCATGACGTCTGGCAGCGCTGACACTGACAAGAAAACAGAAAAGGCATAACCCCGCAGGGAGTATAACATAGATCACAGCATATCCTAACCCTTAAGCCGCGAGGAAATTCGACCAGTAGTAACTGCCAAAAATCTATTACACAAGACAATCTTCGCGATGTGTCCAAACAAAATCCTTCGTTTTCCGAACGGCATGCAGCTCGTTGACTTTAAGAGCTAGAGTTAAAGAAAAATCAGGTTAAGATAGAATAAGAAGACATTGTGTAAAGCCGAATAATAATATAGCAGACTTAGTGGGCATGGCCGATCTGTAGGAACAGCGGCAAAACCATGCCGATAACAGAAGCAATCAAATCCCTCATGGATTTGTCAGATGCCGACGGCGTCTCTCTATGGTCTCCGTAACCGTTGGCTTGGGACTCACGTGAGGATGAGTTCGGGCTGTTTTCCTGCATCGTGTGCATGGCAACGTACCTAAAAACGTCAGACCGTGCTCATACCGCGGGAACGGGGTGGTGTAGAGCTTACAAGAATGTGCCGGCGGAAAATAGGAGGAGCACTCCAGTCCGCCACCGATTCCCAATATCATCACTGCCTGATCCCGAGCCCATGATATGCACGAATAAGAACGTCATGAGAGCGCCAACAGGGGCCGCCAGACTGAAAATTAGCAAATGCGCTCTAGCCGTGCGACTGGAAAGGCCTTGTTTAAGTAGTACCGAGGTGAGTCCAAATGATGCCGGGGCCTTATGTACCATGATGGCCAGAAAGATGATGAAGCTCAGCCCAGTGTCAGAGCTGGATGCACCCAAGGCAATTCCATCGGCAGCAGCGTGAATGACAAGCCCAGTGGTAGTTGCCAAGCTGTGACTCCTCCTAGGAATATTGCCGGCATCCAGCAAGCCCCCCTCCCGTGATGGCGACGAGTTGCGTCGTAAACCGGAACCCAAATTGTCCAACGAGATATGATAAGGGGTTCGTTCTTGTTTGGCCGGCGATGCGAAAACGGGTAGTTTGTCAATGAGGTACATCAGAATGAACCCACTGATAAGTGCAATGCCTATCCAAGCGTGCGGTGAGTTATCTTCATCGTGACTCTCGTCCGCCTGTTCATTTGATACCTCCTCTTTGCGGCCTTGTAGTCTAGGCTGTTCATCTGAGGTCGAATACACTGTAGGTACCGCGACAGGCGTGGATGGCAGGGTGGATAAAATGGAAGGAGACATCTCATCGGCGTTTGGGTACTCTGATGCTTCCCTTGAGCCGAGGAAATCGGTGACGGGTATTGCCCGGTGTTGCCAATTGATCGCTGTCGTCGACCGGCTACTGAGTTCTTTCCGGCTACTCAGCGAGTTTGCGCTATATAGAGTTTCAACGCCCTCCGGAATAATCACTATCAAGGATGTCCCAACCAGCACTCCCATACCAAGAGAGGAGATCAATCGCAGTTGGGAAGGGGAAAGTGAGAAGGCAAGCGGTAGTGATCCCACGACAAAAGATCTATGTGGCCCGGTGGGGAAAGCCGTTAGCTTTGACGATTCGCATCAAGTAGCATATACCTTCCAGGGGGCTCCTCGACTCACGTTATTGCCATCACAATGCTCAATGCGAGCAAAGTAAAGAGTCCCTCCATGGTCGGTTTCTCGTCCCAGAGCTTTGTCTGTGCTCTAGAGGGTTTCACTCATGATGTCAATACTGAAAACGAATATTCTCGACGCGCCCCTGATCCTGCTGCGATGGCAATGCCGTCTGCGTAGGATTCGGGCGAAATAAACGGCGAGATTCTACGGGAGAACAAGGAGAGACAGGGGATGAGACGGAGAGTGGGCGGGAAAGAGGTCTTCCAAGGCGGTCGGAGGCAGAGAACTGAAAACGTGGCGGAGGTGGACGGCGGCCCTGATTATGGCGGATTGATTGCGATTTGCCGCAGTTGGAAAGGCACGCCCCAGCCCGAGGCACGGGAGGACCCACTCCCGCCCCAGGGATGGATACGGTCTTATGATGGCTTCTTATACCCAGTGCATGCCATATATGATCCTCTCTCTGCACTCACGGAGTTCGCGACCATTGTCAGTGATTACTTCCCGCTGCGCTGACGTTCTAGACTGAGAAAGTTCAGGACTCCGAAAATACCTGTCCCAAAAAGACCACCTTGTCTGCCTATACCTCCGGTCCATCGGGCGTATACTTCTTTGTCTGGATCCGTACAAAATCCTTTAGCCGTGCCTCTTTCTCCTGAATCTGCTCTGCAGACAACGTTCCGTAGGCCTGGTCCACTTGGGCAATCACCTTTTCCTTCCATTCGGTTGCTTCGTCGCCCAGCACATTTACCCTCCCTTGGCCGTCCCATACATTTTGCATGGTCTCACCGAGCTTCTCCAAGAAAGCCCGAATACCACCTTCACCCCCTCCCTGCTGGTAGCTCTCGAAGACACCATTTCCAGCCCACCTTGGTCCAAGACTAGCCATCAGAATCGTGTCTAGGTCCTTCGCATCCACCACGTCTTCTTGTACCAGATAGCAAGCTTCCCGTAGCAGCGCAAACGCCAGTCGGTTGCCCACAAATCCAGGGATTTCCTTTCGAATGACTACTGGCCTATGCCTCGAGCCAGGAACAGAAAAGTATTCGCGAGCAAACTCCACCCGCTCTGGAGAGGTCCTTGGGGCGGGTACAATCTCTAACAGAGGCATGATGTTTGGTGGATTGAACGGATGAACAACTAGCAAACGGGTCTTGTCACGCATTTGGAGTTGTTGGGTGGAAGCGGCGATCCCAGACGTGCTGGTCCAGAGATGCGCAGAGGGCGGGGCTACTGCTTCTACCTGGGCCCAAATAGACTGTTTCCAATCCACGTTTTCTGGTCCCTGTTCTTGAACAATGGTAGCCGATGCACATGCGCTTTCTAAAGATGAGTGAATTCGTAGACGACCGGAGGAAACCAGCGACGTTACCAACGACGTTGATGGTCGGGCGTCGGGATTCAAGTTGGAGCTAAGGGATGGAACCTGGCCCATATAGATCGGTAGCATTTTTGAGATGTAGTCCTCAAAATCGGGTCTGGTGTCGAAGACGTCGACTATGTTGCTATCACGAGAGAGGTGAAGCGCTGCCATGGATATGCCGATGGTTCCCAGACCGATCAAGGCTATCCGCTGTGGGCTGGAGGTTGACATATTGATTCAACTAGAAATCTGTAGAGCTGCGTGAAGCTGTGAGTTCACTTCAGGGGAGCTGAATAGAGGATTGATTTGATTCCTGACAACCGGAAATTGCGGGGTGCCAGGCATTTACTTTCTTGCCCCGCCATGTTCTGGATCGATAACCTGGAGCCGAGGCTTCTTTTTGAAGCCAACACCCAGTAGTGCTAGTCAGTTATAGCAATTGAGAGTTAGTGTGCCACTACTACTTCAATCCCTACAAACCCCCCCAACCCGAATCTTAATCATGTGGTTATAAATTCGTTGCTCCCTGCGTCTACGTCATCTGGGGAAGCGAGTCTGCAGCTAGCCTGTCTTCGTTGCAACAGACCACAGAAGGTGGGTAGAGTCGACTTGAAGAAGACCGGAGATCCCCAGATAACATCATATTTCCGACAGCTTAAAGGCTGGGGTAATGAAGATTCCGGCACAGTCTGGCTAAGGTCTGAGGACTGTCTGTACAGCGTACTTCTGACTACCGCCGGGACCCTCCAGACGCTAAGCCCGAAACGGTTATAGCTAGCAAGCTCCGCGCAACGCGAGGCTCCGGGAGCAACACGCGCCGTCTTCTCAGGCGATCAATGAAAGCTACTACGCTCTTCACTCATCCATCCTTAGCTCTTGCCCTCTCCCCAGTAGCTGGTTCTCGATTTTGCAGCTGGCACAATGAATGAAGGCGACTGTAAATATCCAGATTCCCTTATTCCATTACTCTCGGGCTCCATCTTGCAGGCCAACTGACAGAAATGGCTTCACCTAGGGACTTGCGACGCCAACGATGCCGTTCAGCTGACGATCGTCCAACCCAGCGAAGAGAAAGTCAAGACGATCCACAGCTTCCATCCTCAATTCACATATCCTATCTTTGGCGATGACGAGCAGATATTCGGTTATAAGGGTTTGATCATCCGCTTGCGGTTTGCAGCCCACGACCTCCGCCCGCATATCCATATCTCTTACGATGAGAAGTTCAAGCCCGTTGGGGATACTGCCGCTGTCGATCTGCTAAAGACATTGACGCCATGGGTTCCTGAAGGTTGGCAGCCATCCTGATCTAGACTGAAGAAGATTCATTCCAAGTTGCAATTGGTCTAACTGAGCAAAAAATTTACAGAGGCCTTCGTTGTACTCCCCGACTATGAAAAGGCAGTCCAGGAGGATCAAAATGCAAAGGATTTTGTGCCACCTGGCAAGCTCGTTCACAGCTACATTACCCGAGAGAGGTCATATGAGATCTGGGCCGGATCCCTTGCTGATCCCGAGGTTCGACGACTATTGGACCGCGCGCAGGTTTTCGTGTCGCTGTTCATCGAAGCTGGTACGCCTATAATCACGGATGATCCGGATTGGACACTCGAAAGATGGACAGTCTACTTTGTGTATGTCATCCCTTTGTGCAACTTGTTACTATGGCTGATAGGATTGAAGCTATGAAAAGGTGAAACCTGCAGCACCAATGGCCTCACAGTATTCCATCGTCGGATATGCGACGACCTATCGCTGGTGGTTTTATCAGGGGAATTCCATACAGAAGCCCACAGTGATGAGTGACCCATTCCCGGCACCCGAAATCAGACCTGCCCAGCTACCGGCCCGACTGCGAATCGCTCAGTTTTTGATTCTTCCTCCTCATCAAGGCTCGGGGCATGGCACTCATCTCTATACCACCATTCATGCTGCATGCTTCAGTGACCCAACGATCACCGAGCTGACTGTCGAAGACCCGAACGAGGCTTTTGATGCGCTTCGCGACACTGCAGATTACCACATCTTGCGCCCGGAATTCCTCAAGCACAACGTGGACATTAACCCCAATCCTTACGGAGAACCCTCCAAGAAGCAGCGCCCTCGGCGCGTCCCTACATCAGCGCTCATTCCCACAAAGCTACTACAAGACATTCGATCGTCATTCAAGATTGCCTCGACCCAATTCTCCCATATAATGGAGATGTATCTTCTCGGTCAAATACCTCTCAAAAACCGCCTCTCTGGGGGGACAAACATGTCTCGACTCTTGATCAAGAAGCATAATGCAGAGGATCCCAATGATCGCCGATACTACTGGTGGCGCATGCTTACCAAGCAGCGTCTCTATAAGCGCCATCGAGATCTACTGATCCAACTGGACCTGAGCGACCGCATCCAGAAGCTGGAGGAGACCGTGACGAACGTCGAGGAGGGCTACGATGCTCTTCTCAAGGCCTTCAACGCCCGCGAGGAGGCCTTGCTGGCTAAAGAGGAAGAGTCTGGCGAACTTACACCGTTGCAGTCAACCGCTGTTCTGGGCGAAGCAAGCACCGGCAGAGACCAGCGAGGTAAGCGGAAGCTTACAGTAGAAGATGAGGAGGATGAAGAAGAGGACGACTCGGCAGCTAAGCGGCCAAAGGTGTGAAGCAATGGCGTTTAATGTTTCTCTATTCAAGCCATCCAACAAAATCGCCATGTAATATTATTAAACATTATGAACCATCAGACCAAACTCTCGCCATGAGCCATATTCTTACACCCAAGTCTCATGCACCATTATTATCATTACACAGGTCATTCATGAATGATAGCTGGGAGGCGGTGACCCCATACTATCCAGCGTCACAGACGACTTACAGTCCAAACTCTTCAAGCTGCTAGTTTCCGTAGACATAATGGTCGCCAACCCAACCGTCGACGACGCTACTGTATCGGACCCCGCACTCTTCATCTTATACAAACCTGTCTCCTCACCCACTTTATGTTCATATCGATGCGTAACACTCTCTCGGACCAAGTCTCCAACATACTCAAGCGCCTGTCTGAAATCTTGAATCTCCGTCTGCAAATTCACAGACCCGGAGATAACATAGGACTCTGCATCGGACTGCAGACCTTGCTCCAAATCTCTGTCAGGCAAGTCATGTGCGAAAGGTGTCATAGGCATCGTTTCGAATTTGTGATAGGTCTTGCCTTCCCACCACTGTCTCCATTTATGTCGTCGTGCTGCGGCCTTGTAGGCTCGACGGGCTTGTCTTTCCTCGCGCTGTGCTGCTCTGTCCACTCGACATCGCTGACAGCGCATGGTCTTGCTACAGATCTTGGACGCTAGAGCAAAGGCAACAACAATACACACGAGCACTGCGAGGTTGATAACGTGATCTTGCATTGTGAGTGCGGAGAGCTTCTTCATCGGAGCGGCGAACCAGCGGAATTTGAGGGTTGAATGCGAGATCGCGGATGCATTCTTTTTTTCTATGGGATTTTTTAGAATTCGAGACCTTGGAAGAAAAATTGATTATTAATGGGTAGACTGACTGGCTGCAGTTGAGATGGCAGGTCTCCGCATCTTGCCATTAATGGGAGCACCGGCTGCCAGGAGGTTGGTGGTGAGACATATGAGTGCTAACTTTGCGAGCCAGTGCGTGGTGGTGTGAGAGCTACATGGGCGTGGTTTGGAAGACATCTGATAGAGAGAGTTGGGTGCGATGGGTGGGGGATAGATAGGTACACAATATGGATTGATCAGACTATGTGAGAGTTAGATCTGTAGGAGATCGGTCTTTGAAGTCGGGACAGAGTTGAAAGAACGTCGTGACCCTCGGGCCTCTCTAGAGCCGGAGAGGTACGGGGACTCCGTACCACCCTGGCTGACACTACTAGGTAGGTACTAGCAGTCATCCTTGCTAGCTGTTCGTTGTTAGTAGGGCACGTTACCTCCATTGGTGAGAGCAGATAAGCCCCAGCACGCCGGTCGGATCTCGGAGCCACCATTTTCCGACCCTCTCCATGTTGCGACCACCGCCGCTGGAAGCTCGAGGGTAGCTGCTTGAGATCATATTCCCTCTGACGTCGTTAAGCGGCTTTCGATTGCTCTTTAAGCCACCTCTTCTCGCTTTGGAAGATCTAGCGACTCTCTCAGGGTGATTTCATCCTCTGTCTCCCAGCTCTCACCAGTCGATTACATCCTTGGGTTTCTGCCCGCCCACAACCTTGAACAGTCCAGATTGATCAATATACCGCAAGATGGTAATCAGCTCCAACACCCAACACAACTCGCTCTGTCTGCTGCGATTACTAACTTGGGAACGAACAGTTACCTCTGGGCCTCCTCACGGCCGCGCAAGGCCACCCCATGCTCGTGGAACTCAAGAACGGAGAAACCCTCAACGGACACCTCGCCAATTGCGACAACTGGATGAACCTGATACTTAAGGAAGTTGTTCAGACTAGCCCCGAAGGTGACCGTTTCTTTCGGCTACCAGAAGTCTATGTTCGAGGAAACAATGTGAGTTGTGCCTGCGTTGCCGAGGAGCACCCGGTCCCTGTCTAATCGTTCCAGATCAAATACCTACGCATTCCCGAAGAGATCATAGAAATGGTGAAGGAGCAACAGCAGAACCAGTCGAATAATCGGAACCGCGGTCCGCGTGAGGGTGGTCGGGGTGATCGAGGTCGTGGTGGTGGTCGGGGCCGGGGACGCGGCCGCGGCCGTGGTGGCAGAGACGCCTGAACTTATCTACGAAAGAATGAAAGAGTTTATGAGAGATACCCCGGGGCGGTTTAGTAGGTACTTAGTTCGCTAGGAAAGTCCGTTTGGCGGGTTAGTCGAGCATGGCCTTGGCGTATCTGGTTGTATTTGTCAATGGGAAATGTGCCACCTAGGCTTTTCTTTTCTCCTCCATTGTTGTAATGTAGCATCATCCTGCAAGAGAAGGGCGGAGGACCTGCCAGGCTTGGTCTGTAAATCGTTCATCCTTGAACCCTCGCACGCGGAAATAGCGTCACGGTCACGTGTACATATAGAGCTCTTTTGGGTCCTTCCAATCTAGAGAATCTTCCGCCGCCGCAAAGGCTCGAGATGCCGCGAACGACTCTTGTTCTCGATGGCCTCTGGTACTGTCTTTGTCCATCGTTTAGCGCCGCGACTCTCACTCCGGCCACATCTTCCTTAATAGTAGGAAAGCGCATCTCTAAATATAATCGCTTATCTGTTCTAGGAAGCTCGCCGAGTTCTCCGCGAAGATGTCTCAGCAACCTCTCTCCCAAACCAGCCGACAGAACTATTATGATTGTTGAAGATGACGCCCCCCAAGATTCAGCTCCTGATTTCATGCCTGATCCGCAGTCCCGCCATTCCCATAATGCAGACGCGCAAGATAGAAACGTTCGACCGGGAGCTCTTTTGACCCCAATGGAACGATTGACCAAACCACCTCCCGGTGTACCCAAGTACTTCAAACATCTACCTTCGCATCGCCTAGAGCACAGACTCCAAGAAAGAGTGACTCGTCATCCAAGGGTTTTGAGCGCGACACAGATATTGCGTGTCCTGATCCTCGACCGTCATATACGCCCTGAAATGCGACACTACCGGGGGTTGATTTTCGCCAATTCGGACCCCGAACGTGGATCGCCACATGCTGTTCGCGAGTTGCTCAAGGAGATGGAAGAGAATGGGATACCAGCTGATTCGGGCACACTTCATGCGGCTCTACAGGTACGAAGGGGTTGGAAAATCGTTTGAAATCGCGATGGAGCGCTTGCTGACGCATTCGCTTTCCCCCAGGTGCTTGCGGTTCATCCGGATTACATGCTACGTCAAGAGATTGTGCGCACACTTCGGGACCGTTGGCTGCCGTTAAGCCCGGCTGGGTGGCATTATGTGGTTGCTGGCCTGATAAGAGAAAACCAGTTCGAGCTGGCTTTGGATCATATTGAACAGATGGAGAGGAAAGGCATTTTGGTCGAAAGCTGGCTGCACAGCCTACTCATTTATTATCTCTGCGATTTCAAAGAGTTCGACGAGGTAGTCCGGCTGATGCGCACACGGACAAGCCATGGCCTGGAAATGAGCCCGAGGCTGTGGTTGTATGTGCTGGACGTGGCAAGCGCGGCTTCCCATCACGAAACTACCAGGTACATCTGGAGGCAGAGAGTGGAATTGAGATACCTTAGCCCCGACTATCCGCTGTGCAGCAATGTCCTGACCGTGGCGGCCCGCACTGGAGACACCGAACTCGCTGCATCGGTGATACGTTTTCTCGTCGAGGTCGAGATACCGCCGAAATTAGACGACTACGAAAAGATGGTGGAAGCCTATGCGGTGTCCGGGTCCTTGTTTTCTGGATTCGAAGTGCTCTGTAAGATGCACATGGCGGGGATTGCTCTGGAACACCGCTCCACGCGTGTCATCCTTACTCACATGATCCAGAATAGGATTCTCCCCCGGGATGCATGGGCCATGCTCAAACGGTTGAAGGCCTCGAAGCTCCAAATACCGCTTGGATGCGCCAAGGTGGTGTTGGAGATGTGCGAGTACGAAGCCCTCGATCACCCTTCGGTGGTAGACGATGGGATTGCGTTCTACAAGGAACTCTACGCACTCTGTCCGGAAAGGGCGGATGTTTCTGTCTACAATGTGCTCATTGGCATGTGTCGACTAGCTCGCAACACTGAGGCGGGTATGTTCCTGGTGAAGGAGATGGCCGCCCTGGGCGTGATCCCGGATCAGGGGACGTTTGAGCATCTCATCATAATGTGTCTAGAAGCAGGCAACTTCGAGTCTGGGTACATGTACTTCCAAGATCTGCTGGGACAAGCCATCCGGCCCAGCGATGAGGCACGCGCAGAAATCCGCGAGATTTGTTCCCAATCGACGGACCCATTTGCGGCACGCCTGAAGCAGCATCAGCAGATCCAAGATGGGTCTGTCGGCTGTCTGGTTGACGAGATCAGTAATACTCACGAGCCGCTTGATTCGCCCAAGCCAGACGGAGACTCGTTTCATGGCTCGGGACAGTCCCGTGCAGAGGTGCAACAGCCCGTGTCGCACAGACGGGCCGCAGCCAAGGAGAGACGCAAGAGACGAAGAAGAAGGCTTGCCATTGCGCAGGGGCAGGAGGAGGAAGGATGGCTGGACTACGAGCCGGGGGGTCTTATCCCCGAGGATCAGCTTGTTACCGAGGAGCAGAGCGACCAGAAGAGCGGTTGAGCGGGGGGGATCGGACTGGAAAAGGAGAAGCGTATGCTCGCTTGGTGTATACTATAGTTGTCCTTTCTGTGTATAGGTGTATAGTGGACATTCTTGGCCCCAGGGCCAACAAGCGATTTAATTGCGCCAGCTGACAGGCGCGCCAATGGAGCTGCCAGGAAGAATTCTTCCCCGTCCCTACTAGTAGTAATTGTTCGGTGCCTTCCTAAGCTATGGTCTGTGGCTGAGGGACACATCATCATCATCACCACCGCCAGTCAGCCACCCTAACAGTACTAGTAGTGCATGAACCGAGCATCTGTCCGGGAGAGTCGGAGGCACGTTCGCTAAGCACGACTGCAAAGGACCCAGTGCACACCAGGGGCCCATCTGAGACCGCGGGCGCAACATGGTCGAACCATCAAACCGCCGTTGGGAAATGCCCGGATTTTCAGCCCAGACCAGCGGTTTGAAGCGGGCGTGGCTTGTCCCACCACCGGAGGATTAATGTTTAATTTCTCCTGAAATGATGGACTGGTCGTTTGAAGTTGGTACTTGGTAAGTACCTGTGGTGTGCTGGTTTCTATAAATATCCACCAGTACTGAGATTGGGATCGACCGCATGGACCCTGGGACAACAGCAGCCGGAGGAACGATACCTCATTGCAGTCGAGGAACACCCGGTCGTCCAAACAATCCTGATCCATCATCCAGTAGTACCTCCAGTTCTACCTCCTACCCCGGAACTGGCAGGGAGTAACTCCTCGCGGGAAGCCCAAGCCGATAGGAGCCAAGTCTTTCCTTGTGCCCTAGCCCAGGGATAGGCACCGCGACTGCAGGCATAGCACCAGGGATCATCGCCCGGAACTGCGAGATCAACAGATGTTGGACCAATGAGTCTGCGGTCTGGTTCGTTTCACCCGCTGCTCCACTGTTGGGGTCGAAATTAGAATCCTCTGCAGGAAGCTAACAAGAACTACCTAACCGTCCCTCGACTCCTGGCCGGGGGTTGCTTAATGCCGCCTCCCTCTCGCCACTCCAAGCAGATCCGCTTATAAACGATACGCCTCGCTGCTCTTTGCCTCTCACTCTCTCTCTCTTCCTCGGTGCTTTTCATTATTCCCCCCTTATTGCCTCTTGATCAAGTCTGGCCTTTTCTGGTTATTGTCATTCCGTTCATACGCACCTATTGGTAATACCTAATTCCTTCAATACTATCTCTCCGCGATCTATTCTCCGGTATAGATCCTCTGTCTTGGATAGACATACATCCATCGCCGCTACCACTTCTACACATAATCACACTTCCATATAACTATCCGCCACAATGCAACTTCTCGCTTATCTTCCTCTCGCTCTCTCCACTCTCGGCCTTACCTCTGCCAGTCCCATCCGCCGCGCTGATAGCCCAGCCCTAACCTGGCACGTCTCCAACTTCACCACCGGCTGCTCCCCTGGCGGTTGCACCTACAACTTCAACATCTTCGGCATTGCTACCGCCAACACTCCCGGATTCAACACAACCTGCTCTGGCACGGACACCACGACCGATCTCACCTCGTGCGCTGATCCTCTCGTCCGGTCGCGGGTCCAGCCAGAGACGTACCCGCAATGGAACATCCGGGTTGAGCATGCCTGGACCAAGCCGGGCGACATGGAGTTCTATGATTTCGGAGAGACGAATGTGACCTCGCCGTCGCGGCATTTCACCATCCCGGTGACAGAGGAGTATGGCGTTGCCTAAGTGCTCTGGAAAGGGATCAGGAGGAAAGGGGGGGCGTCTGGATGACTTGAGGTCAGGACTGCGAATAGAGCCACTCAATTGAGAATTGAGCGGGATGAAAAGAATGCTTTTTTTTTTTTTTTATTGTATCATATTGGAGGATCGATTCCGTTATACCGGGCTGGCTACTAGTATCTATGACTTGTGATTGTTATGGTTAATGGGTGGAGAGGAGGATCCTAATGTCTGGTTACAGGATGGCTATCTGATGAATCCGTTAAATACCACATGAATTGAATTGAATTGAATCTATAGTGTTGGTGTGTTCGGTTCTGTAAGAGGGGAGGAATCCATCACCCGCGGCAGTGACATCATCCGCGCCCGCCCGGGATTGTTCATCAATCTTCCCCCCCAACTGCAACTGCACTGCCCCCTTCTCCTCCCTCCACTGCCAGGCAGTTCCTGTTTGCCTTTCGGATCTGCTGACGATTGAATGGAACCGACTACATGCTTAAGCAAATCTGACCGCATCCTCTGGACGGTACACCTGCCGAGAGAATCGCCCGGTTGACCTGTGCGTCATTGCCAACTTCCCCGCCACGGGGCTCCCTCATGAGCAAGGTCAGTCCGCGCCTTACATATATCTCGCAACAGCCAAGGAGCCACTTGCTGAAGAATCACCCCCCAGTCCTAGAATACCCACTCCACTCGATCCTATGGTAAGCACCCTCCTGCCCCCCTGTTTTGTTCCTATTCGCCGAGACTCACCGGCCGGGCTTAGGCGTCGATCCTCCGGCAGATTGTTGCCGGCCCCCGATTACAACACCCTGAAGCTGGTCTGGACCTTTGCTATGTGACGGATAACAGTAAGCTATCTCTATCATCGTCTTGTCCGTCTCGCCAAACTCACATATTCCTGCGCCTGTGCTGCTATAGTCATCGCAACGTCGGGTCCTTCCTCCAACTACCCGCAACGCGCCTACAGAAACCCTCTCGACGAGCTCGTCAAATTCCTCGACTACAAACATGGGTCCGACTGGTGCATCTGGGAGTTCCGAGCCGAAGGCACCGGTTACCCCGACTCGGAGGTCTACGACCGCATCCACCACTATCCATGGCCAGACCATCATCCCCCCCCGTTTGCACTCATCCCCGCGATGACGGGAAGTATGCGCAACTGGATCCGTCGACTGGATGAGCCGGACACAACGGAGAAGAAGAATGACAGGATCGCAGTCGTCCATTGCAAGGCTGGAAAAGGCCGCAGCGGAACCGTGGCCTGCAGCTACCTGATCAGTCAGGAGGGGTGGAAGGCGGACGATGCATTACAGAGATTCACCGAGCGGCGGATGAGAGTCGGATTTGGTGCTGGGGTCAGCATCCCTAGCCAGGTGCGGTGGGTGGGATACGTCGACCGGTGGACGAACCAGATGGGGAAGAAGTACATCGAGCGGCCAGTGGAGATCCTCGAGGTGCATGTGTGGGGACTGAGAGATGGAGTCAAGGTTGCGGTCGAGGGATTCATCGACAACGGGAAGAAGATCAAGAAGTATCATCTCTTCAATCGGAGTGAACGTACGGTCATCGACGATGGGAAGTCTAAGACGATGTCTCCAGACACGGCTGCAAACGAACATGCCAATGGTAATGACAGCCACAAGACACAACCCCCATCCGAAACTGACAGCCCTCCTTCAGCCCTCGACTCCCCTGCGAGAACAGACTTCCCCCCGAAACACGTCTCAGCCGTGATTTTCCGCCCCAAAGAGCCCATCAGCGTGCCCACCTCCGATATAAACATCGATTTCGAACGACGCAGCAAAGCCGCCTATACCGGCTGGGCCATGGTAACTTCTATCGCTCATGTCTGGTTCAACACGTACTTCGAAGGCGGCGATCAGCACGACTCGGGCGTTTTCGAAGCTGAGTGGGACGGTCTCGATGGGATCAAAGGCACGACCAGAAAGGGGGTCAAAGCGTTAGATCGTCTGAAAGTCGTCTGGCGATATGCAAACCAACCGGGAACCTCCCATCCCGACGCAGGGAAACCCATCTCCGAGCCTCAACCCGGTGAGCCCATTCCAGAAACCCAGCCACCTGACTGGCACATCCATGGTTCAGATAGTCCTCCTCGAGAGCAAGAAAATCTCCCCGCAAAAGAATTAAACGCCAACCCCGAACCAGAGTCCAAGAACGCAACCGAACACACCCACAACCACCACCATGGCAACAACCATAATCACGACCACCCCATCCTCTCAGAACTCAGCACCGCAGCCGCAAGCGCCATGGAAGGCCTAAACAAACAACTTGGTCTCCGCAAGCAAACCGACGAAAGCAAAGACGTCAGTCTCGCCGGGAGCAGCGAAGACGAATCCCAGACATCGGGAAGTAATGCCTCGAAGACAACAAAGTCTACTTCAAAATCCAAGACAAAGAAGAAATGGTCGTCTGTCGACGAAGATAAATAATCACAAAGCAACACAACAGAATATACACCAACTGTTCAACCTTCATTTTGCGAACCCCAAGAGAGTCACTTCGTTTTCTCTACATCTGTATCACCTATAATTCTAAATTTCCCTGGTCTTTATTTTGTCTTGTTGCTGTGTATACGAATAGGACTTGACTTGGTTTGTACTTTGTACATAAACACATACTTACACATATACATATGTTCGAGCAGGTATGACTGGTATATTTCATCTTTTATTCATTTTCTTAAAAAAAAAGAAAAAAAAAAAGATTCAATATTCGGAGGTATGTTGGTGGGTTTCATGGAATAGGGCACAGATTATTCACTACTACTTCCTTTATTCTATGATAGTAATACTTTATATAGTATATAAGTTTGTTAAATGAAAGAGGGTGCGAAGTAGAGAACGGAAAGAATATGAATGAAAGAAAGAAAGAAAGAAAGAAGAAAAGAAGGAAGAAGGAACATTTGAAACTGAAATTCTAAATCATCATCTACATTACGCAGTTGCTATTGTATACTCTCAACTCCCCATCTCCTAATACTAACCAAACAACCAAACTCCTATGATGACTCCACGGAATATGTTCAATGAGTGATCGCGCATCGCCTCGCATCGCCTCGCCTCGTCTCGTCTCGTCTCGTCTCGTCTCGTCTCTACAGCGGGACGAACCCCTCCATGCGCCGCCGGGTATCTTGTTCCTCGCGCTGCAATCGATCCGTCTTCTTGCGCTCGTACACTGCCCGTACCACGCGTTTTACTTGGTCCTCGCCCTGGGCGAAATTGGCCTTGGCGAGCCCGACCACGGAGTCGATCTGTTCGGGCGTGTAGACGAAGTTCCAGGTGGAGAGGAAGTCGTCCACGTCGGGATCGATGGATCCGGGACGTGGGTTGAGGGGCTTGGCCGGGTCGGAGACGGCGGCTGAGGATGTGTTTTCGGATTTGTGGGCCGAGGTACGGGGTTTAGATAGAGATGAGCTGGAGGGGAGCGCGGGGGCGGCCGGGTTGGGGAGTAAGGGGAAGTAGACGACGGCGATGCCGGCGTCGGGTCGCATGAGATGGAAGTCGGATTCGGAGTGGTCGGCGTCGTGGGGATGGAAAAGGCGTTTGGACGGCGGGGGTTCCTTGCCTGAGAGCATTTCCTGGGTGGTGCCGACCCACACGTTGCAGTAATCGAGGTCGGTGGGGTGACGGCCGTCTTTGGCGGTAATGTTTGGGGAGTTGTAGTTGGTTGTTCCTCCCTGGGAACCGGACTTGCTCTTGTCCTGGGCTTCAGCCATCTTGTTGGCCAGCTCTTGCTGGGAGATGTTCTGGGGCTGGCGGAGCGTTTCTTCTGTCTCCTTGACTAGCTCGTCTTCCCTGGGCCAGCCGGCTCCTATCGGCCAGCCTTTCACCCCTCGTTGGCGGGCGTAGCCGTCCACAACGGAGAGCCAATTCTCTCGTTTGATATCCGCCGATGCATCGAAGGCGACGATGACATCTACATCTCTGCCTGGTCTGAGTAGTGGGTAGATGGGGAGATTGTTGCTCATTCCTGCGTCCATGAGCCGGAGATGTCGACTTTGGAAGATCGACTCAGGGCAGGACGGTGGCAGCTGATCTTTCATGCCCAGCACGAAGTTTGGTATAGTCGCTGGATCAATTGGATGGACTCGAACAAGATCTTTCGTCTTGCCTTGTATAAGAGAATCTATGCCTCCAAGGCCAGTGATACCTTTGATGACAGGGCGAATTTCCTTGTAGTAGTGAGATAAAGTAGCACAGAAAGCACTACCCCAGATGCCCATCAAGGCAGAAACACGTAGCTCGGGAATGGGGGATATCTCCTCGGGCTTAACGTTTACTCCACCGTGGAAGTGCCTTCCCAGAGCCCACGTCGGTATACCCGCGCTGAGCTCCTCGCAGAAAAACTCATAAGGTGTGAATTCGAACCATTGGAACCATGCCTCACTCTTGGACTCCTTTATCAAGTCTTCGGGCTTTCCTTGTTTGCTGGTGCTCTCTAGGCTCTCCAGCACTGGGATTTCATGGCGTACAGCAGTGTATATGGGAAGCGGATGAGCCCCCGTGGCGAGATTGTACCTCTGATTCGACAATTTCAGGTCCCTATCCGAGACCCCCAGTTCTCCCTTGGGTACCAGTAGTCGTGCAGCCAGTAACATACCGTATATATCCACCAGGCCGAAATCTGCACCAGGATCGCCCTTCAACTTTTCGACCAACCCACTGAGAAGGTATTTATTTGTGGGAGCATTGGTGAGAAGCTTGAGTGCGGCCGGAGGAAAGGCCAAATGAATACCCAGTCTGTTTTTAAGGTGATCGACCAGTTTGTGGAAATTCCGTCCTGTGATGGACGAGTGGTACAGTGTCTGCAGCCAGCAACTTCCACTGACACCAGCAGTATAGGTAACACAATCCCATAAGCCAGCTTCCTGGGCGGCTAGATACGAGCCAGTTCCAGCCACAAGCGCACGGAGCCCGCCTCCCGAGCCGCACATAGCAATGATAGGTACATCATCCGGATGTATGTCCTCTTCGGGAATGTCAAGGTAGGAGGCTAGCGCCTTAATTGCGTATTTTTGCCGCTTCTGCCTGTATGCCAATTCTTCATTGCAAAGGGTATCCCCAACACGGACTCTGGCCTTTCGTAAGATTTCGGGATTGAGGTCGGGATCATGAGCCTCGTTCCAGATGTCGTCGGCAAGGGAGCCAGGCGCCATGGAGAGCTCGCGCTGGAGCTTTTGCACCGATAACGGGAGCAATCGGGTCCAGTCGGGAATGATGTAGTTCTTGATGTTATCAAACTCAATCCACTCTGGGGAGCCGACAGACTGCTTTACCCCTTCGAACTTGTGCAGGACATTAGTCCATATGGAGCTTGCGTCGCCATTCTGTGTGTGACCCGAAGTGCTCCAATCCGAGCTTTCGGATGATTTATCCGACCGGTTCTCGAGAATGCGGGTTGGACTCGTCGAGAAGAGGGCTTTCGGCTCGGCCTGCAGCAATAATTGCTTATTTGATTGGGTTCGACCACCGGTGTTGTAGAGGATGCCACCGCCCAGGGCAATCAAGACGGTAGGAGGAACGGTCCAGCGTAAACGTAGAGCGTTTGCAGCGCCCATGTTGGGATGGACTCCACGTAGGATTGGCGGGGTGGCGGAAAGCAACATGCAAGTGTTGAGGCCATGGCGGCCAGACCACGAGGATCGTGGCAGGACTTTATTAAAGGCGCCTCCGGACGGAGCTCAGGTTGGAGACGCGCCGGAAGCATGCCGGAAACATGACGACATGTCACGTGGGCCAGAGGCACCGGCGTCGGCGCCACAGACGGGCCGAGAATGCGCCGCCGCGGTTCGTCCGGGGGAGATGAAGGGACAAGCGGGATCAAGCTATGCTTGCTTCATGAGGCCAGGCGCCTCATCGGCCAGCTGTTCTCTTCGTCCGGCTCTCCTTTCTCTTGCCTGACCTCTCGGGCCAAAGACATGACATCACCTCTCCCGGTCGCGAGTGTCTGATTCCCGGTTACGAATCCCTGATTGCCTGACACGCTAGTGGGACCTGCCGATCGAGGAGGCTCAAGTCTTCAAGTCATGGTCGCTCCAAGGAATGCCGCCTACGCGGAGGAGAGCGCCGAGGTGGAGGTCTTGTACGCCAACCTCGAGAAGCTCAAGCTTCTCACCAAGAAGATCCAGGGCTCTTTGAATCGCCTGGAAACCGGAGGGAACGTGGTGAAGCATGCAATCGGGCCCATATACAGCAACACCCAATCGCTACAGATCACCAACAGCAACATCGATAAGGTCAATGAAGCCATTGAACGCCTCCGTCAGCCTCTCGATGCCAAGGGCAAAGAAGAAGGGATTATACGGTCAAGGTACGCAGCGGCCCCATGGGCGTCGGGCCAGTTTCGGACTTCCTTGGCTGACATTCGTGAAGCCCCCAGAGCGTCGGCTTACCGCAGTATCTCTCTGCCGTCAAGCGTGTGGAAAAAGCCCTGGCTGATCTCAATTCAACTAACCTGAAGTCGAACCAAAAGGCTATCTCCGAGTTTACTTCTTTACTTGTGCTCGGAAACTCTCAGCTCCAGGACATGCTCCGCAGCACGTTGGGCGACCACGTCAGTCCTATCGAACCCCTACACTACTTGACTAAAGGTGAGTATCGGCTATCCATTTCCTGGTCAAGAAGAAGAAGAAGAAGCTAATGGCTTTTGTCTCTCACTCAGAACTCTCGTTTCCGTCGCTACCTGAAGAGACAGTCGCGGAGTTGGGACCGGTATGTGCTGCCATTGGCTCTGCAGCAAGCTATGGACCGCAACGGGGCGATGGTGGAAATCCAGCCCTCAAAATCTACGCCGATATCCGTGGGCCATATATCACATCGAGCTTGCAGAACCTTGCCATAGCATCACTCAATACCGTCAAGCGACGAGCTACCGACGGCCCCTATAAGCAGGGCACTAATGGCATCGGGATCTACTCAAACGCCTTGGAAAGCTTTATATATGCGGAGCATGAGATTCTGGTGCAAATCTTTACGGGGGACCAGCGGGGTCTGACTTTGCAAGCAACTTGTCGCTCTGCCTTGGCCGAATATTCACAGACCCTGCGAGAGCTCAATCAGTACATCAAGGCAAACCTCATGACGGACTGTTTCCTAGCCTTCGAGATCATTGAGATCGTTACTGCCATGTCATACCGCGTGGAATCGAAAACAGGTGAACTCAAAAGCTTGTTTATCGAGGCTCTCAGGCCAGTGCGCGAGACTGCAAAGTCGTCGCTTGCAGAGCTGCTGGAAGAAACAAAGCGCAAGGCCGCAGGGATTGCCATGCTTCCACCAGATGGCGGGTCCGTACCTCTTGTTAGCGAAGTGATGAGCTCTCTTACTACTTTGACTGGCTACTCTGGGCCGCTTGCATCGATCCTGACATCTCTGGGAGATGGAAACTGGCGATCTACAACCAATGCAGCACCTACGGCGCCCTTGGATGTCAGCCCGGATAGTCTGACGCTCCTGTCGCACTTCATCCTGGACATGATCGAAGCCCTCATGATCGCCCTAGAAGCTCGAGGCAGAGCGCTTCACCGCTCGAAAGCGGTCCAGGGGGTTTTCCTATCCAATGTATTCTGCACTGTTGACCGCTCCATCCGGCAGAGTTCCGAACTCGCCAGATACCTTGGCTCTGCCGACAGCATTGCACGGATCGATACCTTCCGCAAACGTGCCACCTCGACTTACCTCGATGCATGGAAAGAAACGTCGCATTATCTTCTGGACGTGCAGTATACCTCTCGGGGTTCTGGAGGGTCAGCGCGGCCAGCGTCCGGCGGAGTCGTCGATTCCAGTGCCATCATCAAATCCCTTTCGTCCAAAGACAAAGACGCTATCAAAGACAAGTTCAAGGCGTTCAATGCTAGTTTCGATGAACTGCTGAGCCGTCACAAGGCCTTGTACATGGAACGGGAAGTCCGCGGGGTGCTGGCGCGGGAGGTTCAGGCTGTACTAGAGCCACTCTATGCCCGATTCTGGGATCGCTACCATGAAATCGACAAGGGGCGAGGCAAATATGTCAAGTATGACAAGGGCAGCCTGTCTGCCCAGCTAGCCGCGCTGGCGTGAAGGAGGAACATTTTAGATATACCTTCATAGCTGTAATGTGATAATAATCCGAGGCCCCTTCTCTCCCCCACGTTGACGATCATGTGATGATAGCCCCTCCAGTTGATAACGTGACTGATAAGCGGAGACCCCGCCGGATGCAGTCAGTCATTTTTAATTAACTAATTAATATTCTTATTACTACTCCGTACTGGGACTTTGGAGGGGCCGCCCGCACCAAAATTTCCTGGCATCCCGCACACTTTGTCCTCGCCCCTCCTCCGCTTTTTCCCCCTGTTCCTCGTCAACAATTCTCGTGGATTCCCTCCAATTCACTTCAATTCAGCTCTGTCAAGATGGCTTCGAGCAACGATGTCTATCAGACCCCTCTCAACTCTCGCTATTCCAGTAATTCTCCCCCCGCCGCTCCGGGTGAGCTCCTGCTGTCCAGTGCGATATCGGACTAACAGTGCTCCCTCCCCTAGGCGATGAGATGAAGTATCTCTTCTCTCCCAGAAACCGCTTCTCGACATGGAGACAGCTTTGGCTCTGGCTTGCCGAGTCCGAGAAAGGTAACACTGTCTCTCCGGCTCTCGTACTCCACGCTCCGCCGACTAACCCGCACAGAGCTCGGGTTGCCCATCTCCGACGAGGCCATTGAGCAGATGAAGGCCCACCTCACCATCCAGGACGATGAATTCAAGGTTGCTGCCGAAGAAGAGAAGCGCCGCAGACACGATGTTATGGCCCACGTCCATGCCTATGGCCAAGTCGCTCCTGCCGCCGCCGGAATCATCCACTGGGGCGCCACCTCCTGCTACTGCACCGACAACGCAGACCTGATCTTCCTCCGGGACGGACTTGATATCCTCATCCCCAAGCTCGCTGTTGTCATTGACAAGCTGTCTGCCTTCGCTAAGCAGTATAAGGACCTGCCCTGCCTGGGCTTCACCCACGGACAGCCCGCTCAGCTTGTTACCGTTGGAAAGCGCGCGTGCCTGTGGATCCAGGACTTGCTCATGGACCTGAAGAACCTTGAGAGGGCTCGTGATGACCTGCGCTTCCGCGGTGTCAAGGGTACCACCGGTACTCAGGCCTCTTTCCTCCAGATCTTCGAGGGCGACCATGACAAGGTTGAGCAGTTGGATGAGCTCGTCACCAAGAAGGCTGGCTTCAACTCTGCGTTTATCATTTCCGCCCAGACCTACACCCGTAAGATTGATGTCGACGTCGGCAATGCCCTTGGCTCGTTCGGCTCGACCTGTGAGCGCATTGGTATTGACATCCGTCACTTGGCGATGCTGAAGGAGGTTGAGGAGCCTTTCGAGAAGGACCAGATCGGCAGCAGTGCTATGGTGAGCAACTCCAAGGACCAATGAGAGCGACAGGAAATGCTAATGCAGCTGGTCTGTGCAGGCTTACAAGCGTAACCCCATGCGGTCCGAGCGTCTGTGCTCTCTCGGAAGACACCTTCAGAACCTTCCCAAGGACGCCTTGGACACCTACTCGGCCCAGTGGTTCGAGCGCTCCCTTGTACGATCGCTTTACGTTCCTTTTTCGCCAAGAACCTTTGCATTAACAATGTGGACAGGATGACAGCGCTATCCGCCGTATCAGCATTCCCGAGCTTTTCCTCTCGGCCGATGCCTGTCTCATTCTCCTGAGTGAGTAACCAGTCCCCAGTCCATCCCTCACCCATCCCTTAACTCTGATGCTGACAACAATTAGACAACGTCAGCTCCGGCTTTGTTGTCTACCCCGAAGTCATCAGACGTCATGTCAACGATGAGCTCCCCTTCATGGCCACGTAAGTCCTCATTTTCCCTCGGCCTTGGAAGCCCCCCCTGCTAACCCAAAGACCTTAGTGAGAACGTAAGCCGCCAGCGATCAGATCCCCTTCCCACACAAATACTAATGATAACGTGACAGATCATCATGGCCTGTGTGAAGAAGGGCCTGTCCCGCCAAGACGCCCACGAGGAAATCCGTACGTTGCGGCCCCCAAATCAATCCCACGCTAGTTAGCCCTAACCTAACAAACCTCTGTACTACATCAGGTGTCCTCTCCCACCAAGCCTCCGACAACGTCAAGAAGCTCGGCCAGAACAACGACCTGCTCGACCGCGTCCGTCGCACTGCCTTCTTCGCTCCTATCCTGGACGAGCTCGACGCTCTCCTCGAACCCAGCACCTTCGTCGGCCGCGCTCCTCAGCAGGTGGAAAAGTTCACCTCCACCGAGGTGAAGCAGGCTCTCCAGCCGTATGAGGCCCAGATTGCCAAGGCCGAAACCTCTGCTCTCTACGTCTAGTTTCGCACACACGCTTCTCATCGAATTAGCATGGCAAGCAGGCAGGACAGCAATGGATAGATGATGGGACAGTCCGTATTATACCACACAAAAGCGAAATCGTCACACGAAATGTCGGCAAAGATTTTTTAAAATAAACGATTTGTTCAAGACGGGAGAAAGAAAAGCAATCCCAGCAGATTCCAGCAGCGCAAGAGCCCATGTATATAGAAAGTAGTTGATGAGACGATACGAGATGTTAATAATGCACATTTGACGGACTTCTAGTTACATCTCCTCCATTTATCTTGAACAACGGTGGCTGCCTAATGCTCCTGCTTTAAGGTTCATATCATACGTTAGTCAAATCGATGCTGCAGCGTGGGCGGCTCAGCCAGTCGGTTGCTGCAGAACAAAGTTTGGCCAAACTCAAACCAGGGTGGAGAAGTCGACTCACTGGCATCATCCAGACTTCTACCTACTACTGATGTAGTAAGATTTGAATGCTTCCAGGTTGACGGATAAGAGCCTCAGGCTGCAGTTTGAGAGGCATGCAAACCGGATCCTAGTGTGTGTGGTTAGGATGGCCTGAGGAACCCCACCTTCCACCCCAAGCCGGCGCACTCGGATGTGAACTATTACCGTTGACATTAGGCCCATGATTCAGTTGCTGGTACAATTATGGCCAGTCTCCTTTTTGTCACTTATCTCATTTTTGACTTGGGTGAAAATGGTCTGTCATGCTGGTCGAAACGCTAGCAATGAATTGCACAGATACGGTAGCAACAACGCCTTCGCCCCTCCTATACCGCTTAGATGGAAGGAGATGGGGCCGTAGGGTATAAGGAAGCACTTCAAGGAAATAGCAAAGTAGAATAGGTCAAGTCATTGTAAACTAGAGCAAAAATGATGAACGCTTCATCCAACAGAAGCGAGATATCCCTGGGACGACCTTGGTATGAGATGCCAAGGTTCGAAAGAAAAGACACTATATAACAAGATAAGCAGCGAAAAACTAGATCTCTGAAGTCCGCTAAAGAGATAGCACGGAGATAATCTGAGAAAAATGTTGAAAAGAAAATATGAGCCAGCGAAGGCCCTATAAGGCCGATGCATGTGTTCTTGGAATATCCAATATCGTAGCCGAATCAAAGAGGGCTGTGATCGCACGACACCACTGTGGGATCGATACTGTGCGGAGTGGTCGCAGAATACCAGTCACAAATTTAGAGGGCAGACAACCAGTTGATAATCTAGGAATATGTGTCAATCAGAGCACATCATAGTGCAAGGTACAGATGCTCACTCACCATCATCGCCTGTATCAAAGCCACCTTCTCCCCATAGTGTTTCCCATCCCAGCTATCAGCCTGCAGTGTCGCATTGTACATAGCCAGGGCATCAAAGCCTTGAATACGGGCTTCTTGGATGGTATCTTGTGAATACTGCCAGCTGGACGCGTGGATGTTGCCCCCCGAGTCCTTTTGGAGTCCAGGAGCTGTGGGGCCTACCCAGAGAAAAGGGGTTTTTCGTCCACTGGCTTGGGCCAAGGTGAGCCATTCCTCCATGCTACTTTTGGCCGTGGGCAACGAATAAGACGTGGAAAGTGAAAGACTCAAGACCACGGGTACTGGCTTGTTCCGGCCAGTCCCTCGGCCGACCATTCGACGGAACTTTTCGTAAGCGCCCTTTGGAGCGGGCGAGCCGGCTGTGGTGAGGAATGCATGGGGAACATCTGGGATTACAGTGAAGATCAGCATTCAAGCCCATTGACAAACGTTAGCAGGCTAATGGGGGGGATGCTCACGAGAGGAACAGGCATAGGGTCTGCGATTAGCTTTGCTGCCGTCCTGTGCGTATACATCGTCGCTTGAAGTAATCCGCAATGGCAGACACGAGGCACTGGTAAATTGAGAATCACATCGGCAACTATGGTCATTGTCCTTGTTTATCTCCCACTCTCTCAGAGATCCTGTCGCCAGATCCTCCCGTAGAAGAATGTTGAATCCAGCATACACATCGGCCAGGGAATCATCACCGATGAAGATAATTCCATCGAATTTTTGTAGAATCTTGCAGACCTCAGCGCTAGTGAACCAACGGTAGGAGCACCCTGAGCGAGAACAGTCAGCCAGAGTATTACGAAGGCGGTTGCCACCCAAACGGAACTCCCAGAAGCCGCAACCTTGGACGCGAGGGAGGACATCGATTTAGTACTTGCCTTGTGAGGTATACGCAGCATCAAAGCCATGACGTCCGCCATTGCTCATGGCGCTGAGCAGCGCATCGCGGGTTTGGCAGTACGGATTGCTTGACACTCGTTCGCTATCACCGGATGGGGGAGGGCTGAAGAGGGACAGGGACGAGATGTCGCACTCTTGACGACCCAGATGGGAAGCCAGCAAACTATGTACAAGACGGGGCCAGATAAGCAATTTGGGCCATCGACAAGGGATGACAAGCACGAGGAGTCAGGGAAAGCGTCCGGGGACTTACTCAGTTGCTGGTTTGGGGGTGAGAGGCTGTCTGGAAGAGGAGTAGAAGGGGTAGAAGAAGACATCTCGAATGAGCCAGACGATATAGAAAACGCCCAACACCCACAGACAAGCCATCAGCTTGTACGTGGAGGATCGCCAGGTGACCCTACGAATCAACCGCCGTCCGTTGGGCCCTTCGATCGGGCCGCGTCGCTGTGGAGCATTGTTCTGCTGCATCCCGGAGAAAGGATAAGCAAAGGCTTCGTTCATAGTGGAGGATAGACCCAATGATTCGCTGTGGGAGGCGCGGCGGCGAGACATATTGGGTTTGTTTACATGAACATGCAGCCGGAAGGGGGGGGAGGGGATACAAGGACAACGAGAGGTAGGTGGTCAGGGAAGATGCATCTGCTGGTACCACGGCCCTTGTTTGCTTAGGCGAATGGATAACTGGAGACGAGTGCCTGGCGTGGCAAGGAATCGCCGATGCCAGAACCAAGCCAGTGAAACGAGAGGCCCGGGTAATGGTAGGATTGATTACCAGCAGACGTAATGGGGCCGGCCAGGGAAACCTCCCCGAGGGGTATCAAAGGAGGGGTGACTTGAGGCCGAGGAGGAAGTAGTAGGTGGTAGTAGTAAGTAGTCAGTAGTGGCGTGGGAAGCGCTGCCCACGGCCTCGTCCTGACCAAGGGAACCAACGGCCACCACCAGAGGAGGGGATGGAGGGGAAGTAGCTGAAGAGTGGAGGGTGCGGTTGATTCCTTCCTCAGCTGTCCTTTCTGATTGGGATACTCCCAATCGGTGTCAGGTGCCTCTTTCCCTCTCGTCTCCGTTCTGTCGTTCCTCCGTATCTTCCTCTCTTTCCGGGTCTTTCTTTCTTCCTCTGGATGGTCTGTCTGAAGACCGTCCCAGTAGTGAGTAGCAGTTGCCCAGAGGTGTCCTTTTCCTTTCCGAGCAGGTTTCTACTTCTCACCCTCTCAATCCGCCTGTTGGGCCCGTTTCAGGCTTTTTTTTTTCTTTTTGCCTTGGCCCAAAGTGGTCTTTCCCCTGAATATTAACCAATACGAAGTCCCCAATTCTTGAGCCACACACAGAATGAGATGAACAAAGTGACAGAATTATACCTAGAGGGCAACGGGGACAGAGAGTAATTATAAGGAGGGGCTAATTGACTGGATCCGGACCAGTGAAGGGCAGAAATTCGGCTTCAACAGCATGAGCGCAAAAAAGGCAATGCTGGGAAGGTTTGCGGATCCTCTCTATCGGGTCCTGCCAATGAGTGAGTGCACAGCAACAACCCAGCCAGATAGTAAGAGAAAGCGCCTCTCCAGTGCAGTCGGGACAATTAACAATAAGAATTGCCAAAAGGAAAATCAAATCCAACTAATCAGTCTATAAAAGAGTTACCACCAAATCCAACAACAACAACAAAAAAA
>KV907494.1:995139-1025794 GCA_001990825.1 Aspergillus carbonarius ITEM 5010
GGGATGTAAGATGAAAAATAAAAAAAAAAATAAAAAATAAAAAAAAAGTACAAACGAAGATTGAAATGCAGATCAGATCCCAAGCCACCAGCTTAAGGAGAACGAAAGGGACGCCCTCAACGCCAAAGCATAATGCCGCTAAAATAACTCGCAAGCACCGATAACCGGCACCAGGGCATATGTCAAGAAGCCGTACGGTGTTCGCATCGTGCGGGCGGGGGTGGAGCAGATCGAGCACTCCCAGCAACCCTAGGCGTGCTCGAGGATTAAGTCCCGCGCCCTCTCAGGAGCATCTAGCACCCGTTCATTAGGGAGTTCGTAGGCCATTCATAGCCGGCATCAGCCCTTCATCATGTTAGTGGGTCTGCTGGCACCGATATCAGAAATCCAATCACATACCATGTTGTTTGGTTGTTGTCGTTGTAAGCGTTCGGGTGTCGGGCAATGTAGTCCGTCGTCTCATAGCCGGGTGGATCGCAGGTGACACTGATGTTGTCCGGGTCCTGGTAGATCCGGATGTAGTCGAACCGCATGAACCCAGGCAGGTAGCTCCGGATTGTGTCATTGATTGGGGCAAAACTCCATGCCATCCCCAGGTTCATCACGATCGACATCGGCTCCAAGGGGATCATCCGCTGGCCGACGTTGCCGTTGGGCCCAATGGCTCGTCCGTCCAGGGTCCAGGTCTTATCCTGGCCCACAAACCACGTCACGTTCCCCACTGCACCGGGGGTGTACTCGAAAGAATACACCTGGTACTCGGTTCCATTGTACCACTTGTTGTTGAGGTTCGTGAGGCCAGACATGGCCTGCTGGTACGGTCCTCCTCGGTAGGTGTTGATCTCCGTGATATAAGGGTCGTACACGGCGGTGTAATCTGCAGGCTGTCAGAACGTAGGCCTCTAACCCATGCGACCCAGCGATCGCAGACACGTACCGTAGTCAGGCATGTACCAGATGTCGAATGGAGCCATCTGCAAACTTTGGGACACTGTGCCAATGATGGCATCCGGATTGTTGTTCAGCGCGCCCACACTGGCCTCGATCACATCAATTTCGGGGGCGCCTCGGGATCTGCCTGGGGAGGGATGATCTGTGCCATTGCAAGCGCAAGCCGGTAAACGCATGCCGGGGAGGAAATTGATACCGTCCGGAGAACTCTGGTTCGGCGTGATCCCCGCATCGCATCCGTCGTAGTAGCTGTAGGGCCACATCCCATCCGTAGTCGCAGCATAGCCCGGGCGACCTAGATTACCCATCGCCCAGAACCCGGGCCAGAACCCGGACACATCCCCGGCTCCGGGCAAGGAAATACTAGCCTCCAAGCGACCCCCCGAGAAGCAGAGCTTGTTCCAACTCTGCACCATTCCTGAACGGTACCCCAGCTCATGGTTGGTGAAGGCATCGAATCGGATCTCCAAACTTCCATCTTTCGTCGTGACTGCATCCGGGTCATACCACTATCAATCGGTCAGTCCGGTGCACAGCTGGAACACGAAATCGGTACTAGCCTCCAGGTCTTGCGTCACACCATACCAGAAGTCCATGGCCTGATAATACGGGTCGTCTCCATCATAAAAAGACCGACCAGGGGTTTCGAACTCATCAGAAAACTGTTTCAAGGTCAACCATCTTTCAGAATCGCAAATACTTCGGGTCCCACTCACCACCAGCTGCCATTCCTTGCCATCAGCCGATTTCTTCGTCATCGCGGATTCCGGCGTGTCCGGGTCGATCAATCCGGTCCGTAATTTGGTGAGTCCTTGCCGGTCCCCTACGTCGATACATAAAGCATCTCCAGGATCACAGTTGGATTTGGCCGGTTTCTCCGCCCCGCCCACGGCCGATCTAGTAGCCAGTCAATGAGAATCTTCATGTGCAACCCAGGCAGAGAGGGATGTCATACATCACAGGATAGGCCACAAACAGCACTACAAACCCCACGGTTATGAGCAGCAGACCACCAAGATTAATCAGTCCCCGCCTATTCCACACATCACAATCAATATCCTTGTCATTCGGATCCGGGTTATGCAAGTAGTCGTCTTTCTCCACATCCTCTGGAAATAATAACAATCCTTCTGTTGGCATTATGTTGTATTTTTCTGTCACGGTCTGTGTGTTCACGTCGTTCTCCTCACTCTCTGCGCGTGAAGGAGCCCGAGATTCATCGAAACGAGTGTACGAATAACCTCGGGCATCGTAACTGGCTGCCTCCGAACTCCAGCTCGTGCGCCGCGACCGAATGGACAGATCCGGCGACCGGGATTGATACAGTTCTTTATGGGGATACGGTTTCGGGGGTATTAAGAACTCCGTTGACTCCTGGGGAGTGGGCGAACCCCAAGTCGTCTGCAAGGTGGCATCGGATGGCGACTGCACCATCCCGGGGGTCAACGCCCGCCCGATCTGCTGCTGTGGGACGGATACATAGGGGTCATCGGAGTCGGCGAACGGGTCCTGTCGTCCTGAATTGAGACGGATATGGGGTGTCCCTCGAATGGAGGGATTTGTGGACATCCTGTGTGACAAAGGTCCGTCTCAAGAGACTGAACTGTATGAATTTCCGTGGCCTCTGTGTAATTATAGATGCGCGCTGGTGAATAGGGTAATATGGTATCAATATTTGCTGTGAGCGACAGCACCGGGACCCGTCTCCCAGAATCCCACTTGCCAGATTGTGTGCAGCCCTTTACTTCTTGGTGCACTGTCTTCAGGCGCAAATCCCAACTTTATCCAGTTGCGACGCTTCAGTGCGAGCCCAGATATGATTGTAAAATATCCTCGATTCCTTCCGTCAGAGTAACGAGCGACGGTGGCGCGCGACAGGTATCAGATATGGGAAGCGCGATAATGAGCGGACAGGTCGTAGACCCGATGTCCAATGATGTCTATGGTCGATACATAGAATGATATGCACTGTAGAGTGATCCGAGGATTAGCAAGGGTTAAGAGATGTCTTCGCCGCGAGTCAAGGAATAGTCGCGCACCGCTAAATCGCTCACACGCCGAAGATAATGTAGGGAAGTATCACCGCAGTCGAGGGGGCGGCAAGAAGAAGAAGAAGAAGAAGAAGAAGAAGAAGAAGAAGAAGAAGCAGCAGCAGCAGCAGCAGCAGCAGAAGAAGGGAGTCAAAAGAGAGACAAACACGCCACCGGGAGGACAAATGAGGGTTGGTGACAGGAATAGACCTGGGCCGGAGCACAATGAAGGGAGAAGAGAAGGAGAGAGAGAGGAGAGACGAAGACGCGAAAAAGCCAGCGGGCAACAATGACAATCGCAGGGCGGGAGATGATCCTACATACATGGACGGACCCAAGCTTTCTTTCTGCCCACTGAATGGGTACACTTTATTTGCTGGGTGACGGCGGCGTTACACCTGCAGGTGGGATAATTACAGGAGGGACAGGAGGTGCCTGACCCAAACAAAGGCTGGTCTGCCATCGACCGAAACCGGTTGGAACGACATCGGGGAATGCATTATTAAAATAGAGGGCCTCCATCATTGGTCCTGGACGACCCTGGAGTCCCTGGCTGGGTGGGGATCTGCCGCCAAAGTTTGGGGGATTGCGAGTCCCAGGAGGGTGGCGCCTGCATGGATGCTGTCTCGAAATGAGGTTATACTGCATCCCGGCCCCCGTTATTGGCTATCGGGCCTGCAGCCATGTGATGGCCAACTGCAGCTGCACGCTGGGCACATCGCCCTGGCCAGATTTTACACCATCCCGGGGGGGATGAGAGACACCCATCCCAAGCCACTTTTCGGGGGGAACAAAAAGCAGGCCCCAAGGAAAAAAGGGAAAAAGGCGGGAGGCAGATTCCTGAATGCTGGGAAAGAATCCGGTTGCCCTTGGCTGGCGGAATGACGGGCGTGAGCCACGGGAATCCTTTATCAGCGCGGGTGGGCCGAATCCCTGGGCTCGGCAGGGCCTCGGGGACACTAGGCCTCTTGGGGCTAGGCGGTACCAGGATGGAACGGCCACTAGGCGCTCACGAACCTCCCTCGACCTCCAGATTACTAGCATTACCGCGGTGTAGCGCCGATCGTCTCGCGCCCTGACTGTATCGTATGGTCACCCGCATTCCTGCCGCCCGTGGCCATTGACGACGGCATTCCGTCTCCTGGCGCCTCGGCCATATAGAGAATTAGAGAAGAAAGATAGATAGGCAGCAACTGATAGAATGATTCCAATCTCCCGATCATTGTCCTTGTACAACTTTATTTCCCCGGTTGCCAGAGCACTGGCGAAATCCTGCTGCCGGGCCGGACGGGAGGATTTCTCCATTGCCAAGGTCTGGATTCTAAACCCGGACGATTTCGGTATATGCCCGGGGGAAATCAAGTATCCAGCGGGACTGACGATATGCCGTTGTTGCTACTAGGTAGTCGAGCCTCCCTGGCTGGTCCAATCCAGGTCAGCCGGGTAGCAATCGAATGGCTGGACAACATGGGTCTCTCCCCATCGCGATCCAATGGATCCTGTGAAACATGCTATATTGGGTGTTTGGGATTGATCCGTTAGAAAGCAGCCGGCCTATTGGTGATGTTCCTACCCTGGCCTAGACCCTGGGATACGTAGCCTGAAGAGTGATGGGTTTCTGTCCAGACTCAACAGTCGTCAAGATAGACAAATTCCCATCGGATGGCGGTGCTATGAACCCCTGGCCTGTGCTTTGGCCGGTCGAACATCGCGCCGATGGCCTGATGGATATCGGCATTCCACGTTACTGTGCCGTGGGCACACTGCACCCAACCTGAGATATCAGGGGCTTGAGTTGACTGTTGACTGTTACTCATGGCCTGTCTCGTGGGTGTGCTGAACATGGCTTTTCTTTTTGTGTGTAACGCAACGCAGCCACGGGGATGGCTGTGGTGCTTAATTGGAGCAGATGAATCAATCTTCCGCTGAGGTTGACATTGAAGAAAGCGGTAGGCTGTATTCTTCTGTAGTGATCTTGATGGTGGGAAGATCTAGTTGGGTGATACGACACCAGCCACGATGAAGTATTGCGGTGGATTCAGCAGGTGGCCTTATCTATATGGCTGCCTATGACCTATCATACTACACCTGAACATTATTACACCTACTAATACTACTAAGTACTGCCCTTCTGTATCCAGACCAAGATTTTCCGCAGCTGAGTGGTAGTATTACTACTATATCGTAACTTTCCTCAGCATATGATAACCTACCTCTACTCCGTACCTGATCCATTCAATATACCCCCACAACCCCCACATGAAGGCCAATACTATATATTATCCCAGTAAACCACCATCATCAACAACCACAATTCCCACCCACAAAATCCACTATAATAACAACGAATAACCCCCGAATCCCTTTATTAACCACCTTACACACTACCTCTCACCTCCCTCCTCCCCAATTCACCCCCCCCACCATCCCCAATCCATCCACCCCCAAGTGACAGACAATGAAATCAGTGACTCCCTGTTCACCCACTCATTCAATAATACCTACCGTCCTTCCCTCTCTTCCCAGGTTAAAACCCTCACCGCTTACCCATACCCACCTGACTAGGTAGCAAAATTTCCAGAAAGTGAGTCTTCTCATTAAACTTTCTTTATTTGACCCGTTGAACCAAACTTCCTGTTCGATAGCGTCGGGTAGAACCCGAACCCGGGTTAATATATCCATGTCTCTTGTGATTATGCCTGTGATCTCTGTTCTTGTCTTGTTAGTTTATGTTCATTGTTTGGATTAAGTTGGGAGAGCTGTGCGGGGTGGTTCAGCCGTGCATAACTGATACCTCTATGTGGATGTGGATGTGGATGTGGATGTGAGTGATAAACGTGTAAGTTCTACACTGGATTCTTTGGGCTTATGGCTGATCAAATCATTAGTTCTACGATCAGCAGTATTGAACTGTACCGCTACCTACTACTCAACAGGCAGAAGAGAATAGAAAAAGGGAAAGACAACGGTGAGTTTATTTTTTTCTCCCCATCCCAGTACTCCATACCCATATCACCCACTCCTCCCAGCCATTGATCACTCATTAGCTATTAAACATTAATCGATCAGAAGCTGACTGCATCCCCCATATTACATCATCTTTCAGCTCTGCCATATTGCAATCTACTCACTCTCATAGAGCAACCACATAAAAAAAAGGAAAGAAAGAAAGAAACAAAGTACACCCCGAAAGCAAAAGAGCAAACCCACAAATTCAACCACATCCTCAATTTAGAATACCTCATCATCACCACCACCATCACTCAATCCAATCCAATCCGATTCAATCAGTTAATCAATCAATCAATCAATCCACCAATGACCACCCCACAACCGCCACATTCCCCACCAAACACGGATCAAACCGTTCCGCAGCAGACTGACTACATCCCTCAATGCCACACCGAAACCGTCCCTTCTCTCGCTCCTTGAGACTCAACACCGTGCTCAAGATCTGCAACACCCGACAGATACCAGCCGGCACGTAATCGTCCGGGGCGGACAGCTCAAAGCACACGAAATTGATATCGTGGCCGTGCGGAATCGCCCGACAAGCGAAGCGCCATTTCTCCATGATGGCTTCGAGGTTGGGTAGGATGGCATCGCTATTGCAGATCGGGGTGGAAGCCTCGCTGCTGGTGCTGGTGCTGGTGCTGGTGCTGGTGCTGTTGATGGAGGTAGGGGTCGTGACGGTGGCGGTGGCAGTGACCGGCGAAACGCAACGGTGAGGGTATATGATTTGGAGCTCGCGCAGGATGTAGAGCCGGATGACGCGAGCGTGTTTGGTGATGAAGTTGTAGATGGTTTGGCTGGCGAAGCTGACGAAAAGATGGTAGGCGTTGCGGAAGGCGAAGATGTATGAGAAGGGATTTTCGATGATGGCGGAGATGGGGATGGTGGTTTCGCTGGGTGACCCGTTGAAAGAAACCCAGCAGTACAGGGTATTGGAGGCATCGGTGGCGATGATGACTTCAGTCATGGTTGGTTTTGGTCTTGGCTTTGGCAATGATGCTTTTGAGAGGTATGGAGGGTTTAGGAAGGAGGGTTGAGAAACGAGCTCTGAGAAAGAAGGTTCGTACTGGTGGTGAGGAAGAAGGCATGGAAGGAGGGAAGAGAGTGAAAACTCTGAGGGTTACGGGGCCACAAAACACGTCAACATGGTGGGCTTCATCTCGTTTAGGATGAGGTGAATGAATCGTGATGACGAGAGGCAATGCGATACGAAGATCAAAGAGGTGAGGATCCACTTTGCGATATGCTTTACGAGACCGATGTTAACAATGGTGCTAGGACGATGAATGCCAATCTTCTCACATAGGACGACAGAAGTCTGTCGTCCTTTAACCCTGGAACTCTTGTGGTTGTAGCTCTACAGAAATCGCCCTCACTGAGGGCAGAAGAGAAGGAACGGTTAGGGCTGGCGTATATTATGGTAGGGGATGTGCGTTTCTCTTCATCCCCACGAGAGCACACCGTGCTAACAGTGCCTTAGTGCTTCATACCGTATCGCACACCAAGCCAAATGCTACCGATAAGAGCCACATTAACTACAAGAGCAGAGAACGCGTGTATTGCCATACTACAATCACGAGCAGTCTCACAGACAACCAACCCTATCACAACCCCCAGAAACCAAACAACCCCCCACATCCCTCACATATAACGCAATGTCGTCATTCATAACCACCAGCACAGCACAACACAACCCTAAAAATACACACCATGAACAATAAACCCACCTAAGTCTCAATCGCCTTCGCTCTCAATCCAACAAGCAACCCTTCCTTGCCATCCAATCCTAAAACAAAATACTCCACCCTCGAGCTCCCCACCTCAACCCGATAAACCTTGACATCCGCGCCCTGTTCATCTCCCACCGACGCCCTCACAGCCCTCAACACCCCCGCATATTGATTCCGGGGGTCAAACATCGAAGGCGACAAGGTCTCAATCGCATCGGAGAGATCCTTATCCGGCGAGATGAGTTTGGAGAGGTGAGCTACACACCCCATTACATTAGCTCGATCATCCACATAACACAGAACTAGAAGACTAGAGATAACGAGCAAGAGAGGGGGTTTACATACAAGCATCAGGCCAGATACCCCTCGCAGCACCGTCCCATTTCAGCGCGACGGGTTCAAACGGCTCGTCAGTCTCGGAGATGTAGAAGGCGTCGACAGAGGTGAGGGGTGCGGGGATGCGAACGTCCGCGTGGATGGTTTCAGTGCGTGCAGAGGAAGAGGTCGTTGTGGCGGATTGGGATTGGCCGGCGGTGAGGTCGGCGTTGGCTTTGTCCAGGAAGGACATGTAGGCGTCGTCGGAGGACATGGCGCGGGTGGTGATGTGGGTTGATCTTCTCGTGGGAGAGAAGATGGATGATTTGTTTGGAAGACGGGGTTGGGAAAGGCACAGGTGATGGTAGTGGGAGTGGTAGTGAGTCTGAGGGATCCGAAGCGGCAGATGGGGTGAGAAGAGACGAGTAGGAAGCGTCGCGGAGAAGGAGGAAGAGGACCAGGAAATTGAAGCCCAAGGCACGATGGGATCAATGACGCAATGGCCAGGGCGGCTGAGCGGCCACCGTCGCAGACACGCGGCGCTCATCTGATTGGTGCTGAGAGAAAAACGGGTGTCAGAGGGGGAGGGAGCTTCTAGAAGAAAGCCCGTCCTTAGGTACTAGTGGGACGGACAACCGGGGGGGGGGGAAACCCTCGAGGTGGTGGATGGATCCGGCATGGACAAGTCGTGCTATGATTTATTGCCGGGAGGAGCACCGGAGCCAGGAAAATTTGCAGGCGGAGGTCACGCACCTACCAGGTCTTCCACAGAATATCCCTATTCCCTACCTACTCCCTACATGATGATTACTCTTGGCATCTGGACCAGGTCAGGGATTAATAAATTCTTCAAATCCACTCCTCATTATCGTGTAGCTACGGTCCAATTAACGGGCCCAAAACAATGAATCGCTATGGGACAACGTGAAAGGTATTCTGCGCTTTTATTGAAACGTAATATAATTTGCACTACACCGAACCGACATTTCCATAAACACCTTAAGCGGAAGTAACAAGGTCCTTCTTGAGGGTACCCAGGAAGGCACGCTTCTCCTCGGGGGTCTGGAAAGCACCGTGACCGAACTTGGAGGAAGTGTCGATCCACTTGAGCTCGACCTTCTCGGTGGCCCTGCGGTTGGTCTGGGGGTACAGGGTCTTGCGGAGGGTCATGACACGCTTCTTAACACCGGGAACGGAACCCTTAAGGAGAACGAAGTCGTTCTTGACCTCACCGTAGTGAACGAAGCCACCCATGCTGGAAGGAATAGTTAGCAAAGACGTATATAGGCCAGTTTTCATCAGGGCAACTTACGGAGTGATCTGCTTCTTGGAGATATCGAACTCGGTGGAGGCGTTACCCTCGTCGGAGCCCTTACCGATACGGAAGACCTTGTGGTTGCAGGAGGTACGGTGGTGGTAACCCATCTGACCAGCACGGGCAACAGTCCACTGGACGTGGTTAGGGTGCCAGGCACCGATACAAGCGACCTTACGCAGACCCTTGTGGGTCTTACGGGGAAGCTTCTTGGTACCCCAACGGGAGGTGACACCCTGGAAACCGTGACCCTTGGTGACGGCGATGACATCGATCATCTCGTCCTTCTCGAAGATGCTGTCGATCTCGATGGGCTTCTCGAACAGGTTGCGGGCGAAGTCAACCTTGTCGGCAACGGAGCCACCGTTGACCTGGATCTCCATCAAGTGGGCCTTCTTCTGCTTGAGAGGAGTCTTGCGGACCTGGGTGTGGGCGAGGACACGGACGACAGTGCAGTACTTCTTGACGCGCTCGAGCTCACGGGTGATGGAAGCACCGCTCTCCTCAGCGTGCTTCTTGGCGTACTTGGTGAAAGCCTTCTTCTTGCTCTTGTACCAGTTCTTGTAGAAGCGGCGCTTGACCTCGTCGCTCAGGTGCTCAGCCCAGACGGTGGTGAGAGAGCGGAGACCACGGGGAGTCTCAATGTAACCGACAACACCGACAGCGACAAGCTATAAGACGAAACACACAGGTAAGTCATTGGACAGGGCCAGATGAACCAGGCGAAAAAAATTTTCTTCGCCGGAGGGGGTTCACGTACGGGAGGAGTCTCGATGACGGTAGCAGCCTCGACAATCTCCTTCTTGTGCATCTTGGCACCGGGTCTGTCAAGGTCACGGACAACAGTGGTCATACCGGCCTTGTAGCCCATGGAGGCCGTCAGGTGGACGGGCTTCTTGGGGTCATCCTTGGGGAAGCTGCCGTACAGTTCAGTATATCGCCCTCAATTTCCCAGTCGGTTGCTGATCCCAAACTAACCTCTTGACCTTTCCGCGGTGTCTGGCGGCGCGCTTGCGGGGCAGGTAGGCAAGAGAGCCTGTCGAATCCATGTCAGTATGCCATTCACACAAGACCTCCCAAATCCAATATCGCTTGCGAGGGCGCAAAGTAGGTTGACGAACCGTGCCGAGGCGCTTCGTACTTCCGGTGACTCCTAGAAAATGAATCGGATCAGCAACATGGCTCGATTGAGCAGAACAGTGCCCTGTTGCGGCGGGACCAACTTACATCTTGACCCTGTTGTCGTTAGTCGTCGAAGTGGTGAGTGAGAGTGTCTATCTCTGAGTTTGCCGGAAGTCGTATTTTGCACGCTTAACGAGTGTGGGCTGATCTAAGCGAAGTCTTGGCGTGCATTTCCCCTTTGGGTTAAGCGACTTTGGGACCGAGTCGGGTGTGCCGGCCTCAGGCTACACGCCTCGGGGTCACGCGCACACCCACCCACACCCACTCTTTGGGTCACAGCTGCCGTCGGTCGGACAGACGCCGCTATGTTTCCTTTGACTCCATATGACCAGACTCCCCCATTAGGACCATCTGTGTCCCTCCTCGTCCTTTCCCCCCCCCCTCCCCCCGCCGTAAACGCGGTGCCTGTAACTCGGTACCACTTAGCTCTCTACCCCCGATCCCGTTGGTGAGCGACACCGTGACCACTGTCCGACCTGGACTGGCCCGCCATCCACCGGAGTCCCAGACCCAGACCGTCCCCACGACTGAAACGCACGGTGAGACTTGGCACCAGTAGCCTACATTAACATCGTCCGCCGAAATTACATTATTGCATCATCTCATGCCAGAATTTCCGTTGCTTAGCTTATGGTTCAACATGCACAAGAGACATGGAGAGCAGAGTAAATGTAAAACAATATGTTGAAATTTCCAGGCTGCCCAGGAGCATACCGCCCACGCCCAGCACAGCACACACATACACACACAAAAGAAGGGAACAGACCACAGCTGACCATCAAGACCGCCCCATAAATGCCAATCATACCTACAATACAAACATGCGTTGGTGGTAAAAAACAATGCAGGAACGGAACCGCCACCGAAAGTCGGGAGAGAAGTATATAGACGAAACCAAGGGAACAGGGAAGGGCGAAAACGAGGGCGAGGGAACTTCTCATGACGAAGGTTTCATTCGGGCTGTTCTTTCCTTGGGTCACAGCAGACCGACCGATCCACCTCAAATAATACAGCAAGTGGAATCGCACCACAAGGCTTCTAAACCGTAGACTCGGGCTTTGCCGGCGTAGGTGGGTTGCCGCCGCTCAAGACCCCATTGCTACTGTTGTTGGCAGTGCCCGACACACTGGCATGTGGGCTACCCTTCACGACAGCACTAGCTCTTTTTTCATCATCATCATCGTCGTAGTTTTCATCCACATCCATCTTACGTGCCGCAGGCTCGTGCGCGGGGCCTTGTTCACTGCGGGTAGGCTCCTCTTTCACCTGAACCTGAGCGGACGCTGATCCTGAGGGAGGCCCATTGGATGCCGCAGCAGCGCTCTCGGCCATGGGAGGGAGACTAGGCCCAGACGGGTGAGGGGGCATGTGCTGGATGGAAGGCAGGGTAGGAGGGTGGTGGGCTGCTTCAGAGGGATGATAGTTCTCGTTGACGCGACGCTGGTCCTCACGTCGAATCTCCGAAGAGCTACGTCTCTGAATTTCCCCGGGGGACGGCATGCGGTTGGGGGGAGTCATGCGACGAGACAACTGGTCGTCGAGGCGGGCACGGTTCTCTTCGTTGGCGATCTTCTTGACGGGTCCAGCCTCCGCTTCCCACTCCCGACCACGCTTCATAGCTGAGCCAGGACGCTCCTCGCGCTCACGGGCGGCAGCCTCGGCGGCGCTTATAGCAGACGCCGGTGGCGGAGCACCGCCTGCGATGCCCCCACCGCTGCCGCCCTGCACCGGGACACTAGGGCCGTGGTGGTACTGCTGGTGGGGATAGGTAGATCCGGGCGAGGAAGGGCGTTCATCACGCAAGGGCCTAACCTCCGGGGGAGGACTGAACGGACGATGGTAGGGAGGCAAAGCGTTAGCCGAAGCAGGGCCATTTGGACCGCCGGGAGCAGGAGGGGCGGTAGGGGCAGGCGGCAAAGGTCCACGGGTAGCCGGCGAGAAGGCGGTAGCGCCACTTGCAGCACGATCGAGAGCGGAAGCAGGGGGGTTGGCAAGTTGAGGGAGGGCATGGGCAGGCGCGTAAACACTCGGGCCGGTGAGGGTGGTCTTCGGAGAGCGGCCGGGCTGCGCACGCACAGCGTCGGGGAAGCCTCGTCCCGGTTCTTGTCGCGGGCTTGGCTGCTGAAGGGAGGTAGCGGCACGGACGACATCACGGGGGTCAAAACCATTGGCGGCTTGTGCCTGGGCCTGGGACTGGATTTCATTGATGCCACGGTTCCAGTCAGCTATCTGTCTTGGTGGAGCGGGAGCCTGCGGGGGTGGACCACCGGTTGGCGCTGGTGCACCCCATTGAGGCGCCGGAGGCGCTCCGACACCAGGAGCTTGATAAGCCTGGGGATGAACATCCTGTGGCTGAGGAGCCGGCGCGTTGCTCTGACTGGAACCTGACAATTGGCTCTGGAGGAGCTGCAGGCGCGCTTTGATATGAACATTGGTCGGATCTAAATCAGCCGCCCGACCGTACGCATCAAGGGCGTCTGCGATCTGGTTGTTACAAGACTCGTACTGCAGGCATATTAGTCTTCTTCAAACTTCAGCAATGACTGAGATCGGTAGGATTGACTCACCAGAGTTCCCAGATCGTACCACACTTCTGAGATATAGGGGTTCAAACGGATAGCACGAGAATAGGCATCCAACGCGTCCCGGTACTGATTGATCTGGTAGTAGAGTACACCAATCGAGCACCAGAACGTCGGATTGCGACCGTCCCGATAGACCGCTTGCTGATAGGCTTCATAGGCCTTGGGGTACTTGGCTTGCGACATGTAGCAACGACCGAGAAGATACCAACTCTGAGCATCGCCGTTATCTAAAAGCCTATTAGCACAATGCACGATTCAAATCAAGGACAACACGTACCAGAGCTGACTGATTTCTCGAGGTACTCGATAGCCTTCTCCTGGCTAGCATAGTTGTTGCTTTGTTGGTGGTGCAGCCATCCAAGCTGTTGCAACACCTTCGCATGATTGGGATCATGGTCAAGCACTCTTCTGTAAGCTGCCTGTGCAGATTCGAACTGTCCATCCATTAGCGACCATGTCCATGCCGTGCAGACCTTCTAAGTTTGCTTACATCTTTCTGCTGCTCGTGGACGTGACCGATCTGGAACCAAATGTCCTCCTCTGTCAATGGGCGAGGAGCATCGGTAACGATATATTTAAAACACTGGAGGGTATTAGCATGAGACCGCAAACATTACCGTGACCATTTTAGCATACCTCCAAACTCTGGGCGAACTTCTGCTGCTGTTTGTAGATTATTCCCAGTCTGAAGTAGATTTCATTGGCCTTTTCGAAGTCAGGGGCCATGCGCATGACCTGCGAGAAGGCTTCTTCGGCGTGATCCAGCGAGCCATAACGGTCGTAAAGGATACCAATTCCATACCACAATCTGGGCTCCTACAAAGATCGTTAGCCGATTGTCCCGCATATACACATGCAATTTCACTGACCTTGGGATCGCGCAAGTGGTAGAGCGCCTGTTGGTAAGAGGTGTACGCCTCCTGCAGATTATCCATCATCAGATGACAATGACCTGGAGAGCAACGTTAGCCAGTCACCCTTATAAATACAACAGCTACGATTAAAAATACCTAAACTGCCCCAGGTGTCCCCACTGGTCGGATCCAACTTGAGGATGTTCTGAAGATACTCAATCGCCTTTGGGAACTGCTCCTTTGTCCGATGAATAGAAGCGATCGCGTTCATGGCAGGGATTGACCACTGGTTGTGCCGTAAAGCTTGTTCGTAGGCATTCGTGGCACCGTCCAAATCGCCCATCAGTTCGGTAAGACCCCCTATGTGAAGCCCGTTAGCGACAGTCACCTAGCTGCAAGCCTGACCAGCTAGGAGTAGCAATCTACTTACCGATTTGAAGCCAAACCTGCTCGTTGAGCGCGGCGATCTTCTGAGCGGTGCTCAAAGGCGGGCCCTTCTGGCTTTGGGACTGCAACGGCAAGTGACCGTTGACCTGTGGGTGAGCTGCAATATGCCCATGGTGAGGGGTTACGCCTCCCGTGGGAGAGGGTTGGGTATGGGCCATAACGGCGGCTCGAAGTTAACCCAAAGCCGAACACAACCAGATCTCGGTAATGGTGAAGCTTTTCGCTCCCATACACTTTGCGACACAATGATGCAATGACCGGCCGTGTCACTGAGGTCGTACAGTCCCCGGTGGAGGTAGTCGCGCAAACCAGTCACCCAATGATCTTCAAACAAGCGCGACCGCGTCTGGGAAAGGTTCCCAAGATAACTGCCGCACAAACAAATCTAGAACCAGCGTCACGAAGGCAGGGTGGATTGAAGGAACGCGAAACGTGACAATTCCTGGCGCTCGTGATAAGATGAGGCTGGATGATGCGGAGATGCGAGCGGCAAAGAACGTGCACGGTCAATCAAGTCCAAAATGCAGCTGGATGGCTGGCGATGGGGCAAAATGACGTGTGGAGAGTATAATAAGGCAGGGCGGGAAGGGGGCAAAGGATTGAACGGCACGACTAAGAAGCAGGAGGATGAAGCAAAAGCGACGGGAGGATGAGAGGGCGTGAGGTCAAAGTGAGGGAGGGGGAATTGAGGTCCCGAGGGAATATCAACGACAATTTACGGGGCAGGGGAGGCAAAAGCAGAAAGGGAAAGGGAGGAGAAAGAGAGAAGAAGAGAAGGGAAGGAGAGGAAGAGAGAAGAGAGGAGGGAAAGGTCGAGGGGCTGGTGGTAGAGGGCGAAATTTGCCAAGCGGCGCTAGTGGTTGTGCAGCTCTCCAGCAGTCAGCGAAACCAAAGGAAAGCACGGAAAAGCTGAGATGGCGGTCGTCCGGCGCCAAGCCGAAGACAGGCAGCTTTACGTCCAGGAACGGCCTAGCGGGTGGGGACAATCTGGAGTCGTGTCCGCGGGTATTTACAGTTAATATTTTCCGGGCGCCGGAACTCAGGTGAGCGCCGGGGGATGCATTCACTCAAGCTACCTACGATGACCACCAGTGTCCTGCAGGCTACGGCACAAGAAGGCAAGGTAGGTAGACTGGCGGCCTCATTTATTTTTTTTATTCGCTTATTATCTTAGCATGTATAATTTAAACATGAATAATTGACTCGATCGGCTACCCAAGGGAGGAGGTATTTACATTTTACATAGTACAATGGCAAAAAAAAAATAAAATAAAATAAATAGAATAAAATAAAAAGCAAGAAAGAGGGGGGGGAAGAACTCTGCTTAATACCTACGCCAAATCGACATACATATGTACCCCATAGCTGTGTTGAATCATGGGCAACTCCTTATTTTGGTATAAATTCTTTTTTTTTTTCTACTTTTTTTTTTTTTCCCTTTTTTTTGCCTCCTTGGGAGACCCAGTGGATTACTTTCTAATGAGGGGGTGAACTTTGCAGTGTGATTGTAACTGAGAAAAAGGGCTTAGCGCCCTGTTGGCAGGCGGGGCCAATGTGATAGTGAGGAGTTAAGTTGGGAGCAAATTAAAAAAGATGATGGACTATGGACCGTAGCCTCAGTTCGACTAGGGTATCATGGGACGGGTTCAACTAAAGGTTTAGTGGGGATGGAGTCGAACCGCCCCGAAACAGGGCAGTGTTTGACGAGGGATGCAAGCGCCGGAGCCAGGAAGGCAGCTCCAGGGATGGGGGGGATGTGGTAAGTCTAGCACGAACCCCCGGTTGTGACTCGCCGAGGGACTGCAGGTGGGCCATGGAACCCAGACCCACCGGACCTCTCTTCCCCGTGCCCATTGATTTATCTACATAGTACTCCGTATTTAATAATAAATTAGTGCCATCTGTACGGAGGGCCGCCAATAATTCCTGACTGCGGCGGTGGGGCCTCAACCGACATCCTGCGCTACCTGACTGGCGTATGCCATAAGCTCAACCACCTAAGCTCCCGGCCGCCTAGTCAGGCATGAGGCGTACTCCACACTCGGACCACCTGCAAAGTGCAGAGTCCAAATGTTGCCCGCAATCGCCCCCAGTGACTGGGTCACCCAGAAACGGCTTGCTTACTGTCCGCCCTTCTCCTCCTCTTCTTCCCTCCTCAGTGCCGGACAATACATGCACTGGCGTACAAATGGAGTAGGACCCTCTGCACTCTGCAGTCCACGCTCCAATGTGCGGCCCCATGGTCCTGCCGGAAGCGCCGTCAAGTAGCAGGTAATACACAAGCCAAACCCCCCTCTTCCATCATGGCCCCTTCCATCTGCCAAATCCGACAAGCCAGTCATTGCTGCATATTCCCGACTATACTCAGCGGTCTGCAGGCGCCTCGACTACCCACTTTTTGGAAGAAAATGGGGCAACAAAGGGCGAATTAACTTTGGATTGAAATCATTGTGTGAATGGCGCCCGACGTGCCCGTAGCGTAGCAAATCGGGGAGATGGAGTTGCTTTTTCCTCGCTTTGCCCCTTCCGTCATGGATCGTTCAGAGGCTTCAGCCGCGGGACTCAGCGGGTAGGATTATCTAAGCACACTAGTAGGCCAGATCCCACGCATGGGAAATGCCACCAGCCACCAGCCACAGATTCTTAACGGATTCCTTTGGGTGGGCCGTTCCCGATGTTGATCCGTCGGCTCTTCTGTTGGTGTCGATGATCTTGATACATCACCTGGGTGGGCCGATCCTTTGTCTTTTTTTTTTTTTTGTTTTTTTTTTTTGGCCCACTTTCTTTTTCCACTTTTTTTTCCCCCTCCCTTTTCTATTCCATTTTCGCTCCCCTTCCCTTTCCACCTGATGACTTAACCCCCTTCCGCACACTAACCAACTACTAGTAGGTAGCAACCGCACGGGACTACGAAAATAACAAGAAGCCACCTAACCCACCACTGGGCACTAGGCCAACCCCTCCCCTTTTGCGGCTTTGCCATATCAGGGCCCCAACATCGGAAGGCTAGCTAAATATGGGACCGGAGAGAGAGCACCTACTACTACTAGATACCGGAATCCCCCCTATTCTGGTCGGATCCGAGTACCTCATAAACCGCTCCGAAAACCCCTGCCTACCCCGTGGATATCTATACCCACAGACGGAGGACAGCACAAGCGTACATGGATGGCGTCAGACAGATAATATTCTGTGCAAGTAAATCACAATTGAGATAACACCGTCACCTGGACGAGGGGGCATTGGCGGAGTGACAGTCAAAGTCAGCCCAGTGGAGGCAAGGCACGGATTCCCTCCATCTTACATGGCAGATCGAAAAGCCGGCCGACCGGAGCTGCCATCCATCCATTCTTCGTCTACGCTGATGAATGCCGCCCAGCAATGTACCTGAAACACGACAACGGGAGCACAAACAATGCATTGACAATGTGGTCGGTATGTGGGTTACTCGGGCAGATTTGTCCCAATTCCCACCACCACCACCACCACCACCACAAGGCCAACACCGACCCTTTCTTGGGTGTTCTGTGTTCTATTCTTGTCGACGTGATGCACTACCAACAAAGAAAGGGAGTTCAAGCATGCATGCACATACATATGTACCGATTACAGGCTTGCGCTAAGTCAGGTAGTCTCCGGGTAGGTTATACTATTGATCCATCCCTGTTTCCAGCTGCAGCTTATCACCCTGTCCGGGCCATATGTACAGACTACCTACAGATGTACAGATGTACAGCCCGACAGGCAGACACCGATGTCCGCAGGGAGCAGAGACGTCGATAGATCCCTACATGGTAAAAAAAATAAACTTTGAGATTCCACGACACTTCGTACATATTTCGTCCCACCCATGCGACGCCTTTGACAGGCCGATCTCGATGAGTTTATGTATGTAGGCCTGCGCCCACCGCGCACAGGGCCCAGCGCTAGAAAACCGCCCCCGGCAATCCGTACAAATAGGAGGAAAAGAAAAGAGAGAGAGCAAAAAAAGAAAATGTTCAACCAGGCAGGTAGGCAAACCGTCAGGCCCATTCTCTCCCGGCCGGCCGAGGGCAGCCTAAGTTTTAGTTTTCCCCCTTCCTTTCCCTTTCCCCTCCCCTCCCCATTTTACTATCAACGTTACACAACATCATGCAATCCACTCTTTAGTTGCTGTTGCTGTTGCTGCCGCTGCCGCTGCCGCTTTCACAATCCTTTCCCTACCTACCTAGCTAGATGGCTCTGTATGGAGGATGTACTACATATGTAGGGGTGTGTATCTCCCTGTCAGTGTCTCACGAGTGCCACACACACACACACACACACACAGGGTCGACAGGTCGCGCGCGCCCGCCGCGTCTCATCTCCAGGCAGATAAACGTACATATATACCGACCTACTCACCTCTCTCCCTCCTTTACCTCTCTCTCTACACTCTATATTCCCCTCTATAGATTAATACCCACATACGGAGTACAGATTACATATATATCTAGAAAAAATCGACACCTTAGGCAAACATACTACTACTACAACCCACGCTCAGGCACAGACCACCCGTTTAGGTACTGCTACCTACCTACCCGACCCAACCGAAAATGTCACTTCGGCATGGCCCGGCTTCCGACTCCGGCTTACGGGCAAGGCGCAATGCCTTGCATGACTGCCTTGTTGCCTTACCCACAATTCTTCTTTTCCCCCCCCCCCTAAACGACGGGAACACCCTTTCTCCCGTTTTCTTACTAAGGGATGAGTAAGTAAGTGGGCACACTTACACTCGACCATAATGATGATGATCGTGATCATGGATCACCCACCCAACATAGGGTTAGTATACTTCGTATGAACCACTGACTTAATAATGATTCAAGTATCGTAACCATAATAATATGAGAGGATGTACTTAAGGTTTTCTTTTTGGTTTTTGTTCATTGTGTTCAGGGGGACTAGATTGAATTGGATTGGATCGGATTGGATTGGATTGGACTTGAATAGGTAACCTAGAACTAGAACTAGAACTCGACTCGTATTTCGTGGTGGTGGAATCTAGATCGTGGGAAATATTATGGAACGCTACGCCGAATGGAGATACGTAGACGGGGGGGTAGGTATACCTCACTCCCGGCCGTAGATACTTAGATACCTATTCAAGTAAATTTTAGAAGATCATTTGAGTCGGAGTGAGTACCTAGGTACCGTAGGTAGGATTTGGGCGAAAATTCCCGACCAACAACTTACCCTACTTAGTACTTACCTACCTACCTACCTACCTACCTACCTCCTTTAGTGGTATTCATCCAACTGACTTAAGTACTAGATTATCCGATCAACTATTTGTGTGGAGCCGACAAGAAATCAAATTATGATTAATTTTAATTCTGATAGTAATTCGGTAGTCATAGGATCTGGATGGATGGAATTTAGCAGCGCAGCGCAGCGTATTTTATTCTATTGTATTCTATTTGATTTGATTTGATTAGAGTTGACTCGGGGGGGTTTTACTCAGGTGGGATCATCATCTGGGTCTACTATGTGAATACTACATGCAGGAACCTGATTATAATGTTTCTATTTCGGTTCGGGTATCGTGGAGTGAGCTTGATTTTGGAAAGGGGGGTGGTATCTGTAAGGGACAGGAGGGGAGGGGGGGGTGAGGTCATGGAGTTGTATTTTGCGGCATCATGTTGTTGGTAGGTATGGATTCCGTAGGGAGAGGTTGGATATACTGTTTGGTAGGTGGCTCGACGTCATAGGGTGGGATTGGGGATGATAGGTCATTTTTTCATGATTTAAAAGGTATTGGTGGGTGGGTTGGACCCGGGGGGGTGAGGGTAGTATACGCCGTATATGATCATAGATAGGATCTCTACAATGGAGCTACTATATCTAGCTGTGCTGGCTAGTCGCATCGTTGCAAAGTACTTGGGTAGATCCATGGGAACCTCCCCAAGTACTAGAGCAGTCAATCGACACGGATGGACTGACTGGTCCGACCAAACAGACAAGTCTTGCCAGGCACATGTAAAGTGACATCCTTCTCTTCTAGAAGGACCCAACCCCTGGCTTGGCTGATGGCACAATGTATATCCTGTCCATAGGGCGGCCATCTTTTCCGGCGAGGATCGGAGAGTTCACCTGATCCCCGGTGAAACAATAGGCCACTGGGTGCGGCCGATGACTTAATATGCAGGTGATGGGAAAAGCAAAGGACCACCGGAAATGGTCAGCCACTTCATCATACAATGCTGAAATGGGCCATCTGTTACTCGCCGATGGACTAGTGTCTGCCGTGACACCTTCTCACGGGACGCAGGGGATAGATAAAAAGTTGATGTGTTATCTAGGTACCTCATCAACTCCTTGCAGGTGGGTCACTTGAAATGTGTCGAGTCACGAGTGACAAACATGCGATGGCATTTATGGAGTACTCGCTTAGTCCGTACTCAGCTCTCAGTAGTCAGTGCAATTTCGCTGGAATTCCAGTTCCGTGGATCGGAATGCTCTTCGACGGACAGCAAGGTGTACCTAGGGATAGCCAGAGTCCTCCGCTGTTCCTCTAACAACTTTGCAAAGTCTTGGCAAGTTGTTATGGTCGCTTCGATCGTCGGTGTCAGGCTTATTTGATCAAATTGGGCATCCAAGGCAAAACGTGCTCTTCCCCTTTCAAAGGATCTGGGTGTTCCAAACAGCAAGGCGAAAAGGTCGATGCGAAAGAGTATGTGGTGGTGAGGGCTCAGACTTATATATATATCGTATCATCTGTGTCTGATCGTCGGGGTCCAGAACGTACATAGATCCGAAGACCTTTACGGATGCCAGTCAGTGAGAAGGATGAAATTGCGACCTTGATGTCAATCTCAAGGCCGCCACCATCAGCGCCAATGATGCACCACACGCCACTATAGATCCTACTACCAATGTTAATAATAAGCCACAACGGCAAGGCGTTCAAGTACGCCAGACGCGGAGGGTAGGACAAGAAGACAGTGACTGGCCGTTTGTGCCCCCGAGGGAAAGAGATCAACGACGAGCCATTCACATGGGTTCAGCCGTCCAGAATGATGGGGATATAGATATGCACAGTCCTCCCCTGTACCTTGTAGCATCCCGAGGGCGTCGCACAGGGGACATCCAATATCATCTTGTGAAGCTCGCATGGAAGCCCTGTCTACGCCGCGGGACCGGCCTTTGTCCCTGGCCAAGAGTTACAGGCGCAGGAGAGTTTCCACACCCGAAAGTCTGGGCGTGACAGCCAAGAGTTGCCTGGATCTCGCGGGCGGCGATGGACCAACGGGAGAATCGGTCCTGGCCATGATGATGGCCATCACGAGCACACGCCTCCCACCTGCCACGCCGCGCACAGGGCCGATTCATACGGCGGGATCCAAATAGCCAGGTCGGTTAAGTCAGGAGCAGTCGTAATCAGCCGGGAGCGGTGCAGCAGGAAGAGGAAGAGAACTGGTTGGGTACAGTTGATTGGATTCGAAACAAGTGGTTTGGGGGTGAGACTGACCGAGTCGGCAGGTTTACGATCAACACCGATGGGTTACCCATTTGTTGATAAAGTAGCACGGCATGTTGAAGAATCAAGACGTGGGGTCCGCCACCGCGCATCAGGTTACCTGATGTATTGGTGGATCGACCAGCTGGACACGAAGCCAAAACTGTTTCCCCCCCCCCTCTCCTCTTCCCCCCCCAAGCCGGCTATACGGCTCGATGGGATGATGCCAGATTCCCGGCGGGGCTGGCCTGGGCGCCACGCTTTTGCGTCAGCACAGCCTTCCCGAGGTTCGGGTTGACCGTTGCTGTCATGACGCTGCAGTAGGATGATGGTCTTCTCCAAGAGGTGGCCTAGTTCTCATCCTCCTCCCTTCTTCTCCTTCGCCGTCGCCTAAGCGTAGCATTGAGAATCATTCTCAGGATGTCGCAGCGCATCAGATTGGTATGGCTGGGCTCAGCACTATGCTAGATGTGATCTGGCCGTAATACCGCCAAGCCAACCAGCCAACCTCCGAATGCGGATCACGGACACGATTCTGCGCCTGCCAGCCAATCAGCGGGAGCTGGTCGTCCACCAAAATCCCCGCAGGGTCTTGGCATCTTGGCGCGCGGTACGGATACGGTAACATCGCTACTGCAACGCGTGGGAGGCCTCGAAAATCCAGTACGAACTCTTCCCACCATCACGACGGGCCACAGCAGCACAGGGAAATACTCTCTTCCTTCCACCAAGGGGGGGAAGGGAGGAATTTATGGAGCTGGAGATGGCGATGGCGATGGCGATGGCGATGGCGACGGTGATAGAGATGGGTCTGGCTGGCTGGCTCTCCCTCCCTACCTAATTCTTCCCTCCCTCTCTCTGCCTCTCCCTCTTCCTCGATCCAGTTTGATTGCTATTTCTTCCTTCCCCCGGCTTCCTCCCCCGCTACCTTTACCCCCTTCCTTCCGGGCTGTGTCCATTCCCTCAGCTAAGGGCAGCGCGCAATCCTTCCTCCGCCCTCCTACTCATTCCCCATCCTCCCTCCCCCCCCCCCATCCCTCATCCACCCAGGGGACACTTCCCTCTCCAAACCTTCGCGCCAACCCTGGGGACCCTCGCACGCAATGGTGTTGGACGCGACAGTCTCTTGACGTTGCCCATGCCAAGGGCTCGGCAGCTGGGCGTCTTGGCGGCGAAAAAGTAGCCAAACCAGACCTGCCCTTTTCCGCTGCAGTTCTGCCCTGGGACAAGACCAGACCTCGTTTTCTTGGTCGTCGCTCCTGTTCTTGGACGTTCCGCTCGTCGTCTGTCTTGGGAAAGAAAGAAAAAGTCGTCCATGGCATTCTTATAAGTCTCCTTCTGCCCTCCCTTCCGCTCCTGCCCGTCCTCCATTCCTCTCCTCCCCCCTCCCTCCCCCTCCCTCCTCCTCTCGCTCTCTCCTCCTCTCTGGCTGCTGCCCCCTTCTCCGCCTGGCCCTTGCCGTCCGATAAGCCATCACCCTCCCCCGATTCAGTGTACATGCCTTGGAGATCCGTTATGCCCCCTTGCACCTGAAGCCATGCGGTGAACTCATCCCTGCCGCTGCTCTCTCTACCTCGACACAGTGCTATCTCGTGTACGTGTGTGTGTGTATGTGTGTGGTGTGTGTGTACTTCCGTCCCACCTTGTGTTGCTGCTGCTACTGCTGCTGTTGCGGCATTTCTCAAGGGGATCGTCACCTTCCTGTTGCGCCCTTGATTGATTGATTGCTCCACCGACTCTCTCACACACACTCTCTCTCCCTCCCACCCTCTCCCTCTTCCGGTGCCTGTCTTTACCCACTTCCCTTCCTCGACTCCGCCCACTATGGAGCAGCCGCAAATGTCCCAGCCTGCTGCCCATCATCACGATGATAGTCACCTCGTGACAGCTTATTTTCCGAACTCAACACCCACGGCTCCTCCTGCAGCACATCTTCCCCCGCAATTACCATCACTGTCATCACCCCAAGAGGCCTCCTCTCCGTCAGAGTTCAACTACCACTCCGGCCCCCCCAACACCTCTGACTCCGATTCGCATTTCCAGCCACCTCACCATCATTCCCGACGACAGCATAGTCTGTCACATCCGTCGCAAGAGCCCGTGGAGCACATCTATGCTGAATCTGGGCAGGCGTCGGTACCCCCGGGGACATCGGTTTCTTCGCCTTATCTCGAGAACGGCTCCATATTGACCCGAGCTTCAATTACGAGCGAGGCCGTGCGCAAGGAAGGGCGTGTTCGCGCCAGTTGGACCGATCATTCTTCATACATGTCAGGCGATAACCACCCCAATGGCGCATCCCGCGTGCATAAACGAGCGGTCCATGACGATGACATCCCCCCGGAGCCTGAGGAGCCAGACGCGCTGTTAATGGTGGTAAGCTCCCTTTGATTTTCTGTGTCCCTAGCCATTCGGCCCGTAGCTAACCGCCCCGGACCCTAGTTTCGACTCTCCGTCCCCGTCCCCGTATTCTCCTTCTGTGCCGCATTCTACACCATCTTTGGTCTCTTCTTCGTCCTCCTGGTGTCGCCACTTCGTATCGGTTCCTGCATCCCATACTTTCGGACCACATCCTTCCGTGCACAGCTCTGTGGCCTACTAGTACCCCAGTTGCATATTCATGAACGATTGGTTTGTTTGCGACAGTCCTCAAGTAGATCGTCGTCGACTCAACCAATCTATGACCCGGAAGGGTCATTTGTCGGAGAGTCCATAGACTCCTACTCCATCGGAGGTCTCCTCATGGTACTGCTCCTGTCGCCTTTTTTCTCCATCGCCGTATTTCTCCTTGCCTGGATTGCAGCCTTTTTCTGGATCTTCGCCATGATGTTAGGCAACCCAGACGGCACTGAGCGCAAAGACGATGGCCGCGCCGCCGTCCTTGGAGTCTGCAGGTGGTGGCAGATATGGCTTGGCAAAGCCCGTAAGCCGCTCGCTTAGCTCTGCTTTTCATCCGTTGTTTGATGCCGGCATGATACCAACGTTTGGGATATATGGAATGACCCGAGGCGTCATGCTTTTTCTTTTCTTTTCATTTTTTGAACTTCAACACTCTTTATCCAGTCATCAGGCTGGTTTTCGAGGAATCCCTCCGGAGTTAGGATATTGGTCGCCGGCGCGGGGAGTTTGCCATCATTATCCTCCATGAGTCACGGCATATCGTAGAGAGAAAATGTCGTTGTCACAAATTCAGAGAGCGAGGGAAGGGTTGGGAGTTGGATTAATCGGTCTGCTGGCGAGGGAGCCCTTTTTTCAATTTTTTTTTTCCATGTACTCATACCATACTGAGTGAGAATTGATACCCACATTTTGTTCTTGTCCCGTTCTTCGTCCGATGTCAACTTGAGCAGTCATTCAGACTGAGGGTAGTGGAAGATCGAATCCAACCAATTGGTCGACATGCTGTGTACTCTGTACGAAGTAGTTTGACGTGAGTAGGAGAAGAAAACCTCCGAACCCGCTTGAAGACGGCCCACCGACAGCAGTCCAGAACCCGCCCCTCTTACCAAATCTGACCGGTCAAACCACCTACGTAATCGGTTCGGAATCAAGTCCAATCAAGCCCCAGGTCACACGACCGGTACCTTGCCTCGATACTATTTCCTAGTCTACTCTTTTTTGAACCTCTCTACATGGCATACCTCCATAGAGTAAACCAGCCCCCATTACATTACGTCAAACATATATATACTTCCTAGATGAAATAGATCTTTTTTGATTTGGAAGAAAAAAAAAAAAAAAAAAAAATCAGAAACGTGCAATTGCACTCGCAATCGCCACAAGGAAAAGAAGACGAAGACGAAGACGAAGAAAAAGGGTATATGAAGAATACCTAACCCAATGAAAAAAACGGCAATAACTCGATAGTAATAGAACAGAAGTAAACTACTGTTTTGAAATGATGAAATGAACTAAGTATGAGAACTTAAGTAGTGATGCAACTTCGAGGAGACATATTTAAGAGATCCGATCGTAAATTATGAATAGCAAATACAGGAAAATCAGAGGAAGTAAAGGTACAGGAAGAGAGGTCTCGTCATACTCCATAACATAATGATGATGAACTTTAGGGGGTGTAGAACTGGATTTCATTGCCTAGCTGGTATTCATGCCGTTAAGGGGGAGGTTGAATTTGGAATGCTTTTGGGGTCGGTGGGAGGGAGAGTGAAATGAATGAACTTGGGTGGTTGGTTGGTTCGAATTCAGTTCAGTTCAGTTCAGTAGGGGGTTCATAGGAGTTATTTGGAAGGAAGGTAAGGTGAGGTGGTCATTCATTTTCTGTTGCCAACGCGGAATCCACCGCCTCGTCCGCCTCGTCCGCCTCGTCCATTCCGTCCGCCATGCATGGGCTTGCGCTTCTGGATGCGTCCGGCGCCGCTGGGACCGTGGGTCTTGGGCACGCCTAGACCACGACGGCCAGGGCCGGGCCGAGAGGCAGGGGCAGAGGCGTTGTTGTCGTTGTTGTCATCGTCCAGGTCCATATCATCGCCTCCCTTCTTCTTCTGAGACTGAGCCATCCTGAGCTTACCGCGTTGGCCGCGACGCACGGCGTCGGGACCGCTGACGGCTTGAACGTAGGCGTTGATGCCGCTCTCTCCGCCGTTGTTGTCCAGACCAGCGGACATGTCCACGTCCTCGGCGTCATCGCCCAGAACAAGACGGCCGTCAGCATCGACCTTGGCGTTGCGCTTCTTGCGGGAACCGGGGCCGGTGTTGAGGAATCGGACACTGGGTTTGGTGGTGGAGATATTGGCCAGAGCGTTGGGGGCGAGTAGATCCAGAGGGTTGTCCTCGGGAGACATTTCACGGATGTACTGCTCGCTCTGCTTGGCCTTCTTGCCCTTGCGACCCTTAGAGGCGTGGGTGACTCCCTCTTCGTCGACGTCGATTTCGCTGGCGTCGTCGTCAGAGTCGAAGTCGGAGTCGTACACGGCTTTGTCAAAAGCGTTGCTGAAGGACCGACCACCCTTGTCCTCCTTTCCTGCGGATTCATCTTCCTCGTCGTCGTCCTCATCCTCACCCGCCAGCTCGCCCTCCTTTCTCTTCTTCTTGCGTCTCTCGCGCAGCTTCCGGATGTTGACCACAAGCTTCCGGTCGCCTTCACCAACCAGCTCTTCAATGGGAGCTGCACCGAAGCGCCGGATAAGACGGTCAAGGATACCCTTCACCTTGCTGCGAAGACGGCCCTTGTGCTCCTTGCTCCAGACCATCAGGTTCGGCACCAGGGAGTTGAGGCGTGCGCGAAGATCTTCGTCGGGGAGAACGACTACGGCGACCTTGACGAAGCCCAGCACAGACCGGACAATCTCACGGTTGTTGCTGGTAAGGAACAGCTCGACTGTCTGCACCAGGTCTGAACAGACGGCGGGTTGAACTTGGGTGTGGAAATCGAAAAACAGACGGGAGAGCGCGGTGACGGAGGCAGCAACCATGTGCGGCGAGCTACCAGCCAGACCCGCAGACACCATGGTGAAGAATTCCTCGATCGTCGCAGGAGCATCAGGGGCGTCGTTGGGCATGTGTGGCACAAGTGAGTTGCGAATCTTGGTACCAGGAGGGTTCTTCTCCGAGTCGGTGGTTCTCTTCGCCAGGTGGATGAGCAGGTCGAATGAGGCCGTCCGGGCCTTCTCGTTGCTCTCCTTGCAGCCCAAGACAACTTCCGAGAGAACGGAGGGGATGAAGTGCAGGTCGGCAGTCGGCAGGTAGGAGATGAGTTCGTAGATAGCAAGCATACGATCGCGACGAGCCGACGCCGGGGTCTTGTCCGCCGTGTTGAGCATGAGCGCCTGAAGCTCCGTACTCCGCTCGCGAAGCGCGGCGCTTCCAGTCTCGGTCTGGGCCAAACGGGGGATCAGCTTGTACGCCTTCTTGATCAGCTGCTGATCACCAGTCTGCCCGCTAAGGATGGCCGCAGCAAGGGCAAACAGGTTCGCGAAGCTCGAGCGGGGCAGGTAGATTGACATGGCGATGACCAGGTCAATCAGGGTGTGCGACGTAGGCGGCATCTTGTCACCAGAGCCGGCCTGTTGATTGCCCTGCTTGGCTGCCTCGGTCTCCGAGACCACCGATGACTCGAGCATCGAGCTAACACGTTCAAACGTTTCGTTAAGTTCCTGGAGCACATTAGCAAGGCTGCAAGGCGTAGACTTGGGACACGTCACTAACCTTCTCGGGGACGATGCTCAGGTAGGCATTGATACACTGGAGGATGTAACCTCTGTAGTGCGGGAGCGTTTGGCTGTACACGTTGAACAGAACCGCCAACAGGTTGCTAGCAAAGCCGGCCAGATGAGCAATGTTCTTCTTCGCGGCTTCCTTGGTGATTCGGCGCTGGAGGATCAGGTCGTCACCGTCCGCCTCGACGGACAGGATAGCCTGGTTGGACTCCACCAGGTTCTGCAAGGCTCTGCAGATGTCAACACGCAGGTCGGTCTGCTTGTAGAGGACATTGGAGAGCAGTTCCGCAAAGCCCTGGTCGAAAGACTCGATCAGGTCCAGCGGAAGCTCACAGTACCCAGGAAGGATGCCCCACGTCTGCTGAACGAGGGTCTCGAAGATCTTCACCTCGACGTTCTTCTCCTGGGAGCTGTAGTCCATGACCTTCTGGTACAAGGCCTCACTGAGGGGAACGAACTCGGAGCGGAAATGGGCAAGGTTGGTGTTGGTGACGTTGTCGCGCAGCACGGGGAGGAACCAAACGCGACCAGGCTGGCCCTGCTTCTGCTCAATGATATTCAGGGGCAGGATCTCCAAGACGGCAGCAGGGCCCATGGCCTCAATAGCGCTACCAAGAACATTGTCCGCCTCCTTCTTTCCCTGGAAAGACTCGTTGCTGCGGAGCTCTCCGACCGTCCTGACAACACCGTCCAGGAAGGGGCTGGAGCGCCACTTGAAGCTGTCGAACAAAGCCGCGCAGACGTTGAACACCTCGCGCCATGCAGCCTGGTACTTGACGGAAAGCAGGTCCATGGCAGCCTTGGCCAGCTTCTCGAGCGTCTTCTCATCGTAGACGGAGGGCTCAATGATGACGCTGCTCGGGATGCAGTTAGCCAAGAACGAAACCAAGCATTCCGACGCGGACACGCGGATGTTGGTAGAAGGCGAGGCCAAATAGCCGGAGACCATGTTGAACAGAGCGGGCAACTTCTCGAAAGTATCCTCGGGGCTAGTCTGAGCAGAGACGTCATAACCGCGCGACAGCACGGCAATCCATGGGGGCAGTAGCTGCGAATCGTTCTGCGCGGGCTTCAAGTCCGTGATAGCCTCCAAAAGACGGGGCAGCTTCGAGGACGAAAACTCATCGGCCATGCTGGAAAAGATCACCTCAAACACCTCAAAAGCACCCATCGTGATGAATTCGTTACTGGAGCGGGATGCGTTCATCAACAGCTCGCACAGCGGCTCAATCTTCTTGCTTGGCCAGCCTCCGGATGCGACCGCAATCGTCTTCACCAGTTGCAGGGAGTGGATGACCAACGGATCGTGGCTCTCCCGGTTCTGGGGATCATTACGACCACGCTTCGACTTTGCGGCGGCGGTGATGCTGTCGCTCAGGGTGCGCATGGCGGTCTCCGCACACATATCGGCAGCCGGGTGGTCGAGGGAAGGACTGGGCGGAGGGGTCTTGAGAACCTTGACCAAGGCGTCCTGGGCACGCTTCCGCACCTTGGGGCGGTGGTCGACGGACAGACTCAGCAGGCCCGCCATCGCACGACGCGGGCCAATCTGGGTGTGGGGGAGATTCCAGGCTGGAACATCCTGGGCGACGAGGAGCGACTCGAGACAGCCAATGGACGGGCGGAGAAGCGGGGCGTCGACTTCAGGCAGAGAGAGAGCAGGAGCGAGACTGGTGAGGATCTGGGAGAACTTGGAGCGGAGAATTGGGGCAGGGACATAGGCGGTGGTGATATCGAGCAGATAAACGACGGAGGTTGCTAGATCCTTGTTGACGATGCCTTGAGAGGCGGAGATAGACTGGGCCAGAAGTGCAAGCAGCGCAGCGAAATAGGCGGTGGGGGAAAAGTCGGCTTTTTGATCGCGAAGAGTGTCTTCCACTGCAGACAGCACCACAGCCGTCTAAAGGGTATATCGTCAGCAAGCAATGCCATGGTGATAGTGGGTAGGTGAACTCCGCGGATGAGGATTCGACGGGACTTACATGATGCTGATTCTGCAGCTTGGGAGACTTGATCTTCTCAAGCTTCTCCGCCAGGGTCGCCATGGTGAGACGATCAACCGACGGGCAGTTGAGAAGTAGATCCAGGAAATCTGGGACTGACTGGGGGGAGGAGGGAAGGAGGAGAAAAGAAGAGGTGGATGCGGAGATTTTTTTTGTGGTCCGGCTGGATCTTTTGGGCAGGTGAAAAAAAAGGTACACCCATTCTTGGCGGGCTCTATCGATAACATAACCTCCGATAGCAGCCCAGCTTCACCCGGGAATCTCTACGCACCAGCTATAGGCATCTTGATTTCCATTCATGCGGTCCAATTCCGAGATGAAAATGAAGAATACTGAAAAGGTAAGAAAAAATAGGCGTAATAAGACATGACAATCGTCAACACATAGCCTCCACCCATCCATACGGATCACACTCTCAGGTCAGTATATAGCCTCGTGTCGGATTCCCAAGCAATCCATACACACACAAGACACCATTCGTCGATCCCGCCTGTCCTCTGGTTCGTTCCCACCTGGACACAGATCAGCTTAGCCTTCCACAGCTCCTCCGGTGGAGTTAACCACCCCCCCCCCCC